>CM071929.1:63097288-63187923 GCA_016081115.2 Rehmannia glutinosa | reverse complement strand
AAGTTATCTCTGAGAACATATATGAACTATTTTACATAATTTCAGTAATTAGCATCAGATGAACTTTTACCTTTGACAGCATAACAACAACAAAACTATTTTCAGCAACTTTATTTTCTTCCAATGATGTGCCATCCTTAAGAACCTTTCCCTGATGGATAAGCATCTGCTGTGCTGCAGGATAGACATCAGCTCCTGTGTAGTTTCTATAGTTTTCTTCACATCCTCAATCTGGAGAATAAAGCTAATGAGTGAATGTAACATATAGCCACACTATTCTATGAAAAAAAAAGGCCAAAAAAGCATTTGTATAAAAAAATGAGGAACAAAATAGGCAAAAAGAAAGCAAAGTGATACATGTTATAGTAGTAGCCAATCAGGTGACATCATATAAACACACATTATTAGTTATTAACATAAAAATCAATTTCTTTCTTCTCAAGCTTTTAGTAACACAACAGCATTTGTAGGGAGGAAACGAAAGCCTTCAAACAATATGTTCACACATGTAAACAGTCAGCCATCTAGAACTTGGTGAACTTTGTTTTAGAGTCTGCAAAATAACTAGAAGGCTGAGTACATCTGCCATGAGTTTGATAATCTAGTTATTAAACAAAAGTTAATAGAAACAATTATGTGAGGGTATCATTGGAAAAAATGCCCTAGCTGGCAATCTGAAAACTACACATTCCATTTTATTGAGTCGAGCACAATTGGCAAACTTGCAAGCATTTTATCTTCAAATCTCAAGACTCACCGACACCCTTAATGCGCACTTTCCATTTCTAACTTGCACATACCCTCACGGTTCTATGAGTATAAGATGATGCCATTATTTTAGCACCTGAGGAGTGCTCCTTCACAGATCATTCAGAGGAGAGTCTTCAAGCAACCATGCTTCCATATCTCGAGTACTTAGATTCACAAGATCCTATAGATATGAGGCCCCTCAAAGAAAAGCGCTAACTTTTGTAGTACTATATCACAAGGTTAATGCGAATTCCTACAATAGCTCAATTAAGAACTACTCAGTGGAGTTATCAGTGCTGTTTATATCATTTGTTAACCAGAACTGAATGCTTAATTTACTTGATTTATTATCAACTATTGGTATATTTCAAGTTCCGTATTAAGGACATAATCTTTCATCAAGGTCTTTTCAAATCTCCTCTAGTTCCATTGCGTATGGAGTAGCAAAATCTCAAATAAAATAAGCATCAAAACCATGAACACCAAGGGAAGCCATTGAATATATTCTAGTTCACGAAATAATTACTTCCTCCATTTATACGAACATCATATGAGGAGCTTCAAATCTGAGTGTAATGGATAATTTACATCCATAAGTTCTCACCACTTGCTAGTTTCAACTGGGAGAATTAATAAGCATCCGATTAGACCCTTTCCATAATTCTGGTCATTTTCTAGAAAGTTAGTTCATGATCAAGATAATTCATTACATATTTCTTCAATTACAAGAACCATTATATAATTTTTGACAGAAACATGCTTTGTTTGATTTTTACTTAGAAAGCAGAGCAAAAATGAAGAGCAGTTAAATATTCTGAGCGATACTTGACCGGATTGATGAATTATCAAAAAAGTCCCTCCAATTTTGTTAGTTATAATAAATTAACATGATTATCTTCTATCATTTGTCCGATATCACCATCAACAACCACTTTGATATTACTATCCACCATTGAAGTAAACAATTTTCAATTTTGTACGCCTACATTTTGGTTTTTAAGCAGAAGAGTTTGTGACTGATGGTACAATGACGAGGCTGCCGAAGCATCAACCAATGTCAGCAATTAAATGCCACAGAAACAGAACCTGGAATTTATGTTATACAACCAAAAGGCATTTATATATTAATCCAAAAACATCATCATGGTTGACTTTGAGCATAGTATTTCATTATTACTTGATATAACAATCATAATCGAGTACCAATTCAATTGAAATCATTATCAAACACATCAAAACAGACATACTCCAAAGAAACAACAATTATGTATCTCATAGCTAAGCCCAGTACAGCCAATTAAACAGTCTATAGCAAGAAATTAAATCAAATAGTTTCCACAATTAAAAGGAAAAAAAAAGAGTAAAAAAATAAGGGGATTCAACACCTACATAATACAGCAAGTCCAGCTGAAATTAAACTAGAAAATAACCCACCAAATTCATGTAAAAATCGAAATTCACAGAAACCCACTAAGAATCAACAAGAAAAATTGGAAAAAAAAAACCCAGATTTAAATAACAGATTTATACACGCTTCAGAATGAAATCAATGTCAGCAACAGAGAAACAAAAAGAAAGCGAACCTTGTCCTCGGGTTTCGCTTCGATTTCGAAGTGAGTGCCCTTCAGAGTCTTCACGAAAATCTTCATGTTAATTTACTTTTTAGTTTATTGAGTTAATTTAACTTTCTCGGGGCTGCAAAATTAAAATCTGTTCAGAGAAAATATAGAGAAGAAGCATGGAAACCACACGGCGCAAGTAAAGAATTAATTTATTACTTTTGCGATGGGTTTTGTAGACCTTTATCTGAGCATGAATGGAGGTAATGCACGCGCCTCGGAACCCGTGCAAAGGACGAACTTATAATAACAGTGGTCAGGTTGGTGCGTGTAAATGACACAGGTGTAAGAAAGTAATTGTAGGTGAAAGAAAGGAGATAAAAGATTTGGCTAGATTTGTGTATATCAAATCTCCAATTAAAAAAAAAGATGATGAACCTCATGAGGAGTCCTCTTGTTCTTGTCACCAGAGATGGAGGATGTGAAATGCGGATTATCTCAACTAAGTCGAGGATCTTTGGGCTCTTAGAAAGATCGAAGTCACCATGCGAAGTTCTTCTCCACCGTAAATCGTTACAGGAGAGGTATTGAATAACCCCGGCTTTGTGGGTGTGTGTACATCACGCCACCAAGTCAGCTTAGTATTTCTGAAGGTTGAGCTATGTAATAAGGGTAACAAATCTCCAATTCCACATTCCTATTTCATTATATCTACGAATGATGTGTACAATTATATCTTTATCCATTCCCATAAAAAAGTGTCCGCAAAGAGATTTCTTATTCTATTTCTTGTGTTTAAGACATTGGATAATTGACATATGACATATGTGATATGATAAGCATGGATTGTTGGATCTCGTGTCCATTAGTGGAATAAAAAATAGAACATGAAATTTGATTTTGTGTCGATCCAACTCATGTGTATCTTACTAGTAGGCTGTTTTAGCTAACATTTTTATTAGGTTGGATAGTGATCATCGGCAAAACCAAATCGACAACTTTGGAAAAACGGTCCTAGTATATAATTATATAATCTGATTCGGAAAAAAAAATCATAATATTTATGTAAGTAGTACTCTTCCTAAGGTTGAGTGTAAAATATAGGGACAATGGAGGTGGGTTCGAACCGGACCCGCAATGAATCCGCCTCGTTGGGTTCGGGGCGGATGATGGGTTTATCTTTCCAAACCGGTCGGGTTCGGCGGTAGTCGCGGGTCCGGCTAGACCCGTGGGAACCCGCCCGTATACATATATTAATATATATACACTTTTTTTTCAATAAAAGCTTTTCCAAAGAAACAAAATCTGGAAATTAATTTCTTAGCCAAATACTAAAAGTTGGATTTGAATAGAATTAAGCAGACTCGAAGACATATTTTTTGATGATATCTAGTTATTATTTATTAGTTTAATTCCACATTAATGACTCTTGTTAAACTGAAAGTGGATATTATGTTTTCTTTTTAATTCTGAAAATATAGTAACGATTCAAATAAATTATATATCTTTTTTTTGCTTTTTAATTGATTTATATCTGAATATGATGTAAGGGGCTGTACATGAAATCAATCAACTAGCTTTAACGTTATATATATATACACATAATTATATACACACACACACTAATGTCAGTACTCTTTTTTATATTTTTATATTGATTTTCATATATTGCATATATATTAGACTTAAGCTGTACAAGGAGAGTCTGTAGCCTGACTGCCTGAGTGAGTTACACCTAAGACCCAAGTAACATTAGATAATTTCAGATAGAAAAAATTGGCGGGTCCGGCGGGTTCACCCGCTGGGTCCCGGGTCTATGACGGGGCGGGCGGCGGGTCTCAAGGTGGGATGGGGCGGGTCACCGGATCCAATTTTCCTTGGCGAGACGGGTCCCGGGCTTGGCCAAAGCCGTCTCAAACTCCGTCTATTATGCCATCCCTAATAAAATATTCGAGTACAAATATAAATAATTAAGTTTCAAATTATTTTAGTTGATAATATTTTATATAACCTTTGAGTTAATTATCTTCTTTCTTAACCGGAAGGAAGCATTATCATTCGCGGTAGGTACAAAAACATTTTCAGTTTAGCCCACCTTTGAAATCCAACTATTTGATGTTATTAGATCAGGGAAAGGCCCAAAATTTGGACAAATCAGATTGCATCAAATGTTGGGCTTCGCCAATTAATATTTGGGCTTCACTTATGTAATAATAATCTCATTTACCAAATTCTTTAGAGACAAGATTGTGTTTATAAACCATCTAGCTGACCTTTTTTTTTTTTTTTTTTTTTTTTTGAAATATCTAGTTGACTTTCTAGTTCAACAAATTTCACTCTTTGGAAGTTATGTGAGATCAATTCTAACGAATTATTTAGAAACCATTTTATTATTACCTCAAAAATTTCTCATCGTGTATCCCGAAAACAAATTTCTCATCGCAATTTGTCATATTTGACTTATTGCCTTTTGTTGTAATTTAAAGGTCTTGTTGCAGAAGAGTCGTACAGAAAAGGTATTCAATATTCAATGAAAAATTTAGTTGACAAAATACTAATTCAAAAATAAAAATATTAACATTTTAACTGTCGCTGATGACTGATGTAACGTTAAATGGTAGCCAATTATGTACCAATAATATCAATTGACAACAATTATATAAATTATTTTACATAATAAATTTTTGAAGCGCTATTCACACCCCAAAAATTAACATAAAAACTAATGTCGGGCCGTTTATGGGTGCGGCCCAGGTTAAACAGGTTGACCCATGGACAGGTGGTAATTCCGTAATATTATGATGTTGTTTTAGTAGTTTTCGGGGACCACCTGGTGCGTATAATCATGATCATACGAAAAATATTAGCCGTCCTTCTAAAATGTATTAACGAGTTCTTACGAAATGTATTAGTAGTTCTCTAAAAATTATTTTAGTATTTCTCCTGAATATACTCCCGAAATGTATTAACAGTCCTAAAAAAGTATTAGTAGTCCTCGAAAAAGTATTAATAGTTCCTGGAGAGTATTTTAGTAGTTTCCTTTGATTATATATAAGTAAATTTTTCACTCTAAATGTATTAACAAGATCCTTCGAAAACTATTAGTCTTCCTTCTACAAAAAGCATTAGCGATTCTTCCGAAATGTATTAGTAGTTCACGAAGAGTATTTTAGTATTTCTCCTTAATATACTCCTGAAATGTATTAAGAGTCCCTCAAAAAAATATTAGTAGTTCTCGAAAAAGTATTAGTAGTTTTTGGGGAGTATTTTAGTAGTTTCCCTGAATATAATTAATTATTTCTCCCGAAATGTATTAGTTGTCCTTCGGAAAAGTATTAGTAGTTTCTCGAAAAAATATTAGTGATTTCCTAGAGAGTATTTTAGTAGTGCTCCTGCAAAGTAAAATATATTAGTATTTCTCCATAAAAGTATTAGTTGATACTAATATTTGTATCATTTAGTGCTTTCTTCTATTTTCTATTCGTGTCTTTTCATTAGGAACATTCTCAATTCCCAAATCATGGAGGCACAACTTGATTTTCAATGTAATCACCATCTACATGATGTATTAGCGGATTGATCTCAGCGCAAGCCCAGAAAATAAACGAAAACGTGTAATTATCCGGCAAAATTGTGTTGTTTGTCATCTATTTGCAGAGCAAAAAGGCATTTTTGTGGCTGGTGATTTTCGGCTAAAGGTCTCATCACAGTGTTCCAAATGGATGCAGAGCGATGAGATGCGAGATGCAAGAGGGCCAGAGCATGAGAAAGATCGGTAATCGCGAAATGGGCACTGAGTTTTCCGATGGAAAAGGGTTGGAAATTGCACCAGAGACGATTAGATTGGATTGGATTTCTTTGGGGTTTTCTTTTTTTTTTCCTTTTTCTTTTGGCGAAGTCGTCTTGGGCAGATAGACGATCAATGAGAAAATTAGCTTAAAAATTAATAAATACACTTATCTTCATATATTTAAAAAATATCATTAATTTAAACCACAATAATATCGTTGCCCACATAAAGAGGTTTAAAATATACCCCATCTTCTATTAAAGCTATAATTTTCTTTCTCACATCCACCACATTTTTCTCATTGAGCCAAAAAATTAAAAAAAAAAATTCTGTAAACCCTAGATTTTCCAACACTCACACTATTGCAAATATAGATAGCAATAATTTAATGTTTTTGAATAATATAAGTATCGTCTTAGTTTACAATTAAAGTATGTTATTTTTCCATTGCAACTCGTTTTTTATAGTTTAAAATTTGTTATTGAATAACAAAAGTGCGACATTTGCTACGTTCACATTGCAATCTTGGTCATGCCATCGTGCTATGTGGCACGATCACGATAGCATAATCAAAGTAACTTGATTGTGCCTTCGCCCGCTGTAATATCCTAATTTTTCTAAACAATAATAAGTAGAACACTTAAACATTAATATTATTTTTATCTTTATTAGACTAATAATTATCAATAATATTATGTGTATCTTTTCTTAATAAAATTATATACATGTTAGATTACTTACTATATATGTGTTTATAACTTCATACACAAATTTTACACCAAATCTCAAATAATTATAAGGTAGTTATATTTTTCTAATTATTATTCATGTTTCCTACTGTTAGAGAATTTTCTAACCGCAAGTCTACGGTGTCAAGTTTTAATATAGAGAAGTAAGGTTGTCGAATCCACAGGGAATAATTATCGAATTATTGCTAAGTACTATAATATAGTAGTCTAACTTTATTTATAAATTCAATATTTGAAGGAGTTGATTATACTAAAAATACCAAAAATAAATCAAGAATATGAAAAATATCAATGAGTTTATCCAAATGATTAAATGAATTCTAGAGGTATGATGAATCTAGTTATCCCTTATGTTGTCAATATGGTTTATCAATCATCAATTATCAATTTATAAGTCAAGATTTCTACAATAATCATTCCCTCTCTCAAGTGCTAAATGATTTTAGATTCAATTGGGAAATCAATATCTCTATAAAAATCACCAATTAAAATCTCAATAAAAGCTATGAATCTTGATAAATGACTTCAAAGGATTCATAAATCTCTCAATTCTATGAAATCCTAGGTTATGCTATTCCAAGGTCATGTATTCAATTACCTCTCTCAAGTGTCAAATCAAATACACCAAACAATCTAAATTATTGATCAAGTAATTTAAAAGTAATAGATCAAATAGCACAAATAAATTGATAGATCTAGATTGACAAACCACAATCTCAAAACATAAGTTCAAACATAGATTACATCAATCCTCTAGAGAATTATAGTGTTTAGCTCATGATTAAAGAAAATGAATCCATGAAAATACAACAATACATCTTACAAGATATGAAGAAAGCAACAAAATAAGAACAAGAGTTGGGGATCTTCTCTATTTCTAGATGATAGAAGCCTCCAATCTTCTTTCTCCAAATTCTTCTCAAAATGCTCAAATTCTTCTTCCTTGTCTTGTAATTTGTTTTTATTGCCTTCCCAAGGGTTCCAGATGCCATGATTTCAAGCCCCAATGATGGTATTTATAGTACACAAAAAGTCGAAGAAGGGGTAGGTGAACATAGGATTTTCCGTCCCCCTGGCTGACTATTTCCAAAGCAAATATCGTCCCATTTTATCGCACGGTGCTGCGGCGCCTGCAGCACGCTCTTGCCAACTTATCGCACGGGCGCTGCGGCGCCATCATTTTCTCGCACAATTGCGCCCTGGCTGCAGCGCACATACTTATCCCAAGCGCTTCCTTCGCCCTTGCGGCCACGGTAGGCTTTGTGCAGTGAGCCGGGCGCCCGCCCTTCCTTGTCAAAATACGATTTTTTCCTTCTTTCTACGTGATTTCTTCTTTCTTCAAGCCGTTTTTCACCGTTTTCTTCATTTCTCGGCTACCAAATCAGTATTGACTCTACATCGACTCTAATTGAAATAAATAGGACTCTAACGACTCTAAAAACACCAAGATAAAACCAAATTCTACTCTAAAATATCAAATAAGTTGGTAAAATACCAACTTAACAAATACCCCCAAACTTAAGCTATTGTTTGTCATCAAACAATTACAACTCTAAAATGAAAAATACAAGACACAACAATACAAACAAAGCGCAAAACTTCACAACCAATATCATTTGTCTCATACTCATTTCACTATCAATCAAGCATGTGTTTTAACATTGTGATCAAAAGTATGGAATGTACATACCAACTCCGTTTACATTATTCAAATAGATTCACGCTATCAAGTGTTTTCAAAATGATCCACTTTTTGAATATAGAGATGAGATGCTTACCAGGACTCCATAGGCTTGTCTTTCACACTAATCTCCACTAATGTAGGCTAATGTAACACAAGGATCAATAGGACTTTGAAAGCTTGTATTGTGGGCTTAGGGTAAGGTAGGAAAATATGGGATTAAGTGGCTCAAATCACCCAAACACACAATTAACACTTGAATTATCAATAAGCAACTACCCTTCACTTTTTGACATCCCCAATGTTTATGAACCTTCAATCCCGATGATTTGTTTTTTTCACATTTTTTCGGAACCCCAAACTTATTCTTTTGCGTACATGGGGTTTCATCTTTTCTTTTCTCGGACAACTTCATTCAATTAACCACATACCCTTCTCATCATCCCCTCCCTCAACCTTCAATATTTTTCTATATTATGTGTGTACGTATGAGTGATGGGTAATTAGAATTTTCACATTTAGGCTCTGGGTATTCGATTGGTTGCCAAAAAACGGGTTTATAAGGCTCAAAGGGGACACTAGGAAAAATATAATGCAAAGGTAGGCATTTTAGGCTCTAGCTTGTTCAAAAATGGCCTAAATCACTTCCTCAGTGGTTCTTCGCCTGGGATTTCGCCTCGACTAGTGATCGAGACAAGTTCTAAAGCATCCGGTGGGATCATAAAGGAACCACTCAATTGCATAAATCATCCCCAAATAAATCATCGAGTTAAGCATATAGATGGAATTAATGGAAAGAAGATTAAATCACGGTTTAAAACACACTTTCTTTTGACCGTTCAACTCATATTCAACAAATTCACTTAGTAAATGCAGTTTCACAGTTTAACAAACGCCTCGACTCAACTCTAGACTTTTTTTCACTCAAGACCCGACTCGATGAATAAAAGCAGTTGCACCCCAAACTTAAAACGACATTGTCCCCGATGGAGAGGTGGGAAAAAGGACTTTCTGGTAGCCGAGGAGCGAAGGCTCCTTAAGTTATGTGATACCACTACGTGTATGAGGTGTCTCGTATAAGCTCAAAATGCATCCTAGCGCACAAGCCCGTGGGCGTTGTATGCCCGAGGTGTGGTCTTGTTCTTTCCTTCGCCTTGGCCCGACCCTTTTTGGCGCATCTTTGCAACCTAGCAAGTAGACAAGAAAACAAAACTCGTGGAACCAAGGAACTTGGTTATGGGTGAGAAATCAAAAATCACAAAGACATACAAAATGCACCCAAGTAGAAAATATAGTGCCATGTCAAAAGATAAGCATGGAGATGCAAAATAGCACTAAACAATGTGAAAGCTGTCATTGGGGCATTTCATCAAACACCTCATATGCATGAATTTGGGCAAAGATAGTAAATGCCTTTGGATAACTCAATTCAATCCCAAAATTCAACACCAAACCTAAGTCTAGCATGATCAACCAATCCACAATCCATACATCAACACAATTATCCTAAAGACTTCTACAATCCAATCACACCAAAAATCACAAGATGGGAAAACCATGGGGTGGGTTTTGGAAGTTATAAACTTACCAAATAATGAGTGAATGAGATGAAGAATGTGTGTGTGGTGTTAAAGTGCTCCGTTGTGACGATGGAGTGAGATATGTGGGATTTGCACAAATAAGAGGGTGAAATGTGATGCAACTTACTACTAATAATGCAAAAACTTAGAAAAAAACAAAAACAACTACTAAACTAAATAAAACTAAGAAAACAATAAAAGGGGATTGGGTTGCCTCCCGAGAAGCGCTAAGTTCTGATCTTGACCAGGACTTTGTCGATTCTCCTCAAGTTGGAGCTCAATAGGCATGTTATCCGCATTGCCCTTAGAAACTCCCAACCTCCAATATCTTGACTACATTCCCAACCATCCGCTTACCACCATTTAATTCAAATTTTAACATATTGGTTGGATGAATAGTGAATACAACTTTCTCCCGATTTACCCAGAGTTAGCTCCGTTTCTACATCGATCAAAGCTCGTGATGTAGCTAAAAATGGTCGCCCAAAGATGATAGGTATTTTCATCCTCATTCGCATCCAACACTACAAAATCCACAGGAAAAACAAATTTATTAATTTTTACCAATACATCTTCAATGATTCCCGGATAGGCGATGGATCGATCAAGAAAGCGCAAAAGTGATATTGGCGGCTTCACCTCCCCGAGCCCAAACTTCATCACATCGAAAGAGATATAAGATTCACACTTTGGACCCAAGATCACAAAGTGGTTTCTCAAAGAAAACTCCTCCAATAGTACAAGGAATAGTGAAACTCCTGGATCCTTCATTTTCGAGGTAGTTTACTCGGACTATTGCACTACATTCCTCTGTCAAGTAGCAGTCTCAAATTCCTCCAACTTCATTTTCTTGGATTCCACTGGTTTCACATAAATAGGCGATTGTTCGGGTCAAGTGAATTTCTACCTCCGATCTTACATAAAGTGCATTGCAATGCTCCTTGGATTAACTTTATGTATCACTCGGAAATTTCCTCTCTGCGCAATGAATTCACTTTGTTGTTGCTAAGCGCCTACTTGTGTCACCAAGGAGTTGATGTGACCTTCTATTGTCGTAACTCTCTTTAGTGAGCTTGTCCATGTTAGAATCGGTCATGTTCATCCTTGCTCGTGTTTCTACAAGGAATGAACTAAGTAATTCTTCCAAAGACGGATTTTGTTCTCCCACGTGTGTACTCGTACTTGCTTGGTTTTGAAATCCCGGAGGCGGTTGCAACACATTTTCGTATTGCTATACGAGAAGTTTTCATGATTGCGAAGTCCGGGATGATAATGCGTCGGCAATTGATTCCTCTATTGTTGAAACTCCGATTATTCACATAATTCGCTTGTTAAAAGATCGGGATTCACAATTTCTTGACTTATCTCCATGACCGCCTCCGATTGTTGTTTTCCACGAACTTAGTATAGCAATTTGCTTTGACAAGGCGGAAATTTGAGAGGCCAATGCGGACATAGTATCAAGTTCAAGAACACCGACAACTTTTCTTGGCGTAGATCTTTCAGGACGGCCATTGATAACTATTGGCACCATTTCTTCGAGTAAAAGCATGGCTTCACTTGGAGTTTTAGCCATCAATGTTCCTCTCATGCCGCAAAGATCTATAATAGTTCTTGAATGCCCATTCATACCATTGTAGAAATATTGAACCTTTTGCGGTCTGCATTACCCGTGTTGTGGACACCTCCTCAATAATTCTTTGAATCGCTCCCAAGCTTCGTAGAGTGGCTCAAAGTCGAGTTGATGAAATTGAGCAATCTCACTTTTCAATTGAAGTGTCTTACTAGGTGGAAAGAATTTTGCCATGAATTTTTCGGTGAGATCATTCCAACTAGTGATCTTCCGGTGGAAAGGTTTGAAGCCCTTTGTCTAGCTTTATCCCGAAGTGAAAACGGAAATAACCTCAACCGAATAGCTTCACCGGGAACCCCATTCATTTTGATAGTGTCACATATCTCAAGAAAAATAGCCAAATGAGCGTTCGGGTCATCTACTGACTTCCCCCAAACTGATTTTGTTGCACCATATTTATTAGGGTCGGCTTCAATTCAAAATTATTCGCATTGATAGGTTGGCGAACAATGCCGAATAGTTTTGATTTGTGGTTGGTCGAAAATAGTCGAATGGCCCTTTCGGTGGTGCAACAATAGGTATGCGGTCTTCATCATCACCGATTCCTCGCCATTTTTGTGAATTCGATTCTTCGTGCGGCTCTAATCTTTCAAGCGTTTTTCAATTTCTCGGATCAAATAAGATTAAATTAGCACTTTTATTTTTCGCATCAACAAGAAAACACAAAAATGACAATGACCCTATTGTAACAAAAGAAACCAATCTAAATTAAAGTAAAACTACTAAGTAATAATATTAGCGCAAATAAGATGAATTATTCCCTGTGGCAGCCAAAAAAACTTGTTAGAGAATTTTCTAACCGCAAGTCTACGGTGTCAAGTTTTAATATAGAGAAGTAAGGTTGTCGAATCCACGGGGAATAATTATCGAATTATTGCTAAGTACTATAATATAGTAGTCTAACTTTATTTATAAATTCAATATTTGAAGGAGTTGATTATACTAAAAATACCAAAAATAAATCAAGAATATGAAAAATATCAATGAGTTTATCTAGGGATGTCAACGGGGCGGCGCGGGGGCGGGGGAGCAATCCCCATCCCCGTCCCCGCGACCGCGGGGAATCCCCGACCCCGTCCCCGCGAGACAAACGGGGAAAAAACTCCCCCCATCCCCGTCCCCGGTTTTTATTCTTTTTTAAAAAAAAAAACTGATTTTTTTAAAAAAAAATGATTTCTTAATATTTAAAAAATATATGAATTATATAAAAAAAGACTAATAAAGCACTTATTATACAAAATAAATTAAAGATTTTTTGATTTATATATTTATAATATATTATATATATTTAATATAATATATAATATATTTAATATCGGTTCCGGGGCGAATCACGCCGCGGGGGAATATGATCCCGCCCGCCCCGTCCCCGCCAACGGGAGAAAAAGATCCCCGTCCCCACGGGGGAGTTTTGGGATTCCCGCCCCATTCGGGGGCGGTTCCCCTCATGGGAATGGGAATCCCGCCCACCGCCATCACTAAGTTTATCCAAATGATTAAATGAATTTAGAGGTATGATGAATCTAGTTATCCCTTATGTTGTCAATATGGTTTATCAATCATCAATTATCAATTTATAAGTCAAGATTTCTACAATAATCATTCCTCTCTCAAGTCTTAAATGATTTTAGATTCAATTGGGAAATCAATATCTCTATAAAAATCACCAATTAAAATCTCAATAAAAGCTATGAATCTTGATAAATGACTTCAAAGGATTCATAAATCTCTCAATTCTATGAAATCTAAAGGTTATGCTATTCCAAGGTCATGTATTCAATTACCTCTCTCCAAGTGTCAAATCAAATACACCAAACAATCTAAATTATTGATCAAGTAATTTAAAAGCAATAGATCCAAATAGCACAAATAAATTGATAGATCTAGATTGACAAACCACAATCTCAAAACATAAGTTCAAACATATATTACATCAATCCTCTAGAATTATAGTGTTTAGCTCATGATTAAAGAAAATGAATCCATGAAAATACAACAATACATCTTACAAGATATGAAGAAAAATAACAAAATAAGAACAAGAGTTGAGGATCTTTCTCTATTTCTAGATGATAGAAGCCTCCAATCTTTCTTCTCCAAATTCTTCTCAAAATGCTCAAATTCTTCTTCCTTGTCTTGTAGCCATTTTTTTTATTGCTTTCCAAGGGTTCCAAGATGCCCGATTTCAAGCCCCAATGATGGTATTTATAGTACACAAAAGTCAAGAAGGGGGGTAGGTGAACATAGGATTTTCCGCCCCGGGCGCTGCGGTGCCAGCAAATATCGTCCCATTTTTATCGCACGGCGCATGCGGCGCTTAAGCATTGGCGCGGCGCGCCCAGGTATCGCTGCCAACTTATTGACGGGCTGCGGCTGTTGCGTATGCGCATGCATTTGGCGGCTTAGCTGCCATCATTTTTCTTGCACAATTGCCGCCGGGCGCTGCATTGCGGGCGCTGGCGGGCGTTAAGCCAGCGCCACATGCTCGCTTCCAAATCCTTCTCGCCTTGCACAGGGGTATTGTCAGGCTTAATGCTTAAAAACTGCGGCGCCCCTTCCTTCCTTGTCAAAATACGATTTTTTCCTTCTTTCTACGTGATTTCTTCTTTTCTTCAAGCCGTTTTTCACCGTTTTCTTCATTTCTCGGCTACCAAATCAGATTGACTACATCGACTCTAATTGAAATAAATAGGACTCTAACGACTCTAAAAACACCCAAGATAAAACCAAATTCTACTCTAAAATATCAAATAAGTTGGTAAAATACCAACTTAACACCTACATATATATATATATCTACATATATATAATTCCTAATCCACAAGCCTTCTTTCAATATTTTATTTTTTTCAATTATTTTATTAACTAGTTCAATTTATTAAAATCGCATATTAATTATACATATTTATTTAACGTATAAAACGAGGGGGTCGAGGACTTGGATTTTTATTATTCAATTTTTCTACATCGAGTATCTGCGATTAAGGTAGGAATTTCCATATTATTTGTCTTTATTTAATGTTTCATGGTTGTACTTCATTGATTACAATATATGTCAAGAGGGGGGGCCATGAAAGGTTCCAGGATCAAATGTATCTTCGGGGTGAACCCGCAATGCTATATATGCGGAAGCGTGAGTAAGAGGAAAAAAGAAAATTAAAGAATTTATTGTTGTAATTATGTGAATGATTTTCATGTTATATTAAATATTGACAGATATATCCCTACTGAGCGATATGAAGCTCACCCTTATTATTATCATGACTTTCAGGTTGAGGAATCCGACTAAAGATATGATGTTGTGGATGGTGGAATAAATCATGCTATATTTATATTTTAAATAATTATGATCGGACTAAATTTTAGATTTATGTCTTTAATTTTTCTGGTTTATGCTTGGAATAATTATTGGATATTTAATTTGGAAGATGTAATATTATTATTATTATTATTATTATTATTATTATTATTATTATTATTATTATTATTATTATTATTATTATTATTATTTCCTTAATAACTAAAAATTCTAAATCAACTTTTTGATAATTATTGGCATTACTTTAATTTATAAATTCATGTTTTCTTAATAATATTTTAGAGTACTTTAATTTCATAAAATTGGGTTGTTACACCATTGCATGTCGCCTCCTTGTGGTGTATCTTTTTGGCTTTCCGCGCCGATTAATTCTCGCGCAGCAGCGCTAGGCCCCTTGTCTCCCTAAGACTTTTTTTTTCGATTAGGTCCACCTAATCTCGCCCAAACCCGTCAGATGCTAGACCCAACCTGCCGCCTAGTGCAGGTCTAACACTTTTTACAACATTGGTATTTAGATAAAAATAATGAAAGAGAAAAATGAGAAATTATGGGGGACATATTTATGCCACTGAATTTTTTATAATTAAAGAAATAACTACTATTATTAGCAAAAACAGAGACGGTGATCTAGACGGGGAAGTTTCTATACAATATTGCATATACGTAAAATATAAGTATGGTAAATTTGTTCCCATATCAAAATTTCACACATGAATTTACCATACGGAGGGTGTGCTTGAACCTTTGCGTGTTCTTTTGTTGGGAAAAACGGATCCCACATTCATCTCCTAAGGAATGACAAGCGAAATAAGCAGAAATAAAATGAAAAATAACAACAATCCACAACACAAGAATTTACGTGGAAACTCCAAAACCTAGGAGAAAAACCACGGGCCCACCGAAAAGAAATTCCACTTTATGTGAAACATTTTTACAATCACACGGACATTCTCTCCCGACCCCAGGAACCCCACACTCTTACAAACTTTGACTAACTCACACCTCTCTCCCAACTCTCCATACAGAGAATACAAGAAAGGAATTTAACCAGAGTCAAACCACAAAGGTTAAAGTGTATTTGGTAGGTGACTTGATAACACCACACACATGGGTTCCTTAAATAACCTTAAGGTTCCCATCCCTTTTGTTCCACAAGCAATGTGGGACAAAAGCCTTCTTCTATTTTGACACCAAAATCCAACAAACTCCACCTTGGCAAAATAAAAAGCTCCACCATTAATTCTTCACCGACAATCACGATTCTCAAACCGGAGAACCATCATTCTCAAACCGGAGAACCCTACTCCACCATATGAGTAGACCACTTAGAATGCACCATTCTAAGAATTTCCTCGGCACATGTCGAAAAACCATTGAAATTTATGGTGCAACTCCCAACTTTTGGCCCTCGGGAAGTCCTTGACCATCGACATAAACACACACCTCAGATCCATGCCAAACCGATACCCGTGTGTAAATTCCACCACACACCTTGCATCCATGTCAAACCAATGCCTGTGTGAAATTCCACCACACTTGCATCCATGACAAACAAACCGCGCAAATTCGTGGACCCACTAACATAACCACATCCTCTTTCATGACAACTCACGCTAAAAGGACATACATTTTCTCATCGGAGAAAATCCTCACCGCCACAATGTTAGCCCGGATTAGAGCTATTTGCCGATCAACTCCACCTCCACTTTGATTAACTTTCAAAGCCTTGTGTAACCCGGATTGTACCAACACATCCTCGACTTATACTAGCCATAAGCCAAACTCGACCCTTCCATTAAATTTCTCCACCGCTTGAACCACCTAGCGCGATGAACAACCGCCTCCAAATGAGACCCCAGGACACCGCTCAAGAAATCTTTTACGATGTGGAAGGTCGACATCGCGCAACCACGAAAGCATACTCGAATTTCAAGAGACCTAACAGGGCTCGATACCACTTGTTGGGAAAAACGGATCCCACATTCATCCCCAGGGACAAAGCGAAATAACCAGAAATAAAATGAAAAATAACAACAATCCACAACACAAGAATTTACGTGGAAACTCCAAAACCAGGAGAAAAACCACGGGCCCACCGAGAAAGAAATTCCACTATGTGAAACATTTTTACAATCACACGACATTCTTCTCCCGACCCCAAGAACTCCCACACTCTTACAAACCTTTGACTAACTCACACCTCTCTCCCAACTCTCCATACTAGAGAATACAAGAAAGGAATTTAACTAGAGTCAAACCACAAAGGTTAAAGTGTATTTGACTGGTGCACTTGATAACACCACACATGGGTTCCTTAAATAACCTTAAGGTTCCCATCCCTTTTGTTCCACAAGCAATGTGGGACAAAAGCCTTCTTCTATTTTGACACCAAAATCCAACATCTTTCACACATGAATTTACCATAGGGAGGGTGCGCTTGTAACCTTTGCGTGTTCTTGGGAGATTATTCATATTTCGTTCAACCATAATTCTGAAAAAAAAACATCATTTCTTTTTATTCATCATCTTTTTCATTAGATCAGACTACATCATTCATGTTCAAAATTCAGACCACATGTCTACAGCTTAATTCTAATCAACTTTTCTGGATCTGTGTACTTAGCCATATTTTTCAATTTCGATATGAATTAAACCAAAAAATTAAAAAATAAAAAGTGATATTAACAATATTCTTTGCCTAACCCTAACAATATCACATAGGTGGGGAAAACAAGAAAGTCCACCCTATTGAGCCGGCAGCGTTTCGGGTCTCCATTCATATTCACTCGACCCGAGACCCAGATCCGAATAGTCAAACAAACCGTCCAGCGCCACGTATTCACCGTTATAGTTATCCGTCTCCCCGAACCCATATCCAAACGAATCATAACTCGGAATCTCCCAAAACTCGCCTCCGAATTCAGACGAGCGGACTCAACCCGGACCGGTTCAGTCCTCAACTCGGTCTCCAATCCACCCGGCGAAGACATCGGAGGAGGAATTCCAAGCTCGTCGTCGGAAGCCCCCAACAAGTATCCCAGATCCGGCTGAGAATCGCCGGAATCCGACGTCAAATCAACCACCTCCGCCTCTCCACCGCCAGCGGCGGAGGGCGAAGCAGTAATTTCCTCCTCGAAGCTCCTCATAAACGAATCGAGATCCTGATTCGAGGTACAGAACTCAGGATCATCATCCAAACTATCCAAAGATTCTCCCTCAATCTCTTCACCTCCGGCGAGTCGATATCCGACTCGGTTCCCTCAGATTCATCTCGCACTCTTTTCTTAACCACCTTTATTTCTTCCATAACAGAGAAATTAAACTTGAAACAATCAAGAAATACTTCCACCAACGCAACGTTGAGAATGGATTTTACAGTGTAGAGAGAAAAATTAAAATACTTGGATGATTTGGGGAAGAGAAATGGGGGTGGAATATATAGTGGGGAAAATGTGATGGAGAAAAAGATATTGGGAATAGTGATGGTGACGTGGGAATAGTTGGGGGCCATATCACGGACGTCTTGTCAATTGCGTTTTTCCTTGTTTCACGTGTCAGCTCATCTACTGTGTGTAAATTTTGGGTGTGGAATTTAGTGTTGCGTGATTAACTGGATTTGAATTTGCGTTTGGAGTCCGGTCGTGAAGTGGGGACCACCGCGGGCGTAGTCAATCCAATGTCCGAATTTTCTTCCGGGTCTTGGTGTTTGGGAATTGGGACCCCTGGGTAGTTTGTGGATATCATATGGGAACGTTGTTTTTAGGGTAGAAATATTAGGTGGAGATTCTTATTTCGTTTTTTCATTTACTCTTTAAATATTTATCATAAAATAAATATATATTCTAACAATTTGATTAGAATTTATTTCATTTTTTTTTTGACAATAGAATTTATTTCATTAAAAACATAATTCATATAATAAATATTAAGACAATTGTTAAATTCAGGGGACTTGATATAGTCTTATACATAAAACCTATCTAATACAAGGGGGAAAGCCCAAACTTGAGCCCACCAAGCACCAAGTAATGTTTCAATCATAAAACCGATTGATGATAGAAAGAATAACTCACGTGACTTATTAAATAAGGTTATCTTTCTTTAATTAATTAATTTGGGACAACTCAGAATTGTGAAGTGACATATTTCAACTTAATTTCGTGAATCGTGATGTACATGGATTCATTCAATTTGTCCATAAAAATAATGTATATAGATAAAATAGATCAAGGGTCATAGTTTTATATGGTTCACGACCTAATTCGATTCCATACCTTCAAGTAATTGAAAGCATTACATATATCAAAGAAGAACCCGTCACAACGATGCTACTTGTCGGCATTACCACTTACACAAATTGCGTTTAAAAACTCCTTGGCAATAAATAATGTGATAATATATTTCATTTTAATTATTCGTATTACATTTTATTATCCTTTCTAAACTTGATCAAATATTGTACCCGCTTGAACCGTGCAACACCAATTTTTTCAACGTTTTGTAAAATTAACTTGATATGGAATAATTACAGTTAAATAAAAAAAGTGAAGATGTATTTTGTATTTTAAGATCCTAGAAATATATTTGTGTTGTAGTTGGAAGAAAAATATTATTAATAATATTTTAATTTTTTGAGCTCAAAAAAGGATATTTAACAGCTAATAGTGTCAACTATTTCTTATTTGAAATGCCTTACTATATAAGACTTCATTTCCAAAAAATTATCCCACAATCTACACGTATCAACGTCCCTTTTTCCCTAGCATTAAGAGCCGTATAAGTTATAACATATCTCAACTTATACCAACCAATATTTAGAATTTAGATAGGGAACCTAAAAACTTGGTCAATATCAGCCTCTTTTTTTCCGATTTAAATAAAGTATTATAATCACTGGCCTAAATATTTTATCCAATTTCATGTCACATTAATTGATCTACTATTTTGAGGACTAGATCAGATCGTTAGGCAGACCTTTCGGGGGTGTTGGATTGGACTTTTCGATGGACAAGAATATCATAATTCATACCATTAATAGAACTGTAGAATTGACCACTTCGAAGCTGCCATTGGGATTAAACATTATCAAATGTCAAAGCTCTCTAGACAAGGTTTTGTACTAGGTACAAACTAGATGGTTTGGCATCCCATAGTGGAAAAATAAAAAATTTGGGCAAATGTGATGCATGCAAAATTATAATAATATTATCATGTAAAAATATTTATTTATTTAAAAGTGATGTGAAAAATATATATGCTATATATTGTGAGTTTTTCTGTTGATGCGTTATTTTTTTTTTTGTTTTGTTTTAGAATCAATTTTTTCATTCAAAAAAGAACTTTACAATTGATTACAAATATCAAAATTATAAAACCTAACAAAATCACCTAAATTTATACAAATCTACAATATAAGCATATTTTAAACCAACAATGTTGCGGGCAAAAATGACATTCAATTATTAAATATATAATTTGGTTTATATATATATATATATATATTAATTTATATTAATTGCCCAATGGGCTCTTAACGGATTATCCGACCCAAAAGAGTCTTGGACTGACTCATGGGCCGATTTCTTCTGCAAGGCCCACATGGCCCATCTCTCGGGTATAAAAAGGTCTCTTCTATTCATTTGTAAGTAGAATTTGATATTCTCATAATAATTCCCCTATGTATTTAATCCAATATTTATTTACTGTCTTATTTTATCGATCACCATGTTGACTTTAGCATCAGAGGGGTCTCTCTAGGCAACTCACATGGATCCTCCTAACATTTGTGTGCGTGTGCATGCAAGGTCTCAATCGAAGAATTTCCAGCTCCCCGAAAAGAAGACTTGGAAGATTTCCTACCTTGGTAAGAAGAAGATTTTGACTTTTGTCAAAATCATTGACTTGGAATCTGTCTTAAAAAGTAGCATCATCCACATACTGATCTACTTAGTATAGTATAATCAAAAAAATTGAATAGCGTTGGACAAGTCACATACTCGTATCTATTACTAGTGTTCCAATACTGAGTCATTTGAATTTCTACACAAAATGTCCACAACGATGAATTTTTTTTTTTTTTGAAAAATGAAAAATAACAAAAAACACGAACCACTACTTATTGTGGAAACAAAAATTTCCACTTATTAATGGGATACAAAAACTCCAATAAAGAGAGTCAAAATAATAACTAAACAAAAGAAAAATTGTGAAGTTAGAAATCTCTTCCCCAACCTTCCGTCAAGGGAAGATGATGGTTGAAAAAAGACACAGGATGGCCATGAATAATTTTTCAATATTTTGTGTAAAATAAAAAAAAATCCGTCTTAATTTCGACGGCACAAAAATCAAGTCTAGTTACATTCTTTTAGTCAACCTATGTACCCATATTAATTAATGGAATTAAATATATTTCCGGTTACCGTGCACAAACAAAAAACTATAAACCGTCTTAAAAGAATCTAACTAATTTAGTACAGCTCAAAGCTTAGTTCCTAAGAAGGGAAAACAAATGGCCTAATTATACAATCGTGCACTGTACAACAAATCTGCCACAATAAATTAAAGTTCCAGAAAGTACAATTCTTAAAGCATCTGGAGATCTCCCTTAGATAGGAATTGAATAATTAATTTATTAAACATTTTGATAGACACATCCAGTATTTTAAAATGGTTGTCGCATCTAATGAATTTACTATATAAAAAAAAAGTCTCTTGTGAGACGGTCTCACGGATCTAAATTTGTGAGACGGACGCCTTCTAAGGGCTCCGTCTTGAAAACATGAACCATGAAAATAAATTTAAAAATAATAATGAACTATGAAGAAACAAAAATAAACCCTAGAAGCATGAATCATGAAGAATAAACCCGAAAAACAAAAATAAACCCAAAAAATAAAAAAAAAACCCTAAAAAAACTATAAATCCTAAAACCCCAAATCAATTAAAAATAAACCCAAGAAACAAAATAAAAACCCTAAAAAAATAAATATAAACCCTAAGAAAAATAAAATCTGAAAAAAAAAACCTCTAAAACTTCGTGTAAGGGCTCCGTCTCACGGATCTAAATCCGTGAGACCGTCTCAAGCAAGTTTTTGCAAAAAAAAAAAAAGCTTGGTTCGCTGGCCAATTTCACAACCCTCCTCATCACAATCATATATCATGTGCTTCCACAGTGAGCCCTGCATGATAAATGACAACGATATTTTACAAAAATTAATTCAAAGACCGGTCAAATAAAATTTCATTATAAGAAAAAACCATTTATTCAAATAGTTTTATTTGTAATTAATTAATTATCTTCCCAATCTACCTTTTGAATTGAACCATACCTAATACCCGTTTTCTATGTTATCCAAACTTGTGAGTTGTGTCTCCATTACTTTGGAACGGACACAAGGGGCAGTATTGGATTATTTACACCGTTTTTTCAAGTAAATTCAATTAACCAAAATACAAACATACGACCAGAAAATAGAAATATATCTTCCTTGGTGGTGTTAATTTGGTTGAGTTCTTAACTAGAAGATTCATAGAAATTAATCTGTTTCGATCAAAATGCTAATATAAATTTTATGTTATTTTATATAACTATGAGTGAATTCCTATAAATGGAACAACTCTATACAAAGTAAAACATGAATTTGTAACGCAACATGTTTAGTACATATTCGTTAACTCAAGATCCATTCTATCAAAAAATTTAAGGACGTACTTTAACTCCGACCCAAAAAAAAATCCATATTATAATTCTGAAAATATTAATAAAATGATATTATTGAACTTTTGATTAATATGATCAAATCTATTAGATATATAGGATAGCTTAAAGTAAAATCGACACGAAGTTAATTTGAACATGTCATTTATTATCCTAGTTAAAGTAAAATATAAAAAGTCAGGTATCAACCTTATGTTTTAATGGTAGAAGTTTGGGATTTCGTGACAATTAATTCGAGTGCAATCCTATGTAAGTGTAAGTGTTCTATCCCCTATTATCTTCCAATGTACTAAAGAAAAAGAGAAAAAATGACGTTCACGTCCCCACGTGTAAATGTGTTGGGATATGTAGCAAAAACATATTAGATCTCCTATTCTTCTCTTCAAAAAAATTAGGATGTGATTGAGTTGTACTTTTATTCCATCCATTTTCATTTTTTGAGCGAATAGTGATGATTTTTTTTTAAAGTGAAAGATGGATGTATAGAGAAAAGGTGATGATTATGTTGATGCGTGTGATAGAGAATCTTTTAGAGATGTTGATTGTTTGTGAAAATTTTTGTGAAAATAATAGTGTAAAATATAAACAACAACAACAACAACAAACTAAGCCTTAATCCCACTACGTGGGGTCGGCTATACGGATCATATCGCGCCATCGTTTACGGTCATAAGCCATATTTTCGTTTATTTCTAGGTATAACATGTCATGTTTAATAGCTTCTTTCCAAGTCTTTTTTTAGCTCTACCTCTTCCTCTTTTGATTTGTGTGAGTGATTCTTTACCTTCTAATAATCGTCGCACACATGTGCATCTAAAGGTCTCCTATAAACATGTCCAAACCATCTTAATCGTGTTTCTCTAATTTTCTCGTCTATTGGTGCTACTCCCACTTTGTTTCTAATGTGTTCATTTCTTATTCTATCTAATCTAGTGTGTCCGCACATCCATCTTAGCATTCTCATCTCTGCTACCCTCATTTTTTGTTCGTGTTCATATTTAGTCGCCCAACATTCTGCTCCATAAAGCATTGCGGGCCTTATGGCCGTTTTATAAAATTTTCCTTTCAATTTTAATGGTATTTTATGGTCACAAAGGATAGAAGATGCACTCCTCCATTTATTCCAACCCGCCTGCATCCTATGTGTGACATCTTTATTGATTTCTCCGTTCTCTTCAATTATAGATCCTAAGTATTTAAAACTCTTTGTTATACTCACTTCATGTCCATCAATTTTAACTTTCGTCTCATTGTTCTCATTGTTTTTACTAAAGTGGCATTTCATGTATTCTGTTTTAGCCCTACTTATAGTAAAACCTTTTGATTCGAGTGCTTCTCTCCAAACTTCCAATTTTGCATTTACTCCTTCCCTTGTTTCATCAATTAACTATATCGTCGACCAAATAACATACATTCAGGGATGGATTTTTGTAAGTGTTTAGTGATTTCATCAATTATTAGGATAAAAAGGTACGGGCTTAGAGCGGATCCACGATGCAAACCTATAGTGTTTGGGAATTCACTAGATATTCATGTTGGTGTCTAATGCATGTTGTTATACCATCATACATATCTTTTATGGCATCTATGTAAAGCTATTTTTATTCCTCTTTTTTCCAATACGCGCCACATTATATCACGGTTGACTCTATCGTATGCCTTTTCAAGATCAATAAAAATCATATGTAAATCTTGTTTTCTCTCATTATATTGTTCACATAATCGTCTAATTAAGTGTATAGCTTCAATTGTGGATCTTCCGGCATGAAGCCAAATTGATTATCTAATATACTAGTTTCATTTCTTATTCTTGCTTCTATAACTCTTTCCCATAGTTTCATTGTATGACTTATTAATTTAATTCCCCTGTCATTTGCACAATTTTGTATATCCCTTTGTTTTTATATATAGGTATCAATATACTTTTTCTCCATTCATCGAGGCATTTTCTTAGTTTTTAGAATAACATTAAATAATTTAGTAAGCCATGCAATTCCAACTCCACCTAAACATTTACACGCTTCAATTGGTATATCATCTAGCCAACTGCTTTGCGAGTTTTCATTTTGTTTAGTGCTTTTTTGTTTCATGAAGTTGAATTCTATGATAAAAGGTACGGTTTCTATTCGATTGATTGGCTAGTTCCCTAATGTGACTTCATTCCTCTTCGGTTCATTAAAAAGATTATTGAAATACCTCTTCCATCGATCTTTTATGTCCTCGTCTTTCACTAAAATGTTTTCATTTTCATCTTTTATGCATTTAATTTGGGTTAGATCTCTTGTTTGTTTTTCTCTAAATTTTGCTATTTTATATATATCTTTCTCTCCTTCTTTAGTATCTAGTTTCTTATAGAAATCTTCATATGCCTTGGTTTTTGCTTCATATATTGCTCTTCTTACTTCTTTTTTGGCGTCTTTATATCTTTTAAGGTTTTCTTCGTTTTACAGAATACAATGCTTTATAACTAGTTCGTTTTTCCTTTACCTTTTCTTGGATTTCTTGATTCCACCACCATGACTCTTTATTCCATTTATTACCATTTGACACCCCTAATGTTTCTTTTGCGATCTTTTTCATTTGAGTAGTTACATAGTTCCATGTTTCATCGGCTTTGTCTTCCACTTTCCAATCAATGGTTTCTACTAGAGATTTGACAAAACTATCTCTTTTTCTATATTCTTTAAGTTCCACCACTTAATTCTCGGTATGTTAATTTTCTTTCTCTTTAAGTGTATGTTAATAAGTTTGATATCCAAAACTAGTAGTCTATGTTGGGTGGTGAGGCTTTCTCAGGTATTACTTTGCAATTTTTTCATATTTTTCGTCGTTTTTACGGTTAGAAAATAGTCAATTTGTGATTTGTTAGAACCACTTTTAAATGTGATTAAATGTTCGTCTCTCTTTTTAAAGAAGGTATTACCTATAATAAAATCATAAGCAAGCGCAAAGTCAGGATGGTTCTACCTCATTGTTACGCGAGCTAAAACCATATCCTCCATGGACCCTTTCATAATCTTCATTATCCTTCCCAACATGTCCATTTAAGTCTCCACCTATGATGACTTTTTCATTTTGAGAGATTGATTGCACTAGAGTTTCTAAATCTTCCCAAAATTTAAATTTTTTAGTAGCATCATCTAATCCTACTTGAGGTGCATACACACTAACAATATTTATAAGTTAGATTTACCTACTACAATTTTAAGGGATATGATTCTATCTCCTTTTCTAGTTACTCTCTTACTTGATCTATGAAGAGAGGATCTACAATGATACCCACCCCATTCCTAGTTCTATCCTTTCCACTATACCAAAGCTTATAACCCGTAGTATCTAGTGTCTTAGCCTTCTCGCCTACCCATTTAGTCTCTTGGATACACATAATATCTATGTTTCGTCTTTTCATAATATCTACGAGCTCACATAGTTTTACCGTCACAAAGTACCTATGTTCCAACGCCAATTCTATACTTTCTAATTTTCTTATTATCGTTTGTGTTCCTCTTATTGTGTGAGGGCTCTTGTGTATTTTTCACTACACCCAAGCCCTTATGGAGGTGTAGCGGTCCTTGCCAAGACACCGATCGGACCTACTTGACGCCTTTACGGGGAGCATCCAGCCTTATCACGATGTCTTATATGATCCATACCATAAGGAAATGACAAGAGTTTTCTGTTGGTGTCGACCTAACGCGACCCTCCTCCTTTATCCAGGGGCTTGGGGGACCGGCAACATATAATAGTGTAAAATATAATGTAAGAAAATTGAACAAAAATAAAAAGTTGATCCAAAAATAGGCAATATAGATCTCATTTTATACCTTTTGTTAACAAGATTAAGAGCAAAATAAAAAAAATAGTGATAAATTAAAGAAATTAACGGAATTCTTTATACAAATAGGCGGATGAGAGAGAAATAATAAATATAATTGGGTATTGAGAAATGTGAAAGAGAAAGTGAAAAATGAATTAATTTTGGAAAGAAATGAGATTTTCTTTCAAAAATTTTCATTTTTTCACAAACAATCACACATCCTAAAACTTTTTCTCTTCAAAATGAAAATTATGGAAATTATTTCACAACCAATCACAACCCTATATAGTCATCTTCTCCTCCTCCATATTTCTCCTTAATATTTTTAATCCCCTTTATGAATAAGTGGGTCCCCCATATATTACTTTTGTTTGTCTCCAGTCACCGGTGACTGTTGTTCAGTTTAATAAGTTTGACTCAATACGTGGACTTATTTTGTCCATAATATTCAGATGAGTGAGTACTAGATGATTCATGATAGAAGTCAGATTAATTTCATTGGTAAATATTTTGTCTAGTATATTCGTTGTGCTTTATAATTTCACGAATCAGTTAGATCTATCTATGTTTAAACTATTATTTTAGATCTGTATAAATTATAATCTTAAAATCTTGCAATATTTTTCGCTCGATGTTATAGTCAATTGTAATATATCGCCCAATATTTATATATATGATACAACTACATATACGTACTTGATGACATAATTTACAAATTATGACATGTAGATGTTGGGAAGGGGATGATAGTAGACATAAGAAGGTCATTAAATAATACCGTAAAGACGTTACAATCACGTGAACAACATCAATGCGTGCAGATGAATGCACAACGGTTAAAGGTTTGGGTTGCAAATAAGGCTAAGATTTGAGACCACCCACGTGCTGTCGAGAATCGAGAAGGTAAACCAGGGTAAAAAATGGCGCAGCCACACACAAACACCGATTGTGGGGTGGCTCAAGGTCGAAGGTTCCATCGCTCCATCAAATTGTTTGTGGGGTGGGGCGTCGGGGGTTCTATCCTCGCTCCATCAAATTGCTCAGGGCAGGGCATATGCGGTGATGAAGATTTGGTGGGAACTCATCTTGAATAAGCATCGTGTGGGTTCGATTCGGGAGAGACGTTATTAGTAGATTGGGGGTCGAACATAAATTGTTCTCTTTACCAGGAGGATCGGTTGTACATCGCCGGACCGTCGTAACACTGCCAGTCGTGCACATCCGCGGTTTACCATGGCGGCAGCAATGAGGAGCCGGAGCTGTTGTCCGGGATAGTCGGCGTAAGTTAAGTGCAAGGCTGAGTTATCGAAAAAAAAAAAAAAAGAAAATCGAGAAGGTAACCAGTACCAAGCACGTATACACCACCCAAAAGGTAGGACCCACCAAACACGCCGGTCCACTTTCCACGTGATGGCTCCAACCCGATCGGCGATCAGTTCAATTTAGCAACCAGAATATATAGGTGATAAGAAATTAATATGATTAGAAGAAAAAGGATTTTATTTGATCCTTATAAGCATAGTAACAAAACACAATACTTTCATACGACAGTTGAAATTCCGTATATATATATATATCTTTCAGAAATAATGATGTGACAAAATCTCCCGATTTTTTTCATTTATAAAGCAATTTATTACTGATTTTAACAAAGTTATATTATTTTAATTTATTTTCTATTTTTAAATAAACTTTTATTAAATATAATTTTTACAATAATTTATCGAGACTAAAATGTAGAATTTTGTATAGAATTATTAAATATATGTATCGATAAATTCTTGAATTAATCGCGTTTTACATAGATGAATTTTGTAGTATATTTGAAAATCGAGATTTTGTTGAACTATTCCCGAATTATCACGAATAATCCCCGAGATTCAAATTTTAAGGGGTAATGGATTGTTCCCTGATCCGAGATTCGTTTCTATGCTTATAAGGAATGAAACAATATGGTTTAAAATAAGTAAATTATTTTCTTGGAATATATATATATATATATAAAGATATATAAAGCGACCTGCTAGTTTAAATTCATTTGGATTGATGTATTTGGTCCTAAAGATTTCAAATTCATCTAATTTGTTTGGATTAACTCATTTTATAATGGATTTCAAACTCTTAAACTCACATTTTAAGTTATTTAAGTAATTGATGGATTTCCAATCCATCTTATATGGAGTCATTTCAAATTCTTTCGTCAAATCAAAATTTGTCAATCCAAATGCAGTCTAAAAGAATGAGGATGCACTACTGATTTTAAAGCTCGGTTCGGTTAGTCAACAAGAGAATGAATAAGATATGTGTAAATATGTCGATTCGTATTCGACTCCACTAAAGGTCGTTCGAGCTCAATTTAATTAATAATCAGAGAAATTTAAATACAAATTTTAAAGCTTGAATTTTATCCAAACAAACTTTAACATTACTATATGCAGCTCAACTCGATTCATTTACACCCATGTTTTTCACACTTCCAATTACACGGGTTGAGCATACTAAAGATGGGCCTCTTATTGGGTTTCCACAAAGCATGAAAACATGATTGTTTTTGTATTTTAATGTCCATATGAATCTTACTATGATTGTTACTGTATGGTTGCCATAAGACTTTCCAAAACTAAACAGAAAAAAATACAAAGCAATTCACTGGAATGAATATGGACACAATGAAACGTAATTATCGATTAATATAGGATAATCGATTTAGGACAATTTCAATTTTTTTTTTAAATTAAGTTGAGAGTAGTGGTTGGAGAGAAGGGACCGGATAAACTTCAAAGAAACTGAAAGATACAAAGTTCGAACCTTGGTCAACACCCTTACAAAGGGTTAACGATAATCATAGGCGGAGCCACATATGGCTTGCACTGGGCTCAAGCCCACTCCAAATTTCCAAAAAAGTCTTTTTTAGTATTATAATTTCTAAAATAATCAAAATTAGCCCACCCAATTAATGCAAAACCCAAGTTAACCCCAAATTCTAAATTCAATTTAAAAATAAAGAATGAAGATTGTAAATAATTTGTGTTATGATAAGATTGATGCTATATTTAATATAATTTGTGAATTTTAGACTATTTTTGTGATCTTTATTTATCATTTATATATTTACCATGTCATTACTTTTAAATGTACTTAACTGTTTGTATTGGTAATTTATTAGAGTATGTATATCAAATCTATTAAGGAAATCATATATTTTATTAGTTAATGGCCTAACGGTCCTACTGACTAAATCAATTTAACAGTTTTGCTTGTGTCAATCGTGTAGTACCATATGTTTCTCATTTTTTTAGCGTGTTATGTTTGAGTTTAAATTTTAAGTCCAATAAGGTTATTGTGTTGTGTTTGGGCTTGAGCTTATCGTGTCGAGTTGTTATTTATTAGACCGGCATGAATGATTTGTCATCATCAAGTGTGAAATTAAAAAGTTATCTGTTTTTTAGTTTTTCAATAATTTAGTTATTAGATTCTTGTTATTTTGGCCTCGCCCGCCCTGCCCTATTACCATCTCTATATAAAGATAATTTTCTTAGTGAAATTTTTACTTCTTAGCCCACCCTACTACTAATTCTTGGATCCGTGATATGAACTCAATAAGCACCTTTCGAGTAGGTGTATACTCCAGCAAAATTTGGGAGAGAAGAAGAGGGCAATTTCATTAAATTTTCAGAGTTGAAAAAAATGATTACAATGCTCTGCTTGTTCCCTTATAGCACCAACACTCTAACTAACTAGTGGTCCCCTTGCAATTCTCCAAATAACAGAAGGAAAATGACAGAATGAAAATAACAAAATATAGTAATTCACTACTAACAAACATATTCCTTTAGCCACCATGGCTTCTTAAGCACTCGCTTGGGCCTGATTTCTTTAGTTGATTCCTCCATTGTGGGCTCTTCTTGTGCAGTTGGATCCATTGGTTGCTGTAAGGCTGTATCATTGCCCGGGTCTTCAAAATCCACCTTGTCCTCAAGGTGAAAAGATGGATATGCCTTGTAGAGCTCATCCTGAAACTCCCAGGTAGTTTCTTCTGGAGTGCATCCTTGCCACTGAACCAAAATCGTGCGAACCGAACATATAGCAATTGGGATATCCACAGGCTGATTGTCATGGGTATCTGGCGGTAAAGTGTGAGCTTGTGAAGTAATTGTTCCCTTAAATAATTTAAGAACTGAAACATGAAAAACCAGATGAATACGACTTCCTTTGGGTAAACCTAGATGATATGCAACTGATCCAATGCGTTCGATAATAGGAAAAGGACCGTAATATCTCTTGGAAAGTTTGTGCTGACGATGGTGTGTCACGGAAAACTGTCTATACGGTTGTAAACGCACCAGCACCATGTCCCCCACCTCAAAACTCAACTCCCAGCGGTGTAAATTGGCTTGGGTAGCCATCCGATTTTGAGCAGCAAGTAAATTATCTCTAAGTGTCCGAAGGAGGTCATCTCGATCAATAAGCGCCTCATCGAGCGCCTGAATTGGAGTAGAACCCCTAGTATAATGCGGAATATTGGGCGGCGTATAGGGATGGCAATGGGGCGGGTCAAAACCCGCCCCCGCATGAAACCCGCCCCGACGGGGCGGGTCTGGACCCGCATAAACGGGTTCCGGGGCGGGTCTCGGGTCCAAAATTACAAACCCGCCCGGGTCCGGAGCGGGTCCCAGGTCCAAAATTACAAACCCGCCCGGGTCCGGGGCAGGTCCCAGGTCCTATAGGACCCGCCCTGGACCCGCCCGCTATATGAATTTTTATTATATTTTTAAATATATATTGAGATATTGTTGCATTATTTACTTTTATATTTGAGTGTTTATTGATTTTAATTTGCAACAACCAAAAAAAAATCTTAATAGTAGCTAAATTTAGTTAATTATATAATTAGCTGAATGGAAAAATGTAGTCAATTTCCACAAAATATTGGGATGATATTAGTCTTTGGATTATCCTAGCTTACAGAAAGGTTGTCCTACTTGAAATGTTGAATAATTTGATTACTTGGCTTCATCAAACTGAATTCTTTCTTCTATGACATTATGAAGGATGCCATGTGCAGAGGTGAAAGGTAGCAGTAAATGATAACATATGTATAAAAGTGTGATTGAATTATGGCTCAATAAATTAGTAGCTAAATAGTTGTAAAAATCTTAATATTAGCTAATTAGTTGTAAAAAATAATTATAATAAGTTGCATAATTATATTTATTTAATTTTGACCTATTGACATTTGATTGATTTTGAAAATTTGACCACAAATACAAAAAAAAACAAATTATTATAAATTAAAAAAATATATTGTCTAGACTACTTCGGTGGTTTTGAGCGGGGCGGGTCCCGGGTCTTAATTTTTCTTGGCGGGGCGGGTCCCGGGTTTGGCCAAACCCGCCCCGTTGCCATCCCTAGCGGCGTACGCCCATACAAAGCCTGGAATGGGGACATCTTGATACTACTATGGTAACTAGAATTATAGTGCAACTCAACCCATGGTAAAACAGAGACCCAAGTATTGGGTTTCCCTTGTGTAAAAGCACGTAAGTATTGCTCCAAGGTACGATTAACCACCTCCGTTTGTCCGTCAGATTGGGGATGATAAGTGCTACTCATGTGTAAATGGGTCCCACTGAGTTCGAAGAGATGTTTCCAAAACAGGCTGGTGAAAACTGGGTCGCGGTCCGAAACAATAGAGCGAGGAAAACCATGTAATTTAATCACGATTTTTACGAAAAGAGTGGCTACCTTGCTGGCTGTAAAAGCCGTAGGTAATGGTAAAAAATGAGCCGATTTGGTTAAACGATCCACAACCACGAGGATAACAGTGAAACCTTTCGATGTTGGAAGCCCCGTAATAAAATCCATGCTAACATCTTTCCAAACGGCCACCGGAATAGGTAGAGGTTGTAAAAGGCCTGCCGGTGGGCTTGTGGAATACTTTATTTGCTGACATAAAAGGCAATTGGCAATGTGCTGTATGACCGAGGTTCGCATCTGAGGCCAAAAAAAATTAGCTGCCAACCGTACCAAAGTTCGTTTTATACCGGCATGACCACCACTCGGAGTATCATGGAATTCCCGAAGAAGAAGTTCACGAAGAGAAGAGTGGGGGCTAATAACGTAACGGCCACGAAAGAAAAGGAGACCATTTGCCACAGAATAAGAAGGAGGCAAAAGGCCATGCTGATACTTCACGTGCAGATCGCGTAAGAACTCATCAGTAGTATTTTCTTGGGTCAATTGATCTAAGATGTGGAAAGTGGGACTTGACACCAAGGCAAGGAAATTAGAAGATCGTTCCTGTTGCACCTCATCGGAATCAGTCGGTAGTCGAGAAAGGGCATCCGCCACCCGATTAGCACTCCCCAATTTATATTCAATGCGAAAATGGAACCCCAGAAGTTTGCATATGTAGACTGCTTTGCTCGGGTGTATGCGGATCGATTGTTGGAGTAATTCCTTGATCTTTGCGGTGATCCGTTCGGATAACAAAAGGGTGACCCAATAACTATTGACGCCATTTGAGTACCACCGTAGTAATGGCGTGTAACTCTTTGTGATGGACCGAGGAAGCTCGTAGACGAGGCCCAATTTTCTGACTGAAATAAGCAATAGGGTGGCCCTGTTGCATTAAGACAGCCCCTATACCAACATTTGAAGCATCTGTTTCAATAATAAACTCTTGTGAAAAATCAGGAAGGGCTAAGACAGGAGCCCGGATCATTGCATTTTTAAGAGCCTGAAATGCTTCGGCAGCCGCGGTTGACCAAATAAAAGCATCACGACGAAGAAGGTCAGTCAAGGGCGCAACAGTGGAAGCATACCCTGCGACAAATCTGCGATAATAGCCCGTGAGTCCAAAAATCCCCGTAATTGTTTAGCTATCGAAGGAGGGGGCCATTGAACCATGGCTTCTATCTTCGTTGGGTCAGCATGGACCAATCCGGCTGACACTATATGACCCAAGTACTCAATAGAGGATTGACAAAATGAGCCCTTTGAGAGTTTAACAAAAAACTGATTATCACGTAAACACCCGAGAACCAGCGCCAGATGTTCGAGATGGTCGCCCAAATTTTTGCTATAAATTAAAATATCATCAAAAAACACAATGGCAAACTTACGAAGATAGGGAGTGAATAACTGATTCATGGTAGCCTGAAACGTAGATGGGGCATTCGTAAGACTGAACGACATTACCAAAAATTCAAAATGTCCATCCGCTGTGCGAAAAGCCGTCTTATATGTATCCCTCGCGTACATACGGATTTGGTGATAACTAGAGCGGAGATCAAGCTTGCTAAACACCGTCGCTGACCCCAATTCATCCAACAACTCATCAATAGTGGGGATCGGAAATTTATCCTTAACAGTTGCTGAATTAAGAGTACGATAATCCACGCAAAAACGCCACGTACCATCCTTTTTGCGAACAAGTAACACCGGGGACGAAAAGGGGATATGGCTAGGACGAATAATTCCCTGGGAAAGCATTTCTTGTACCATTCGCTCAATTTCTGCCTTCTAAAAATATGGGTACCGATATGGACGCACATTTACCGGTTTAGAGCCTGAAACGAGATGGATACGATGGTCAACCATGCGGTGTGGAGGTAAACCCGTAGGCGACTGAAAAATACTCCCAAATTCGCGTAGCACGGCCAAGGCCGATGGCGAAATATCCGTAGGGATATCTAATTCAGCCGAATTCAGAGGGGTATCCGCATTGGGAACCGGGTAAATGATAAATAGTTGAGAGGGTTCATCCGTAGACATCATTGCCTGCAACTGATTGAACGAAACCGGCGTGGGCATCGAAAATGTTTCCCCCTGTAATATTACCTGACGCCCTTGCCATTGAAACTCCATGGTTAATGTCGCGTAGTCATGAGAAACCCGGCCAAGCTGTTGGAGCCAAGGAAACCCCAAAACAATATATGGGTCGTCGATAACTAACACAAAAAGATCCACAGTAAAAGGCATCCCCTGAATAACAAGTTGAGTGGCCAGGCACGAATGTCGACACACCAAGAAAGCCCCACTGCCAGTGGAAACCCAAAAAGGAGTGATCAGTCGGAGGGGAAGAAGAAGTGCTTCAGCAAGGGACGGCTTGATGAAATTGTGGGTACTGCCACTGTCAATAAGAACGTGAAATTTAGTGGAAGCATATGACCCAGATACACGAAGAGAGCGGCCTTGTAGCGGACTAACAAGGGTATGAAGGGTGGAAATATCACCCGAATCTCCTCCTCCGAACACTCCGACGGAGGTTCTGTTTCCAGGGGAGGCTCGTCCTCCGGATCAGAGCCCAAGAGGAGCAAATATTTACTGCGACATCGGTGATTGGGCCCGTACTTTCCATCGCAATTATAACAGAGGCCACGATCACGTTTCTCCTTAAGTTCGGCCGGAGTAAAACGGCGGATGGGGAGAGTCGGTGTGGGTAACAGAGACGGTACTTTTGGCAAGGTAAGTGGCGGAGATGGCTGAGGGCTGGGAATGGGGTTATTTTGGGGTAAACGGGGTTCCACGTGGGGAGCTGGAGAAGATTGGGCCTGAGGAGGCCCAAAATTAGAGGTGGGCCGAAATAGGGAAACCCCACGAAAGTTGGGCTTCACAAACGGGGGTGGCTCTGAAAAACGATCTACATAGGCCCGAGCCATAGAAAACGCCTCCATTAAAGTGTGAGGTCGGTGAAACTGTAGCTCCCGGCGGACGTCAGGTTGCAGGCCAGTGATGAAGAAACTGATGAGGAGAGGCTCCGAGATGCCCGTGACCTTATTGAGAAGCGCCTCAAACTGAGCTTGAAATTTCGCCACCGAGCCCCGTTGAGTGAGCTTCGAGAGGAGCCCCTCATGGTCCTCAAATGGGGAAGGGCCAAATCGATGTTTCACCGCTCGAAGAAATTCCGGCCAGGTGGATAATAGCCCATTTCGTTTGGCCCATTGAAACCACGCCACAGCTGGGCCTTCGAGATGAAAAGCGACAATTTGTAAGCGGGCGGCCTCCGATGTATTATGGAAATCGAAGAAGGCCTCGATGCGGAATAACCAGTCCGACGTGTCTGAACCGTCAAACCGGGGAACATCCATCCGTAGGGAATGGAAAGTGGGCCCATCCAAACGCCCCACGGGGTGGGTGAAACCCGGAGGTCCGGGAGTGGAAGAGGAAGACCCATCGTGAAACGGGCCGGCGGAACGAAGTTCTGCGCGCAGGGAAGCAAGCTTGGCATCAACGGCGATCATGAATTGTTGGAGAGAGTTGTGGATAGCATCGGATAAGGTGTCCAAGTGCTGCTGGGAAATCGATGACTCGTCGGAAGGTGACATGGTAGAGGAAGAATGAAAGCACCAGTTGATATGAACTCAATAAGCACCTTTCGAGTAGGTGTATACTCCAGCAAAATTTGGGAGAGAAGAAGAGGGTAATTTCATTAAATTTTCAGAGTTGAAAAAAATAATTACAATGCTCTGCTTGTTCCCTTATAGCACCAACACTCTAACTAACTAGTGGTCCCCTTGCAATTCTCCAAATAACAGAAGGAAAATGACAGAATGAAAATGACTGAATGAAAATAACATAATATAGTAATCCACTACTAACAAACATATTCCTTTAGCCACCCTGGCTTCTTAAGCACTCGCTTGGGCCTGATTTCTAGTTGATTCCTTCACTGTGGGCTTTTCTTGTGCAGTTGGATCCATGGGCTGTTGTAAGGCTGTATCAATCCGTCCCTGGCGATAACACTTAATCTACAAGCTAGTGGTGATTAGTACAATTTCAATAAAATGTGTTTACAAGATTAAGACTAACGTACAATTCAACGTAAAGAACAGCAGACATTGGTGGCCTGATGACAAGAAAATACCTAAACTTATGCCTTTAGAATATAATTTAACACAACATAATTACCTAAAAATATCTATGACCCCCACCCCATCCCCCCCATCCCCCAAAACCCCACCCCCAACTCCAGGTCCCCTCTCCCCCAAAAAAACTTAGAAAATGAGTCGTTTTCTTTAGGGGTGTCAATTTAGGACCCGACACGCAAACTCGATACCTAACCTAACACGAAATTAATGGGTATGGGTCAAAGCTTCGTGGGTTCGGTCGAAATTGGTCGGACCGACTAACCCGCCAATTAAATAGGTGGTTAAATTCAACCTACTATGACTGTTTAACCCGTTTGTGAATTAAAAAAAAAAGTAAATAACTAATTGTAAGAAAAAAACAACAAACAAGACATATTTTTAAAACGCAAATGATAAAACCTCCTTAATTATGTATTTGTTATTATTATGCATGTCTTTTTGAATATTATCCTCAAAATATAATTAGTATGGTATGCATTTTAAGCAATTATCTTATTTCTTTCTGTTTGTTGTGAATTGTAATATTGTTTATTGATCGAATAGCGTGAGATAGTGATTGATTTTGAAAGAAAATAAATTTCTTGATTAAAAATACTAAATGAATATTAAAATAATTTTATTAAATGGGTTAAGCGGGTGGTCGGGTTACCGTGTGAAATAAGCGGTCGGGTCCGGGTTTGATATTCGACATGAATAATTAAGCAGTGGTCGGATCCGGATCGACGGTTTCAAACGCCAACTGCGAACCGAGGACCCATAAACCGGACCCAACCCATATTGACACCCCTAGTTTTCTTTGATCTGCATATATACCTAATTATTTATCTTATTCAATTATATACATACCCCCACCAGGCACCAACCCAATATCCATGTGGAGAATTTGTAGTCATTGCTAAAATTTGAATAAATTGCATACTTTGATTATATAGTTAATCACAACCACAACACAAGTCAAGATCTTTTGCCTTTTTCACTTAAAAATATTAATTATTAATTCTTGAACACGATACATTATTTTGTGAATTATATTACAACGTTAGGGCCACAACAAAATCATGCCTGATTTGGGAAAAGTCCATGGACTAAATGTTTAGAGAGAATTTCTACATCAAAGCGGGTATTGGAGAATCACACTGTATTACACACTAATTAAATTGTTATATAATTATTCGATAAGACATTGCACTAATTGGTCTTTAGTCTTCCCACTAACCACAATTGGTCCTTATGATCCTGAGTGTTTTTTTCTTTTCTATCATTTTTTATTTTCTTTTTTTTTTAGAAGAAATTGTATAGCTTTATTGATAAATAGATAGGTCTGCTGATACAATTTCAATCACCCATAATGGGACGTCTTCACTTGTCCATAAAAAGGACGTAGAAGAAAAACTCGCAAAATTAGCTAATCTATGAGCAACGTTATTTGTTGTTCGGCGTATATGACGAATTCCATTTGCTCCCAAGTTAGCTAACAATTTCATAATGTCTTGAATTAATAAACCTCTGTAGCTCAGATCCTCTTGAGTGGCCATGACTGCTTGCACCGCCAACAAAGAGTCCGAAAAAACCACCAACTGACTTATACCTTTCTCCTTTGCCGTGTTAAGTCCACCTCGAATTGCAATAAGCTCCCCGTCCACAATGCTTGCCATCCGCTCATGCTTGCATCCAAAAGCTATAATTGTCCGCCCCTCGCTATCTCGTATAATCCCCCCCGTTGCATATCGGTGCTCCTTCACATTGAAGCATGCATCCACATCCAGTCTGAAAAAATTAGCAGCAGGCTTTCGCCATCTTGCTTCTGTTTCTGCGTCCCTCAGATTGTCAATCCCAATCATCTGATTTGCTATTCGAAATGAGTACAACAACTCATCCACCCAATTAATTGTTGTCACCATAGATGCTTGATTATTGCTGTGAACACAATTTTGCTTTTCCTTCCACACCGCCCAGGTGAGACAAGCAAAAGATTCAAAGCTCTGTTTCTTCAATTTATCCTTCATCCACAATGCAACCTCTATGAATTCCCCAGCCTGTGCTTGTTTCAATAAATCCCAAAAATCAGATTTTTTCCACACCTCTCTAACAGCCTTACAATAGAACAAGGAATGAGTAGTTGTATCTCCTCCGTAATGACACAACGCACACCCGCCGTCTACCGGTACGTGATGTCGGATCAAATTTTCCTTCGTCGCGATTAAGTTCAATGAGGCTCTCCACCAAAATATACGAATTTTTGGTGGTATTGAGAGTGCCCATAAATACTTCCACCACTTCTCCAAAAAATAAGCTGAGCTACTCGAATTTGCATCAAAAAATCCAATTGCCAATTTGTAACCCGATCTAACAGAATACAGCCCTTTTGTATTATACCTCCAATATCGACAATCTTCTCGGCTATTCGTTGGTAGCAGTTCTTCGCACTATTTCATCTGCAATGTACGAGGGAAATATGTCTCGGATTTTTGGTTCATTCCACGCCCCCCGATCAATCAACTGATCCACTGTATAATTTTCATTCTTTTCATTCTGAAGCTGAATCATATTCTTCCTCCTATTCAGCACCCAATGGTCCTTGAACATTTTCACCTTCGTGCCATCTCCAATGCGCCAAGACAACCCGTCTTCAATCAAACCACGGCTCCACATTAATGAGCGCCAAATGTATGACGGTTTTCAAGGCTCTTCCATAATATCCCCATGCCTAAAGTATCTGGCCTTTAAAATCCTCGCCACCAAGCTATCCGGATTATGAATTATGCGCCATATTTGTTTCGCTAATAAAGCCCTGTTGAATTCCGATAAATTGCGGAATCCCATTCCTCCTATGCTTTTAGGACGACATAGTTCAGCCCATTTCAACCAATGTAATTTTTTACGACCCCCTTCCATTCCCTACCAAAAATTCGCACACGCGCCTTCAATTTCATCACATATAGTTTGAGGGATACGAAAACACGACATGGCATACGTCGGGATGGATTGCAAGACGGCTTTAATCAAAACTTCTTTTCCTCCATCCGAGAACATCTTACCTCCCCAACCCGCTATTTTCCTCATGATTCGATCCTTCAAATAGCCAAACTGCAACCTTTTACTACGGAGTGAAAAGGTTGGCAGCCCCAAGTACATGTCATGGCCTTGGACAACCGGCACCAAAAACGTATTTTTAAAATACTCCACAACCTCTGGCTTAGTATTAGGGCTGAAAGTAATTGCAGACTTATCGTAATTGATGAGTTGCCCAGATGCTCTCTCATATTTCTTTAAGATACCCGCGATCCTTCCACATTCCTCCTCTGTTGCCCGACAGAAAATTAAGCTATCATCCGCAAAGAATAGATGCGAAAGTGGAGGACACCTCGGTGCGATACGAACGCCAGTTATCCATCGCGTCTCCAAATTATGTTTAAATAGGGAGGAAAGCCCATGCGCACATAGAACAAATAAATAGGGTGAAAGGGGATCACCTTGACGTAGTCCACGATGCGGCGCGACCACTCCTATATTTTCTCCGTTAAGATTAAATGTGTATTTCACAGTTGTGACGCACTTCAAAATGAGATTAATCCATCTCGTTTCGAAACCCAGCTGCCGCAAAGTAGCCACAAGGAAATTCCACTCTACCCTATCATACGCCTTGCTCATATCTAGCTTTAATGCCGCGTATCCCCTACTGCTCTTCCGGTGATTACGAATCCAATGGATACTTTCGAACCCCAATATAACATTATCTGTGATCAGACGGCCGGGGATGAAAGCACTTTGGAATTCATCCACAATATCGCTTAGAATAAGCCTCAACCTGTTCGTTATCGCCCGGGCTATGATTTTATAAAGTACATTACACAGGCTTATTGGCCGAAATTCTTTAACCATGACTGGATTAGCTACCTTTGGGATTAATGTAATAATCGCTTCATTCCATTTACTTAAATCGCCGCTGCCATTTAATACTGTTAGAGCCTCCGCTGTGACATCATTTCCCACGATAGCCCAATATTTCTGGAAAAAATGTGCCGGTAATCCATCCGGTCCCGGTGCTTTATCCGGAAACATATCGAACAATGCTCTCTTCACCTCCTTTGAGTCAAATGGCTGATTCAACACTCTGTTTTTCTGTTCATCCATTTTCGGTTGGATACACTTAATCACCGTGTCCATGTCTTCCTGCGAGGGGTTAGTAGAGGTAAAAATTTCAGAGAAGTAGTCCACAATAATATCTCCCATTGCAGTTGTATTTGTGCAAAAATCTCCTTGTTTAGAAGCCAAGCCCTTGATCGTGTTAATCCTTTTTCGCCGGGATGCTTGCGAGTGGAAGTATGGTGTGTTTCTGTCTCCGTGTTTCAACCAGTTGTTGCGACTCCTTTGTTTCCAAAACATCTCCTCCTGAGTAGCAAGTTTTTCTACTTTTTTTCCAACTCAGCAATATCCATTTCCACACGTCTCCATTGTTTGGAATGTTTCAATGCATTGAGCTTGTCTCTTTCTTGCTTGAGATGCCTGGGGAGATGGTGGAATTTATTATCTGCCCACCTCCTCAATTCATTTGTACAATTCTCCAACTTCCTTTCAAGGCTAGTGTCATTCCTTTCCTTATTCCATCCCCTCTCTACGACATAATAACAGTCCGATTCCACGCTCCAGAACTTTTCAAATTTAAAGCGCTTAGTCCCCTGATGTTTGTTCGCGGTGCTGCTGTTTCGTTCACGTTGCCATATAATGGAGACCGCCCGGTGATCCGAGGAATAAAATTCCAATGTTCGCATGATGGACGTCGGATATAATAATCTCCACTAGAGGGTGCTTAGAAATCTGTCGAGCTTTTCGAAAATGAGTTCGTCCCCGCCGCTTTATTAACCCATGTAAACCAGTCGCCCTCCCCGTAAATTTCCCGCAATTCACATTCTTCTATTACTTTATTAAACTCATCAATATGAGACTAGGTTTTCTTCGACCTCCCATCTTTTCATTGTGACTACAAATTTCATTAAAATCCCTCCCAATTAGCTGAGGAGATTTTGAGTTCTTCAATGGAGGCCAATTTATGCATTAAGTCCCATGAATGTCGCCGCACTCACCTCCGGATGCCCGTAAAACCCCGTAAATCTCCACTCTTTGTCTCCATCATTGACAATACAGTCCACATGCCCTACTGAATATGAGCGAATAGTGACAATCAATGGTATTTTCCACAGTAGCATTAAGCCTCCACTTTTACCTTCACGATTAACATATAAACAACCCATCAAAACCTAATCGTTCCTTCCATCTATTACGATTTACTCGCTCTCATCCGTGTTTCACACAAGAATAAGAGTTGTGGGTCCTTTTCGGCGATGAGCCGCCTAAGCTCCCGGAATGCTCGTTGGTTCCCAAGCCCTCGAGCATTCCAAATTATGCAACTCATAGTTGTTGGCGGGGTTGCATCGCAAGCCCCGCCAGATCAGTGGTATCCATGTTCGTATCTTCCACAGCTACTACCTCATCCTCCCGATTTTTATTCCCCTCGCTTCGCTGTCATTTTGTTATTTCAGTTTTCTCGACCAAATAATCCATATCATCAAACAGGCCTCTCTTAGTACCGGCCACGTTACCTGTAGGTGACGCTACAATTTTCTTTTTCCCTCTAGCACGGCGTTTCCAGTTTTTCGGACTACGTCCCGTCGACTTGTCAGAGTTGTCCTTTGGTATCGTTGGGGTTACACTTCTTGTATCCTCCACTCTGACTATTGCATTTTCCTCTATCTGATTCTCTTTCTCATTCCCAAAAGGTTCTTTAGTAATCTCTATAGCATTCGTAATCTCTTTACACCCTCCTGCCGTCCCACTATTATCATCTTGGAAAATTATCATAGCGGATTGTTGGATCTGTGGACCAGGTTGTTCAATATTGTGCTCCTCCATATTCTGCTCATCCAACTCCTCTCCTGATCTCGGGTTCAAGTCACTCACCTTCGAGTCCCCTTGTATTAAGTTATGTTTCCTCTCTTTTTTTTCTAGGTCGCTCGTCTTCGTCTTTTTTCGAAATTTGTTTCGTCCCATTGGTAAATTTGCCCATGACCGTTCCGTATTCCATATTCTCCCCTTTCTTGTCCGATTCTCCACACTCCTCCATGTGTGTCCAACTTTGCCGCATACATAGCAAAAATGCGGGAGTTTTTCATATGTAAGTAATACGATAATTTCCTCTTGAGATGTTTTATCGTATTACAATATGTCCTTGCGGGTTTGTCCACCTATCCACTTGACTTTCATACGAATAAATCTCCCAAAGAATACTTCCAGTTCTCCTTTGTCAATTTCAATAACTGGCCAATTTGATTCCCAATTTTTCGTATAATTTTTCTTGCATGTAGGCTATTGGTACATTATGACATTGAACCCATACCTCCCACTTCGTAAAATCCCGTGTGCGGGCTTTGCACTCCATTAAATTCTTGAAATTGAATTAGATTACGGAAAAAGTGCCATGGTCCGCCGTTCAGTGCCCGACGTCGATCCATAGGGTTGTTAAATTCAAGCACGAATAGGTTTTCTCCCACCACCTCGATCTCGATCTTCTTCGTGGCCTGGAGAATTCTTGGTAGATGTTGTCGAAACGCATCCCTGTTGATCAGTTTTGATGACAACACCTTTGCCACCAAGCAGTTTGATAGTCGTTCTTCTCCCTTCCGCCTTAAACCCTGATCTAGGGTTATAGTAGGGTTATTCTTTTTTTGTGATAATTTGATATTTTCAATTCGTTTGCATATTTCCTCATGATCCATTGTGACACAGCGAGAACTCCAGGTCAGTATCACCACCAAAGGCCTTGGAGATGCCTTGATGGTAGAGATCTACACTGCGGTAGAATGTCTACTCCAATTAGGTTTTTCGCTCCTAGAGAGAAAACCCTAGCGGAGATTTTTTTATCCATCATTTTTTATTTTCCACCATCATATGTTGGATGATTATGATTCATGATTACTGATCACCATTCACCCATGATTTCTTTAGTCACAATATGAGGTTTTTATGATCATACATACGTATGGTTTTCGATGAGTAGTCGGTATATCATTATTTAGGACCACATAAGTTTATCAAAATTAGAGCGGTCAATTCTGGCCCGTCCCGATCAGCCCGGTATTTTTACAGGATTGGACTTTAATATCACAGGTCCAAAAAAGTTGGGCCTCAAAAGCTCGGCCAAGTGGCCCGACCCGACGCTTTTAGTGTATTTTTTATTGGTTGGATCGGAGTGGGCCTCCCAATTTGGCCGCCCAATTACTCTTTGACCAGGATTTTCAATGGCGGGTTTGCTTTTGATGACTCTACTCAAAATACTTTGAGTAGGTGCATGAGGCGTAGCTAGGGGCCACACCCCCACACACCCAAAATTTTTTTGTCTGTTTTTATGTGGAAAAAAATGAAAAAAAAAATTAATGTGTGCTTTTTTAAGGGAAAAAATAGTTGAGTCACGGGAAAAAAATTAGGCTAGGGGTAACCAATCGTGATGGCTACGCACCTGGGTCTGCCACGAAAAAAAGTAACACTTTTAATTAATTAATATAAGCAGTAATATTTTTTGAGTTAAAATTAATACATTGTTATACAAATACAAAGTATGTTTAGACAATGTATTATTATTTAGGCTAAAAGTTACAATTAAAAGTATTATTATTTTTTTGTCGGACGTAAAACCGTCTCTCACAAATTTTTGTCATATATTTGTAGAAAGAAGCTTTAGAGACACTTGAGTTTCAAAAGGGGTATATGGGCTATAAACACATGTTTAGCATGCATGATAAAATCCTCAACTAATGATAGTTTAGTCTTATCTGTTACATACAATGTTTTATCTAGATATGGTATACCAATACTATCAACAATAATGACATCATTTTATAGTCGTAATATTCACACGATGAATTGAAACACACACCATTTGAAAATAGAAGATTGTGTATTTATGCATTGATAAAGAAGCAACAATATTACCACCTTAATTCAATGTTTTAAACACCGTAACGGTGAGCAAAGCTATCAGTCCAAGTAGTCTAATGAACATTAGTTTTCTTTTATTAAATTATACAAAATAAAACATAGTACATTCATTATTATGTGATACATTTTTATAAATGAGAAATATATATACATAATTAACTAAAAGAATTATAACATAGTTCAAAAATCAAATATCACATAAATGTAGCAAAAGATCAATTCTGAAAGATTAAATTCTCATTAAAAAATAAACAATTATAAAATAGAAACCGATTTTGTCCAATTCAACATTTTTTATTTGGTTTTGACCGATTCAGCCACAAAATGATTTAGAAGGTGATCGGAGCGATCCAACCAATTGTACCGACCTATCTGGTCCGTCATTTAAAACATGGCCTTCTAATTCTACTGTGTACAGTTTCTTGAATTAATTCTTTCCTTTAGTGATGATAATATGTAGACATCGACGCTTTCCCATGTAAGAAAAAACGTTTGTAAGGGGACAAGAAGACTTTTATCCACTGGTTTGACATATTCACATTATCATCATATTTGTTGATTGCTTAACTTCCAAGAAAGTGGAGCTAAATCTAAATTTACGATTCTTTGATAAAATCGTCAACAGCAACATTGCCAAATATTACATTATTTACATGGGGGCATCCCTTTGTGGGTCCCTTAGAATAATACTTTAGCGGGGTGCACCGCGGTGCATGCCACATATCTTATATACTTTTAAAAATAGGTTACGTGGCGTGCATCGAGCCATTTGGTGTGCGGCACACCCGAATATACTATATTTTTTAATGTTTGTCTCGTCACAATTTTCAGAAAAATTATACACCATTCCATGAAAAGTGTTTTTTATTTTACTTTTTTAGATAGTTCTTTTTCTTTCTTGGTTTTTGTCAAAATTTGACAACTTCCTATTCTGTATTGATGAGCAAATTGTCATATATTCCATTTTCCAACTGTTCATCATAGTTGGTTACCACCACAAAATTATTGACCTAGTTATAAGTTGAATGAAGTTGATTGATTCATAGGCATCCACTTTGATCAGGAGTCTATTATATTCGAACCTTATTGCACGAAAACAGAGCATATAGCCATATACTAATATGGGATTAGAATAAATTGGAGGAAATCTAGAATCGCTAGTTAGACAAGCAATAACTCCGGGAGGAAAGAGGACCATATTTTTTGTACCACTGTTTAATTACACCTCTTATTCAACTTTTTCAGATAAAAGATAGTGTATAATAAGATAAACATGTGTTATTGATTATTTCATTACATGGACATGACGTGTCATTAATTTGAATATTAAAATATAGAATGGAATAGAAAATTTGAACAAGACAAGAGGCATACACAGCAATTTATAAGTTGCATGTTTAACATGGTATATTGATTTAAAGAAATTTACCCCACCGGGAAAACTCGATCTCCCATGTTCGTTCCGTCTTGATGCCTGCAAAACAACAATGAGAAAGGGGCTGGAGGGTTTTTCCGGCGTGCCCTCTCCGACGCTCAAGTCAGGATCACTCTACAGAAAAAATATAAGTAAAATAGAACAGTATATCAAATGTGTGTATTGAAATTCTAACATGAGGCACCAATTTTGTGAGTTATTTAGAGGTTGACAATTAGGGTTGCGTGTTTACCAAGCCAAGCTAAAACCATAGCTAACACATGGGCTTAGGTTAATTATTCATTTTGGGCCGCACACCTCCCAAATTATATTGATCCTATTTAATATGACAAATCTAGCCCGTATCATATATATATATATATATATATATATAGACACATTGGCAGGTCCAGGGGGCCAATTACTCGGCCCCGACTCCCCCCCTTTTTTTAAAAAAAAAATTAGTGAGATTGTTTTTCAAAAATATTTTTAGTTATAATTTGTATGATTTTTCTTGAGTTTTCTATCAGGCTTACATCACTTTCATGTATATTATGCACCCTATTGTCGTGTCCTGTCTTCGCCATTATATATATATATATATATATATATATATATATATATTTCTCAAGCGAAAGGGAAAATAAGATACCATGGGAGGGTTAGGGAGGGGTGAGATTTAAACCTGGATCTATTTATCTAGTAATATATTTTTTGGCCACACAGACTACATTTGAATCCCATATATATTTCACTATGCATAAAAATTAATACATTTAATTTGCTAAATTGCCCATGTAGAGCCGGCTCTTTGTTTTGATTAGGGATGGCAATTTCCTCCGAACCCGACGGAGGATCCGATACTCGACCCTAATGGAGGAGGGTATGGAGGGTAGTTTTGTACCCGATTAAATAAATGGGTACGTGGGTATGGGTATTTTCGGGTATGGGTATGGAGGTGGGTCTAGGTACATCCTACCCATACCCTACCCGATACCCGATTAAATAATAATATTATATATATAATATATCTACATATATATTTATTTATAATATTTTACATATATTTATTTATTTATACAACTCTATTTATTTATATTTAAAGAAAATGATTTTTCCCCAAGTCTCAACCAAAATCTACTAACCCACTAACACTTTTGTTTAATCCTTTTTAATATTTTGCTATATTTTTATAATATATAGTTTGCTAATTCTTATCTATATTCTTTTTGCCTTATTGTTTCCTTAAGAATTTAGTAAATATCTACATTTTTATTTAAATAACTCAAATTTCTCTTTAAAAAAAGAAATAACTTAAATTTGAAAAAAATACAATTGTAAGTGGTAAGAGGGTATGGGTAGGGTATGAATACCCGATTCTCCGATGGGTATGGGGATGAGTATGAAAACTGAATACCCGATGGGTATGGGTATGGGTATGAATATAATAAATGTGTATGGGGATGGAGGATATAGAATCCTACCCGAATCCTACCCATTGCCATCCCTAGTTTTGATGCTCTAGAAAACCCCAATTGTTGGAGGTAATACCAGGTTGGTTAATGGTTATACCTAGTACTCTAGGGCAAGGAAGGAGTATCATGCGTCACTTGAATTTTCCAACTTGATTGTATATTTATCTAAATATGGTAATTGGGTCTTTCTATAATTCAATTAGATTATCCCGACGTTACATAAATTTAGGGTACCTTTGTTGATTAAGAAATCGATTGGTAGCATAGTGTTAAGACATCTATGAAACACAGGCAGGGACGGATCAAGAAAATATTCACAAATGGGGCACAATATAAGTGTAAGGATAATTACAAAAACCTCCATGAGGTTTAGACTAATTATAAAAAACTCCAGAGGTTTTTGTAAATTACACACACAAAAAAAAACATTGAAGTTTGACTGTCTAATATTTTCCTCATTTATAAGGCAAAACATATCAACCCCGGATATTTACAGAAATATTACAGTTACCTTTAAATTTAATACATAAGCAAATCTCAGGAGACTTTTTGTAATTTTGAAACATTTTTGGATTTTTTAATTACCCAAAACCCAATGCGTCTTTTGTAATTATCCTTAAATATAATCACAAATCGCATCAAAGACATCTAATGAGGCACACTTTTTTTTAACCTAATTAATACATAGCTTTTAAAAATAAATAATAAATAATAAATAGTAACTAGATAAAAAATAATCAATGGGGTATATTTTGATTTTTTACCTGATTTAATATATAGTTTATTTTAATTAAAATAAATATATATTTAAAAAAAACTTAGGGGGGCACGTGCCCCCATAAGGGGGAACGTGCCTCTGTCACTTAACACGGGTATATGTTTGGGTTCAATTACACCTAGTTCTCTCCCCTATCAAAATTTGTACAAAAAAGGTATATTTTTGTGAATATTAAGTCTAGTTTTTTTATATTGTTCTTTTTTCCTTTTATTTTGTAACTAAATTTGATAGATTATTTTAAAAAAATAAAAAAATTTAAAAAAAGAAAGGGCTCTGGTTAAAACCAGAATCGGAACTGTCGGATTTGGTTCCAATTCCTTATTTTGAAAGAACCGGAACTGTCCGTGGCCACCCCATATGGCACAGGAAGCATGCCTTTGTAATAAGGATAAAATCGTCATTTAGTTGAAAGGCAGTGGAGCTCCAAATTATTGCACATTGTAGCCAAAATATAATCATTTTTTTTCCCAAACCAATGCAAAAGGACCAAATTTATTCAAATCTCAATAAGGTAATTAATATTTTTTTTGAAAGCAGGTAATCAATATTTAATCACACTTTAAACCAATTTTCTTTTTCACATTTTATTATGTAACATTATAACTTTTATTTATTTGGTATCAAGGATATAATAACTTGGTAAATGGTATTAAATTGAAATTTAGCATTCGGTACCAAAGCTCACATTGTAGTACTCTGTACTCTTGTTAGGTTTAATGAGAATGATGGAATGATCCAATGATCCAATCTGATACATAATTACTAGATGAAGAGATTTTTCCTACCAGAACTTTGTCTAGATGCACATTTAAATTGACATCACATTTAAATTCAATGTCACATGATATGTAAATGAATGAGACTCGAGAGATTTGTGTGTGTGACAATTCTAATTTTCCATATTTTTCCGCGTATGTTACCCTCCAAAAGTAGATGTGTTACTTCCGTGAAAACCTAGTTTAATCAAATTAAATGCCAACTACTTTTTAGGAGGTAAATAAAAATGTTTCTAACAATTTACTTTTAATTAAATATGTACCACTACTTGATAAATAGGCTCGGGTAAAACTCATCCCCAAAAAGTTAGCTCGAGGGGAGATAGTGTCGACCCACATTTAACACATAACAACAACTTGACAAATTGGAGATGTCTCTCACGCCCGAGCATGCCAATCTAAATGGGTGGTCGATTCCCATCATCGCTCCAACCAAACATATGCCGCTCACGATCTGTGATAAATGAAGCTTGGGTAGAACTTATCCCCAAAAACTCAAGGGAGAGGCGCTCACCCGACTTACCCGTGCTCAATCTACATTTAAACATAATAATGACCTAACAATTAATTGGCGATTTGGAACACAAATACAAACTCTAATCTACTATAACTCATACATCAATCTTAATTGGAAAAAAAATGACTAAAGTAATTGACGTCACGTAACTTCCATTAAAATTTTCTAAATTGTATTTATTGAAAATTTTCGATGGAAGACTCAATATAGTTAGGTCGAATCACACACACACACATAGATATAGATGTATAATACATGGGAAAATTGGAATATTCTTTTCGTAAGCGTGTGACCACAACAAAGAACTCGGGAATCTGAAAGCGCACTTCTAACCAGCCAGAGTAGGTAAGAATGAAGCAGGGAAAAAGATAGAAAATTTGTTGCAATTGTAGGTAATAACAAGGAAAATTCAGAAACCAATGCAATTGTAGGTAATAACAAGGAAAATTCAGAAACCAAGAAAACGAGTTGAGTATAGGATCAAATGAAACAATGAAAAATTCTAGATAGTTTCCTCCTATGTTGCTTGTGGGTATCGATTTTAAATTATTTATTAAAAATTAATTGGTTGAGAATTTATTCAGAAATTTAATTGTAACCAATTAATTTCCAGTGAGGATTAATCAGCACATGGCGACCTACAATTTCATTTTGGAGATTATTATAATTACCTTTTAATTATGAACTTGTATGTTATATCAATTATCAAGATACCGCTTGGTTTTCTTCATGCAGATATGGTTACAAATACGAATATATTTATTTTGTGTTTGTCATTAAAAAATATGAATTTTATAATTCAAGATCTTAACCAAAATTTGATTTAAATAGTGGGCTTCTTAAACATAATAAAAATTAGATTAGCTTTGGGCTTAGCAAGTCTGGGGGAAACAAATTACGGCCCAGAGCTTACAACAGTGGACTAGCCACCATAGGCCCATAGTCAGAAGTCTATTAACTACTAAAGTAACCCCAATAGCATCTTGGGCTATGTGATGGTCATCGAACAACGTTTTATATTTTCTTCAGGACAGATCGATATAAAACTTTCAAGAGTTGATCGTGTGCCAAGTTTTTGGTTGAACAATTAGCTTTCGATTATATCTGCACTTGATTAAATTCTTAAATCAGTTTAACTTTTTTAACAAAATTAACTAATTTTTGAATTAATAAATTCAGATTATGTATAAATTTAATAAAGTCAATATACGGTTTGAGAAATAAAAAATATTACCATGCACAGTTAGACTATTTTGTATTTTCATGTAACTTTATCAAGTATTCATGTTAAACGTTAACTGATGTTATGATGTAAATTTCGTGTTAAATCCTCAATTAATTGCGGACGGAGGTCAACCACTCCTAATTTCAGGCGGATGTGATCTTCTATTCCGTAAGGGTACTTCATTTTCTATTTCACAACACGGATGATTGTCACGTGTATAAACATTACATATTTTAACCCATAATTTAGGTTTGATTTATACTTCAAAATTTATATGATAAATTTTATACACATGGAAATCATTTGTATTGTGAATAGGAGATGAAACACACTTTTAGAATAGAAGATCTCATCCGAATTTCACGAGCAAGATGGCCAAGTCATAACCCAATATATCAAGATGGGATATCATAAAATTTAGGATGATGTATGGATGTATTTATAAGTTCATAATTCAGTTTTCAATGTTGGAAAAGGAAAACATGTTTGGTTTGTTGTCCGAATTCTGGTATGATAAATATGTTTTGAAATGAAAATATATTTAGTTTATTGGCTACAGTTTTTGAAGTATACTTTTTGAATACATTTGCGCTCTGTTCTAAAAGACCCCGCCTAGGCGCTAGGCCTTCCTTGTCCGCCTACGTTATTTTTCTAATTTGATCTCGCTTAATCCCACTCAGGTCCCGCCTAACCTCGCCCAGGCTCTTCTTAGGCGCTAGACCCCAGTCTACCGTCCGGCTAACGCCTAGCGATTTTTAGAACACTGCTGATTTGCGTAATTGAAGTGAAAAAAATTAGATTATTGTTTTAAATTTGTTTTATGACATAGATACGCGTGATTGCAACGAAAAATGTGTTTGGTTGTATTTACAAAATTCTGATGCAATGAAAGAGTATGGAAACAAAAAATGACTTCATTGCAATGAGAACATTCCAAAACAAAATAAATTCACTCTCCACAATAGTTTGGAAATGGAAAATGGACTGATATAAAAGTTTTATAGTTAATGTTTTTCAATATTTTGAAGGATCGATAGAATAACATTTGCAAAATAGCAAATAAAATTTAAAATATTAATAGGATACTCAACAATTTCTTGTTCCTCAAAATTAAACGAAACATTGAAATTTAGAGAATGTTTGCTTGTTCTTGATCTCAAATTCAGAGAGTGTACTGAGACCATGAAATGCATCGCCATAATTAGTTCAAATCAAATTAATCACTAGTGGATCATACCCTTAAACCCGATCCGAAACATCGGAAGTCGGGTCGGAGTTTAGATCCAAACCCACAGCCCGATTCTCCTCCACGCATTCCGGGTCTTCTTTCTTAACGGCGACAAAATCTTCCCGTTGGAATGACGGGCTCCATGGAGGTTTCGCCGTTAAATCGCCGTTAGTGCAGTTAACGCCGTTACGCCTCTGGAAGTACTTGACAGCCACCTGAATTCTCTTCATTATAGCGAAGAACTCCTCCACCTCTTCATCCGCCGGCTGCGGCGGCGCCACCCTCTTCAGGCCACCGTCATCTTCCCGCGGTTTCATTCTCTTGCCGTTGGATTCGCCGTCTTCTTCCCGTTTTCTCTTGTGGACTTCCATGGCAGACGTAGAGGAAGACCTAAAGGAGAAAAGAAAGCAAATTTTCTCTTGTCTTTTTTCTTTTTTTTAATGAAAAAGCAGATGCTTTTCGTAGAAACCGAGGAAAATGCGTTAGTGGGGTTTGTGATGGCTAAGGTATGAGAGAACTTTAAATAATTTAAATGGAAGGGTACTTGTTGAAAAGAATAGAGGTCTGATGACATGACGTCATGGATCGACGCAATGCTGATGACGTATGATGGTTTATTCTGAAGGAAAAATATCTTTGTACGATCCACTCACATCACATAATTTTCTTTTCTAGAGGGTGAATTTGGATTGGGGAACTTGCATGGGCGTAGCCAGAAATTCCGGCCAGTGTGGTCAGAAATTTTTTCGTTTCGGCAGGACGAATATCGAGCTGAAATTTTGAAAAAATAGAAAAATAGGCAAATATAAATGTCGTACCTTTCAACAATTATTTGCGGATTTTCATAATCTCCAATTATGATTTCTCTATAATAAACTTTTTGGAGAATTAGCTTATCCAGAAGTTTATTCTAAATTAACTACTAAACAACTATTATTATTTAGATCCAAAAATTCACTCGAAAAACTCCAAAAAAACTGTTCATTATCAAGTTTGTAACATATCTCTCTCTACATAAGACAATTATTCATCGATACATATATCTTAATTAGGTCAGATAATTCTTAATATTTTGGGCCAAGATGGTCAGGTTTATTGACATTTTAAATTTTAACTCAATTTTCTAATATGAACTAGACCTTCGTCTGAATTTCAGTGCAATTCAACTCAAATTTAACAATGTCACTCCGGGATCCAGTGCGGTCCGCCGACCGCACTGGGCCTAAGCTAGCTTCGCCAATGGGAACTTGGGAGGAGATTTGGGATGCGAGATTTGAAATTTGTAGATAAATCCACTCTTGTTTGACATCCAATCAATATATTTCAAATCAATTTTAAGTTTGATTTTAAATCCTCCTAAAACTTTGACTCTTGAAATTCAATTTTTTTTTGTTTATGCACGCTTGAATATTCACACACACTGCACACACATTTATAGATATTGCACACACACCACACAGACACATTTACACGCACTACACACACTTACACTGCACTCATTTACACACATTTATTAAATGTCAATTAAGAAATAATTGAATAGAACTTTTAAATTATTTTATCAAAATTCTACGATGGATTTAAAATTCCCACCGAATCAACATCATTTAAACAATATATGAATTTCAAATTCAAGATATTTGAAATCCATTCATTTATAAATACATTGGATTTGAAATACCTCCATCAAAATGGACCCTAATATTAATATTATTTTAGTAATTCAAGAGTGAGATTTTAGATTGATTATATTGTTATTAAACCTTGTATCTTGTAGCAAAAATAACATATTACACAATACACACTAAAAGCTGATATTAATTAAAAAAAAACTATTCGTTTTTACGGCAATTTCAAATGAATTAAACAGATGCCTATAAATTAATGTAAAAAATATAATAAAAACTGTTGTTGGCCAAACAATTGATAAAGATTGATTGGAAATTATAGAGTTTGCTTGATTTCATTTAAAAGTATCTTTTCAATTTTTGTAACTGGAACCCTAGAAAGATATTTGATTTACTCATTTCTGAAATTTATTGGTCAAAATTAAATAATAAAATACGTCTACTAAGTATTTTTAGCCTATTAATATTTTACAAGTTTTCATGTAAACTAATCATAACAATAAACATATGTTCATCTCTAAATGAGTCAACATGCAAATACAATTAATTCAAAATAAAAAAAAATATACGTAAACTTATAAGTTATAATATTGTTTTAAATCCTAGAATTTCTTGAAAAATGGATGATTTTAATTAAAAAGGGCCTCCTTTTTTGACCCAATTGACAAAGTTAAAGACGAAGACTACTAGTTAATTATAAAATAATGGACCATTAGACAACTATAATATAATATAGTACATTTCATTTGCACCTGTTTCATATGGCTACCGTATTATAGAAGTAAAAAAGATTGGGTGTCTCAATTCTAAAAGGTCTTAAAATCTACATGTCCTGTTCTTTTCAACTCACATGTTCGTTTTAGTTTTAAATGATAACTCAGTGTCATTTCTCGAAGTTCAAGTATCGTTCACGATTTTGACATATTATTTGTTGATTATAAATAGTATTCAGGCTAATTTTAATGGGTTTTTTAACTAAATATTATAGTTTAGGGAATATATTACAAATATGTAGTGAATTTTGAGGTTGTTAAATTATTAAAGTTAGTTGTTGTTGCTATCAACGACTAAAGCTTAGTCGTTGATAGCAACAACGACTGGATCCGAATTTTTTTTTTAAAAAATGACAAATCAGTCGTTATTTCTAATAACGACCAGAAATTTTAATTTTTTTTTAAAAAAAAAGTTTCAGTCGTTATCTTAAATAATGACTGGATTTGAATTTCAAACAAAAAAAAAAAGAATCGGTCAGAGAGTTATCAAATCCCGCTGACATCGGCCAGTCTTTATGCCAGTCGTGACTGGCAATCACGACTGGATCCGATTTTTTTTAAAAAAAAAAAAATCAGCCAAAATATGGCTATAAAATTGGGCAGTTGCTTCACAATTGTTACCTCCTACAACTTTCTGCAGAATACACACTACAACATAAATGACATTAGGTAACACAAATTTTGTAGTACTTTTTACATAAGGTACATATGTAACACATGTTTGTAACACTTTTTACATTACAATATTTATGTAGCACTTTATCAATATGTAACACTTATATGTAACACTTTTATATAAGAAACACTTTTTAAGTATCATTTTTTTTGTTATTTCTTTTGTAACACAAACTAGTATTTGACCCGTGCGATGCACGGGATGTTATGTACTAAAAAAAATGAAATTTAAGAAAAACATGTAATATAAAACATGAGAATACATATATCACAAATTTTGGAAAACTTCTTTGTACACAACATTATTCGTTTGGCCGTCATTTGACGTATCCTCGCCACAAATTAAGATTTTCAACCCTTTGGGATTTGTTACTCGCGAAACAAAGACAACATATAATTGACCGTGACTAAAAGCTGGATTCTTTAGGTAAAGACCGAGCATGCGAGAGAGATCGTCCTGGCTTTTGTTTATTGTCATGGCATAGAAACAATCGATGGAAGCTGTCTTATTTAAACTTGAAGGGAATCCGAGATCGAGGCGGTGTTAGCGTCATATGCGGAATCAAAACTTTATGACCGACATTTGCTCCGTTAGATTTTACATTCAAGCACATGTTTGCTAAGCCTCGTAATGACCAACCTCGTACCATTGCGCAATCGATAGAATAGTCATGTTCCTCGGGAGCATTACAGAGTCCCAACCTTCAAATGCGGTTCGTGATTAGGAAGCGCTGAACATCTTATACCGTTTAAGAATTCTCAGGCGTGTGTAAATCATGCAAGAAGTCAACATTTGCATCGATTTGCAAGTGCTATCGGAGCTCAAATACGTATGACCCTCCGATGAGTTCATGGAAGTCATATAATGATTTATAGACTCAACGACATCCCGGTCGGTCTTAAGATAGCTCTGTCCTTCAAGTATGTCGGATCATCGGTGGCATCTTTAAACATTGGATAAGTGTTTTCGAAAGTAGTAGAAATTGGATCACTAGATGAGTGCAGCAAATTTTCTTCAGGAATATCAATAGTGGCACAACCATCATTTGCTCCTCCAATTGTTCCATCTCTAATGCTAGCGATCCATTCAGAAAATCTCTTCAAGTCTTCATAATCATCTGTTTACTTGACTTTGAGGCCGCATATTTTTCGTCAATCTAAGAACCTTGCAATTTTTCCATAAATATGATGAATTTATTGTGGCATTGACAATATCCTGTCGGCTTCCCTTGGGTACAACAGGCAATATCTGTCTGAAATCCCCACCAAAAACAACTGTTTTACCTCCAAATAGGACGTCGGGATTATCCGGGAATGTGGCACTCATAATGTCTCGTATACTTTTGTCCACTGCCTGAAAGCAATACTTGTTCATCATTGGAGCTTCGTCCCATATTATGAGTTTACAACGAACAATCAATTCGGCAAGTGGACTCCCCATTTTGATTTCACACGTGGATGATTCATTTGGATTAATGGGTATTACAAATCGAGAGTGTCGATCCTTCCGTGAGGCAATAGAAGAAGCGACAATCATTTGGATGCCACATTGATACAACTTCCCTTTAGATCTCAACCCGAAGATAAAGCCCTCCACAAATATGTTTTACCGTGCCTCCGTATCCATAAACAAAGAACATACGACCTCTATTCGATTGAAAGATGCATTATTTTAGACTACACACCACGCTGTTCATCAGTCATGTTAGAAAGAAGTTTATTGTGTTCGACGGCCAGAGCATTACGATCATAGCGCAATTCATCATATATTAATCTGTTTTGACTCATGTCCATACTATCAACATCTGAAAACGGCATCGTATCAAACTCACGCAAACTCCTACCCTGACTGTGCAATAATCTTTCAATCTCGGAAAGTGCAAAGTTCTTGATTTGATCCTCACTCAGCACAAGTTCTATTAGAAAATAATAAACATAAAAATATGTAAGAACAAATAATAAATAATAAATAATTTAATATATTTTTTTTACAAAAACGAATATATGAATTTCACACTCAAAGAATAATATGTAATATATAATCATTGGATTAGTACCATGATGTTGCATAAGGAGACGTCGTTTATATTGAATATCATCTGAAAGATATTCCCAACATTTTTCCCAAACCACTTCTGGCCTGCTCAAAGAGTCTGATGATAACAATGATACAAATAAAATCCGAAGATTTTCGGCACTTGCCCAGTGGCTCGCTTCAGCGATTCCTTCAATGTACTCTCTATCATCCTCCAATAAACCCAAAGCATAGCAAGCTTCGCGATAAGAAGAGTGTTGAACGCCTTTAATCTTCTTATAATCGTTATGACATGTGGCACCACACACAATATTTATAAGACACCTCAAATAATACATGTCACCACATCCAGGAGGCACATAGTGCACACGTCCTATTGAATTTCTTGCCTTTCTCAGTGCCCACTTCCTAATGTTTGATTTCCATGTGAATTTCGTAGGAGCTTCTGCGTAAGTCAACTCTCTGGCTTCAGGGTAAATCTTGTTGGCTTCCATCCATGCCAAAAACATGTTTTCTCTAACGGTGCTTTTGTTAATAACATCATCTATCCTCTCGTCATCATGAAAAATAACACTCTGCTCGTTCTCCAGATGGAAATTTAGTCTTTCAACAGAAGGGTATTTATATTGCATCTCGTATCCCAGTAATCTCCATGCTGTCTCACATGACGAAATATATCTACAATCGTAATACATGCTCACTTCGTCAACAGGTTTTGCGGTGTCTTCATCACAGCTGCTCTGATAGAATGATGCAGTTACGCGATCATGGCCCTTATTGACATACTTGAACAAATATTTAATTGACCGTGACTGATTACACCATTCTACATTAAGGTGAGCCCCGTACTTAAGTAATAATCGACGATTATGCGGCACAACGAATCTATTGTCAAGAGGGACGCCATTTTTCTCAATAACTCGCCATTATTTCTACGCCTCGTATCGCGGGTAACCTTCTTCATCGATTGAAGTAGTGTCAACAAACTTTTTGGGAAAATGCTTCGTCAACGACCATCGACCATGCACGGAGAACTTTTCCTTACATCGCCACACAAACCATGAACCATGAAGTCTCTAACCGCAGCATAATAGCACGGATCATCTTTTTCATCGGGTATCTCAGCCGATATGATTTTATCTATATCTTCTGCAGTTGGATATTTTTCCTCTTTGGCCAGAAAGACCAGAATGTGGGCATGAGGCAATCCACGTTTCTGAAATTCTATAGTGTATATCATTGTAAAGCACAAAACCAAAAAAATTTGAATTAGAATTGACCAAATATTACAATTTAAAGTTATATAGTAAAAATAAACTTAATTTTTTATAACCTGAGACAACTTTTCCAAATATTTCGTTATGACGAAGATCCCTGATAAGAGAATCAAGCTTCACTTTGAATATTCTGCAAATAATATATGGGCGGTCTTCGGGATTAAGTTTTCTACTATCAAGAAATCGAATAATCTCAGGCCATTTTGGGTTTGAGGTGAATGTAATGAATAAATCAGGATAACCGGCCCACCGACAAATGGCCATTGCGTCTTGATAGTTTTGTATCATGTATCGAGCACCACCGGTAAAACTCGAAGGTAAGATAATTCGTTTTCCTTGAGTGTTGGGTTCAGTGTCTCCACGAAACACAGCATCCGCCAGCCCCCTATACATATCAACACGCAACTTCTTCTGATTCAAACGTACATATTTCAATCGTGCTGATTCGACCATTGTATACGCATCAACAACAAACTGCTAGAATAATCGTCTTGACGACACAATAGTAGAAGGTTCATTTTCCCTTTCGTGCATACGATATGAAAAAAATTCTCGAACACTAACTGTTTTCCTTCCTCTTGTACTGGTTGTCTTCTTTAGGTCTGAGAATGGGATGTCTTCTCTGAAACCATCTTCACCATAAGGCAGCAACAATGGGTATTGTAATGCCAAGTAAGAAGCATTCAACTCATTTATCCGCTTCAGTAGACCAGTTCTTGTCTCGATCACGATATCTCTGTCCCCTAAAGCTTCATCGAAATCACCAACAATCAAAGACGCCACTTCAGAACACGAAGGCGAATTATATGTTCTGGCATCCGTATCTCTTTTACCAATAAGCCGCAATCTAACATCTGAATGTCCGCATTCTTGAATCTTTTCTCTCGTCATTCTAAATGTTTTTACCAAAACATTATGTTCATCAAGCATTTCTTTAAGTCCAGCCACGATATCTTCATGCAGGTTATTTGTTTCACTTCCTTGCCTAAAAATTTGAATAAATAAAAAAAATATTAGCACGACCGAAAATATATTGAAATAGTAGTGAATATCTATATTTTAACAATTAAAATAAAACAAACCTGACAGAATTTAGTCTATGTGATACTTCATTTTCAGTATCATATATGTAAAGTTGTGCAAATTTCGGAATTGAACCATCGGATGGTAATAAACTACCAATTAGATGATAGTTATGCCCATACATTCGAAAAACTGGAGGTCCACCACCTCTGTTTATGTCGTTGTCGATCTTACCTCCCATTGATGTGAAACAAAACATGTTGTTATAAGATCTAATGTTATCTTGAAAGTGTTTGCTTCTTTCACTATCACCAAACATTAATTCTCGAAGCAAAACAGATGGTTGCTGTAAGGTAGGAAGTTGGATAATACCATGACTACAACAAAGAGAATATTGCGGGTTATTGGATTTAACTCGAGCGTTTATTCTTTCATCATACCAAAGCATGGCCGCACAAAATTGACACCTATAGGTGGCATCACCGATATCCCAATAATCTGTCAAATTACAAATTAATTAATTTTAATTAATAAAATCTTATAAAAAACAAAAAATTATTTAACAAAATACATACATATATATATATATATGTACGTATGTGTGTGTAAGTAATTTATACTCACCAAGGTTTATCAATGTATTTGTCTCATTGGTTCGAGATGGAGGTGGGTTTGAATCCATATTACTATGGATTGGTCGAACATTTTTATCATTAGTAATTGTCTCAACGGGATCGTCTACGGTGAGATCAATTATCGTTTTTAAGTTAGAAATCTTCTTCGAAGATCTCACTGATGCACGAGTAAAGTTGTTGCTTGGATTCTGAGTGTTGGCTGTCGAGGGAATATATTGTTAGAATCAATAAATAGTGTTTTATATAGCAAATATAATAAAATATTAAGTATATAAAATGTTTATCTATAGCAACAAAACGTTAAGTATACCATTTGTAATGCCACAATGGCTTGATTTTGAATAGGAATAAACAATTTCGCTGAGAGTATACTGAGAAGCAACTCTTTTAGGTAACTTCTGAGTTCTATTCTGGGATACTGCCGTGTTTTCTGTTAAAAAAAATATATGAAAAACTGAAATAAATTAAATGAATCATTATTTAAATTCAATAATATTATTCACTAAATAAAATAATAAGCTAAATATACCTTGTGTGAAGACATTATGCCGAGAGCTCGGAAAAGGGTAAGTTCTATTTCTCGATGAAACCTGAGAAATAATGGTTGAAGATGTATTTCCAATGCTATTACCATTTGTCAGATCACTAAGCGGGGATCTTTGTAGTATGCTAGCATTTTTGCTCGATGAAATATCAGAAACAACTCCTGTAGGTAGCCGGTCTGAAATGTTCCGCAAAATACCATAAACAGGTTTGAACTAACTCACAATTTATATGAACATGTTTCAGGGTGTCAATAAATGACTCACTATTGACAGAACGTAATAGTAAGATAAGTTAAACAGTTGAATGAATATAAGTCAAACCAATTTGTAATATAGTTGAGTGCTATCAAATTTTGATAATAAAAAACAAACATTGTAATTTATAATATTCCAAAAAAAAAAATTAATCTTAATGATTTGTATAATTTTAAATGTATAATCTTGACAATAGTTCATTATAATATTAACAAATAATTTAAACAATTACAACTGCCATTTTGTTAATTAATGATTGGCCCAAAAAAATTTTCTTCATATATTTACACAAAATTCCAATTTGCTGAAATAAAAAAAATTAAATAAATAATATTTAACTTTTCAATTTATTTGAAAAGTCCACTTATAGTGTTAATTTTTTTTATTACACATTGTATGAGAATTTAGCCCATTAAGAGAAGCCCATAATTCAATCAAAATAACAAAATATAGCCCATTAACAATACTGATCGCACGGCTGATATTCCAACATGTCCAGTACCGATCGTCTTTTTAATTGACACGTATCACTCTTAGGCTACAGATGCGAGACACGTATCTATTTTCTTTCATCCATTGAGAAGTATGTATCATTTTTGTCTGGTTTAGGGTTTCTTCAAGAAATGCGCCGCTCAACTCTCACACTATAGATTCATTCCATTTCTAAAATTTTCAAGTGAAAATTTTACTGAAAAATCACTATCTGAAAATCACCTCTCAGTGTTTCGATTTCTCCTTTGTTCTTGGTCTGTTACTTACATAATTTCTGGTTTTATGTTTTCTAAATCGTCGGTAAAAAATTTCCCGACAGAAATGGTTAATCCAAGAATTCCATTTCTTGTTTTTTGCATCTAATCTGAGATGTACGAACCCTTATTCGAAGGATTCATCAACTTTTCCCGATCGTCGTCGCCTTCCGAAATAAACCCGCAGGTATAATTTTTTTTTTGTCTCTGTTTTTTGAACCCTAGTTTCTTCGAAGTTTTCCGATTTAACCCAAAAAAAATTTGTTTGGTTTTGTATGGAAATGGAGGGGTGACTTGAAGGCAAAATCTGATCTGTTCGTTCTACGGAGAAACAGATGACGGGCTTGGATTGAGGAGCGACACTAGGTAGTTTTTTTTGTTTTTTTGGGCATTTTTAACACTCCCATTTTCGAGATACTGCGATTTAACCAAAAATTAATTTGTTTCGTTTTTTTCTCAAAAAATGATGCGGGCAATTTTGGTTTCAAAAATGGAACTGGTCATTCGGCGGAGAACCATAAGAGGCAGATGGGAGAAGGAGCGACCTCAAGTATTTTGTTTTTTTTTTTTCATTTTTTGAAACCCATTTCTGTTCAAGCATTTCAATGTTGTTTTATTGTTTATTGTGCCAGTGGAAAAAAGGAAAAAAGGGTCGACTGATCTTGAACATTTGTATGTTCGTTGTGTACTAATCAAGTGATAAATGTATATTGTGTATGTTCATATGACCATTCTGTATGTTCATTCTCGTAAAAATAAATTGTTCATCTTTCACTTGATTAGTGTTTTTGTGTAAAAAACTTCGATAACTATTGCAATGTTAAGTCCTGGATTAATCATATATACTCACAAGTTATTCTTTTGCTTTTTAAACAATATAATGTTCGTTTAGCATTGGTATTGAAAATATTTTTAAACTTATCTTCTAATTGGTCTGTAATATATCTATTTATCTTCAAGAATAAACTATTGAGACCTCAATGAACACAAACACTCGTCCTCAGATTATTTGAGCAAAACACCCTTATTATCTTAAACTAATTTTTTCTTGATATTTGATTATTATCATGATCAATTTCTCATTTTTGTTCAGGTTGCGTCAGATGCACAATGTTGAAGTGAAAACCAGAATCTTATGAAGATAAGTTATTCAATTGTTTTTGTAAAAGACACTATCAATTCTAGACTCATTGACTAACCTTTTTTTATAATGTTTTTCAGATTAAAGAAACATAATGTACACAAAGAAGAAGAAATCATCACAGCAAAACTACAGACAATCATATATAGATAAGTTATATATGCAACTACTACATTAAACTACATCAAATTTACATGGAAAAATATAATCTCATTTAGATAAGTTATTCAAATATTTTTGTAAAACCGTGTATCAATTCTAGACTCATTGACTAACCTTTTTTTATAATATTTTTCAGCTTAAAGAAACATACAGTACACAAAGAAGAAGGAATCATCACACCAAAACTACAGAAAACCATATACATATAAGTTATAAATGCAACTACTACATTAAACTACCTTAAATTTATATGTTTCATGGCAATTATACAATAAATTGTGTTATCTACTATCTACTATAACAATAAAGCATAAAAACAATCATACCGTTTTCACTATCATCATCTCTTGAACGTTTATTTCCCACAAATGTGCGTCCTGATAGCTGCTTCATGATTGAGATGTGCTCCTTTTTATGTAAAGGTTTTGGTTTGTGTGAGGTTTGGACCGTGTGTGAATTTTTTTGATGCTGCTGCATATTTATAATGTAAAAAAGTAGTCTGACTCTTTCAAATATTCGAATTTCTCAAATATGGAAAATATATTAAATCTTTGTCAATCAATAAGATTTAACATACCATCCAAATTGTTTAAATTAATTACAAAGTCAAAAATGAATGCACATTTACGGTAATAGCCAAAAATGACAAAGATTTAATATACGAATTTTTTGTGGAAGATATCTGTTTTTTTTTCTTGATATGGATAACATATCAATACCATATATTGATACCAAGAAAACGGAGCAATCTTTACATTTGAGATTTATATAATCATCTAAGTATATCGATAAAAATCTTTACTTTGTTACCTAAAAAATCAAACGAATGTATATATGTTGATTCTGTATTCTATTCTTGTGCTTTTTAAATAATGTAATGATCGTTTAGCATTAGTATTAAAATTAGTTCGTAAAATTATTTTCTGATTGGTCTTTAATCTCTCTATCTGTCTTCAATGCTGAATTTTCTTCAATGCTGAATTTTGTCGAAGCTAACTATTTATTTTGATAACTTTATTGTGATATTAACATAGAAAAATTTGTTTCTTAACATGTATAATCTGTCTTATTTGTGTTGTATTAAAATTATCTTTTGTTTAAGTTACAAATTCGGAAGAGCCTTAGCTAAAAACCACTTGACCCTACACCATGAGTGTAGTGGAATCCTGTTGGTGCTAAGACTTTCATTTTACATATTGTTTTTCTCTTGTAATTGCGTTTTTTTCTATAATTTATTTTAGTACTTCCTGAGTTAATGAATGAGTGATTAAGTGGTTTAATGCATAATAATTTCACTGGAATTATGATACTGAATGTTTAACAAAAATTATTGATATTGAATGTTTAACAAAAATTCATGATTTATTTGAGAATTCTTTTTAGGTACATGTTTAATTTTTAGTTATATATATTAATCAAAAGCTAAAAATCTTAATTTAAATTCAATTTTTATCAGAATATGAATATTGATTTTTAAGTTTGATAAACGCACACATTATTAAGTAAACAGATTGTAAAAAAAATTCAGAAAATCCATAAATAATAAGAAACAAATATAATATATATTTATTACTTAAATAACCACGAAATTCCAGAGCCAAATATACCAACCATATCCGCAAGGATCATTATTCAATAAAAAAACTAATACTAAAAATTTATGAAGCAAAAACTAAATAACTCTTCCTAAGCAAAAGCAGAATACTCAAAAACAATATTCCCTGATCAAAAGTAACTAATTATGCACGTCATCGACCTTCTCTTTCTTCGGTATCTTCATATTGTTTGATGACGAAAATTCCTCCAACAGTTTTCTTTTAACAGAAGAACCTTCAGCTACTGCATCTAGCCTCTTCACCACCTTGTTTGGTGTACTAACTTCATCTCCTGAAGAATTACCATACTTAACTTGGTCCTTATTCTCTTCTTGTAACTTGGATAACAAATCTGACTCCTATAAAAAAACAAAAATTGTTCAAAAGATATTAATTAATATGTATCAAACATTTAATAATTTAATAAAATTATTAACAAAATAAATCGATATAAAATAATACCTGACTTTCAATGGCCAAATTCGAGTATTGCCTAATTAAATTAGGGTCCGATTAGCCTCATCACGAGAAAAAGCTCCGAGAAAAATGCTTCACTTGATTAGCTTTAACTTGTACTTTAAAGAGGACCTTTTTATCCACCAAATCTGGCTAATTCATCCGGTATGTCCCGCCAATCCTCCCTCGTTGTATATTCAAATGACAAAAATTAAATAACTTTTTTAATTATAATTAAAAATATTTAACTATGTGTGTGTATAGTAAAAAATGCACACAAATCACTTAATTCGACTTTCAAAGCGAACATGGCTTCCCGATTAGAAGCTCACACTCTCTATCCCAAAGACAATAGAGATGTGTTCGCGCTATCATCACCAACTTCAATTTGAATCCTATACCGCAAAATTATTCATAAACAAAAATTATTTGCAATTATGGATGCCACAATTAAAAATATATATCTATATAAATACCTAAAATTTCCATTCTGAGAGAACTTGTCACAACTTTCACAATAAAACTTCTCTCCAACTTGTGTAAATTTTTGGGACACTTTTTGCAAGACAAATACCACCAATCTCCAATAAAGGAGAAGATGGTGGCACTAATCCAAAAGCTTTCGACCTATTATGAAATTATCTAAGTCGAGTTAACTTGTGTACATTCGAAATAAAAAAATAAGGCATCAAATTTAAAAATAATTACCTCTTCATTAGCATACAAATGATCAATCAACCTAAATGGTGATTCACGGATGCTAGATCTTGAGAGCAGTCTTCGCAGACGGGTATGATACATGACTTATGGAACATACAGATTATCGTTTTTCACAATTTGAATTAATGTTTTTTCCATTGTTAGTAAATGCAATAGATTTATAAAAAATAAATTATTTTATAGTAAATAATATAATAGTATCAAGCCTTATCTTGAAACCATCAATTTCCTGAATGCTACCATTCACAATCATCTCAGTCACGTAAAATGTGTTCGAAACTTTAACCTCATCTAAATTAAACAAACAACATCAATAAAAAAAAACACAAATAATATAGATTAAAAATACGAAATCTTTTTAATTAAAAAGACTGAATACAATAAAATTTAATAAATTAAGATGGTTGAATATGTTTAATAATTATTATATCTCACATCTGAAAAACTTGGCCCTACAAAACTGAAGAATTATAACCAACGGTTCAAAAGTATGCTCTTGAAGATATGGTAGAATTTCATCAACGTAATCCTCCCAGAGCGTACAACATAGGAGATTATTCCTGAAATAGTGTACATATAAAATCATTTATTTAAAAAATACTGATTAAACTATGAAATAAAGACATTAAATTAAAGATATTTTATTAAGTAAGTAACGAAAATTGAATATTTTTATAACAATTTATAAATTTAATCCTTTATTACTCCAAATCTTCAAGCGTGATGTCGATAAAACGCGTTAGCTTGCCACCGAGCTCCTTAGTTTGAGCAGATTGCATAGCCACAACTTTTCCCATTATATCTAAGTTTTACAGGGAAAAAAAATACATCAGCCTGTATAAATTCATGTAAAGATAATTACAATTTTAGAAAAAAAAAAATTAAAATTCAGTACACACCAAAAAGCAGAGTTTCATCGAATCGTCATCCAACTGAAAGATTTGTGTTTTGCCATAGAATTGAATCTTGAATTTTGTACTTGTGGTTTTGTATTTATCTGTATAGTACGCTATGCCAAAGTCTTTTATGGCATACACACTCTCTTCATTAAGTCGATTCTTAAATTGTGCAACGATAGGCCTCCGTATTGTGCCGTGAATCCTATCCCCCTACAACCAAAAAAAATTGAAACAGCATTACATCATGTGATGTTATAAGTTATTTAAACAAACTATTTTTAATTGGCAAAAAACGTTCATACCTAAGCATCATGGAAAACGCACTCCAAAGTCTGTGTTTGGCTTCTGTTATTGTAACCAGGCTTCTCATACATTCGAACCAAGCGCAGTTTCATCGCCAAATTGGACTTATTAATGATGATGTTTTTGATCAAAGTCATAAGAGGTGCCATTAGCTTTGTATTAGTACTCAAAAATTGTCTGTAAAATAAAATTCGCAGAGAAATTGCTTGCGATAGAATTCAGTAAACAAATCGTTAATCCCAACTCATTTATATAGGCAACTGAGTGGGTGTGTTTTAGGTAAAAATATTAATGTTGTTATTTGTATATATTTGTAAAATTTTCATAGCAAATCAGTATAATTGGCAGATCAAGCCAACGTAAAGATTTTTTGAACATAAAATCCAATTTTCGTTTCCTTAATTGAGGTTAAAATATTATTGTCTTTCTTTGTATGGATGTTTAATATTTTCGTACCATATCAGTATAATTCGGTGGAAAGGGTGATATTTAAGGTTATAATATTATTGCCTTTCTTTTATAGATTTTGAAAAATTTCGTATTAAATCAACATAATTCAATGGAATGGGTTTACGGATACTCGTTGGCCAAGTATCATTAATTATTATTTTCAGTATGATACAGAATATATCGGATTTCATATGTAGAGAATTTCTAAATAGCATTTATAATGAAATACTTGGAAAGTAATGGCTAAATTGATATCCTAGTTTTAATTACAGTAATCATTAATTGATTATTTCTATAAACCAATTCAAATAAACAAACCAATTTGGAAAATTTCAGCGCGTTTTCAGCCATAATAAGAGGTGCAAGCCAATTTGACACACAATTGTTACCTTTCAACGCATTTTCAGTTTAATTAAAAAATTGATTTAATGAAATACTATTTTTAGACTAAAAAAAAGAGCGGGAAAAAATTGGCTTACTATTTTAAGAAGCATCTCTTATTATATATATATATATATATATATAGATAGATAGATAGGTAGGTAATACTTTTATCAATATGTAACGCTTATATTTAACACTTTTATATAAGTAACACTTTTTAAGTATCACTTTGTTTTTGTTATTTCTTTTGTAACGCAAATAGGTATCACTTTATTTTGAAAACACTCTTGCCAACACTATATTTTATTGATTGTAACACTTTTTAAGCTATATTTTAGTAACACAAAATTATATAACTATCATTAAATCATATCAAAGATTTATTTAATTATTGATGTCACCAAACCTAAAAATTGTAGACATCATATACTCTTTTTTTTTTAAATTGAATTTTTATTTTCTTTTTACAAAGTATTTTAGTTTTGATTTTATTTTTTTATTTTTTACGAAGGCAATTAATTCCGTCTTAATACCGATGGAAAATGCGCATTTATATATATTATTATTATTATTTATTTATTTTTTAATTTTTACTAACGAAGACTAATTTCAGCGTTAACTTTTGTTTTCTTATTTTTTTACTTTTTTTAAAAAAATTACCAGTGAAAATTGATGTTGTCGGTAATTACTTAGAAATTTTTTTCGTCGGTAATTTTTTTTTCGTTATTTTCTTTATTATTTAATTTTTTTACTGTTAGAACTTTTTTATCTGTCGGTAAATTAATTTTATATTTTTATATATATTTTATTTTTACCGATTGAATATTTATCAGTCGATAAATTTATTTGATATATTTTTGATATTTTTAATTTGTTATGTCCTTTAATATATAATATAATATGATTTTCAAACTATATACTATATAAAAATTTGATATATATACAGTGTATAATATAATTTAATACATATATTATAAAATATAATATTTATTATATAAAATATATTATATATACATATAATATATATATATATATATATATATATATATATATGTGTGTGTGTGTGTGTGTGTGTGTGTGTGTGTGTGTGCGTGTGTGTGTGTAAAACAAAGCAAAAGTTGTCATAAGAATCAACTTAGCTTAGTGGCAAATTGTCACTTCCATACATAACAGGTCATGGGTTCGAATCTACTTGGTGGCAAAAAATAGTATTTCTACGAAGTCTACAAAAAAGTGTTACATAAGATTCATATGTAACACTTTAGAAGTATTTTTTTAAAGTGTTACAAATATAAAAAGTGTTTAAAAAAGTGTTACATAAGATTCATATGTAACACTTTAGAAATATTGCTTTAAAGTGTTACCAATAGAAAACTTAATGTAACACTTAGAAAAAGTGTTACTAAAACCTAATAAAAGTGATACCTTAGACTATAGGTAGCACGGGCAAGTGCAGCGCCATAAAAGTGTTACCTATTGTCTATAGTAACATTTTATGGCCATTAGGTAACATTTTTTGAGTGTTACCTAATGTCATTTATGTTGTAGTGACACAAACACACACATACAACATTTCTCTCCTTCAATTCTCACACACACCAGCACACACATTTGCACACACTCGAATTTTTGTGGTCTTCGGGAGGCCGGGCAGCAGTCGGGAGTAAGGCGGAGACGGCAGGCAGCGGCATTTTTACAGGTAAATTTTTCATGTAATATTTTTTTAAAGCTAATTTTATGTTTTTCTTAATAACATGAAAAATTGATTTTTTGCATAAAATTATTATATGTGGCTTGTTTTCTATTTTATGCGTAATTTTTGTTATATTTTGCATGTTTGTTTTATTGTAAGTGAGTTAGTATTATTTTGCTAATTTAGGGTTGTATGTGTATTTCTTAAGATATGTCAAATTCAGATAAAATCGAAGTGATTGTTCATTACGAGGGGCAAATATTAATTGAAAATGTCTATCAATTAGCATATAGTCGCCCTGATATTGGAGCCACGAGAATTTTTTGAACGACAAATTTGGACAATTTGATATCTATACTACAAGATATTTTGGGTTTGGATAGAAATAGTTATTTGTTAAAACTATCCGGTAAATATTATGATAACAACATGTCACGAGTCATTGCAATTAATACGAACCGAGACTTGTGGTTTTTCTTTGATCCGGAGGCCGAGAATAGAACTGTAGATATATTTGTCGAGACGGAAGAAGTGTATCGTAATGTCGTGTCTGATATCCATTTAGAAAATGAATATCATCAATACGCATCTTACCTTATGAGGGACAGCACACTTGAAGCTCCTATTACGACTCAAAGAACTAATAATGTTGTTGTTAATGATTTGAACACACGGCCTTCTGAATCCGATCATCCCAATGTTGATAGATCTTTGCCTGAATCTAACCTCGATGATCACCGGGATCATGAAATTTCACCTTCTGAACCGAGCGAAAATGGGACAGATGATGAAAATGACACGGGTAATGATGAAGATGAAGATGGTGATACTCCTACACCTAACTCACAACCTATTGGAGGTGGCACTAAATCGCAACATGTCGTGGATTCCGTCTGTGCACCATATAGAGACATACCTTTTTTTAATTCACCTTTCAAGTAATTTAATATTGATTCAGTTGGCGTTCCTCATCCGGCATTGTACTATGACGCAGATAAAGGTGTGTTGAAAAGAGGTATAGTTTTCAAAGATAAAAAACATGTTCAATCTGTTATTAAAGATTTTTCAATTCGCCACGCAAAACGTGAGTATCGAGTTGTTGAGAGTACTCCAACTGTGTGGAAAGTTGTATGCAAACAAAATCAGGAAAGAGTTATATCAGCAAGTTTTCATCTGAACAATGCAATTGGTGGTTGCGGTCTAGTTTTGTTGAGGCTATGGTTGTCGATTCTCATCTGATTACAGCACTAGTAGAGAGATGGAGACCAAAGACACATACATTTCATTTCCTTATTGGTGAGGCTACAGTCACGTTACAAGATGTTGCTATCATTTGGGGATTGCCTATTGATGGTGATGCAGTGGTATCTAATGATCTCCGACATACTATGTCGCAGTGGGTCGATTATATTCACCAATATTTAGGGTTTATACCTAATGTGGAACATGACTTTAGAAATAAGTCGGCTATCTTAATTACGACACTGCGTAATCACTTTGGGGGGATAGAAATTAGGAATGACACACCTAGGGTTCAGGTTGAGCAGTATGCCCGAGGGTGTGCCTTGATTTTGTTAGGTACTTTGATGATACCTGATACCACTGGCAATAGCGTATCATTACTATACCTGCAACACTTCGAGGATGTTACGACAGCTGGTAGGTTCGGTTGGGCTAGTGTTGTGTTATCTTTTTTGTATCGTCAGTAGTGCAATGCTTCTGAGACACAGAAGCACACTATAGGTGGAGCCATGGCATTGCTGCAGATTTGGGCTTGGTCTCGTATTTCAAGTATCGTGCCCCAGCCAGTACGATCTATGATAAATATGGGTGATGTGACTGTTGATGATGAGCTTGAGTTGCCTCTGCCGCCGTACGGTGCTAGGTATTCCGTGTTGTTTTTTGCATTTTTATTATATCTACATGTTCACGATGATGCATTTCACTTATTCATTTATTTAATGGCAAAAACTTACGTGAGACGGTCTCATGGATGTAGATCCGTGAGACAGAGCCTTTACACAAAGTTTTAAAGGTTTTTTTTTCAGATTTTATTTTTCTTAGGGTTTATATTTGCTTTTTTTAGGGTTTATTTCGTTTCTTGGGTTTATTTTTAATTGATTTGGGTTTTTAGGATTTTTAATTTTTTTAGGGTTTATTTTTTATTTTTTGGGTTTATTTTTATTTTTCGGGTTTATTCTTTATGGTTCATGTTTTTAGGGTTTATTTTTGTTTCTTCATGGTTCATTATTATTTTTAAATTTATTTTTATGGTTCATGTTCTCAAGACAGAGCCCTTAGGAGGTCCATCTCACGGATTTAGATCCGTGAGACCGTCTCACAAAAGACTTGCTCTTATTTAATTTATTTCAGATGGGTACAACATTATAACTTTACTCATACTGCTAGCCACTCAGTACGGATATATAGGGAGATGTTTGATCGGTTAACTGAGGCACAAGTAAGTGTTTAAATTATTTCTATAATAAGCGTTTAAATTAATATTAATGTAATTCCTTTTTCGCAGCGGTGGACTTGGGAACCATATGACCTAAAACTCGCCCAATATATCTATTCTTGGTGAAAGATGTCTCACAGCTAATTGGATGAGTTAGTGTCCACTTATTATATATGCCACAGTGGAGATACACCATCCTAATCGAGTGACCTGTCAGTTTGGTATACGACAGGGTATACCAGAGGAGGTCTCACATTCACATGAGATGTTACACAACGTAACTCGTAGGGGGAGAAGTGGAGTGGCATGGCCGAATTTCCATGATGGTTATGTAACTTATTGGCAGAACAGAGCTACTTCAAGAATCCAGGGCTACCAGATTAATGGTGGTAGTAGTACAGAGGACGGATACATGGAGTGGTATCGTCGCATTACACGACTATGCATTACTCCATCACATCTTGAGATGGAGACGGGATACGACCATCGATATTACACCACGATGCCATTGTAAGATTATTTATTTATATATATATATATATAATGTTTGCATCTAATTATGACATTCAAAATTACTTATACAAAATTATATTTACTTTCAGAGTAACTGGATGAGACGATTGAGGCTTGGTGTAAATGACGATTCACAGTCATGGCCACATCTGCGGAGAGTTGTTATGGATATCAGTGATAAAATGGAGAAACATATTCGCTCGTCTCAAAACAGTGCATCACATACTGGACATGATATCCCTGCTGAAGATACTACGACGACCACTCAGTACATGCCCACCACCTTTGCACCCCTCGATGTACACATGGTTGGTCCTTCGAGATCCACACCTTAGATGCATCATGGTATGAATATTAATACTAATTCACGTACATTTATAGATATATATTTCAGGTGTCATGATATTTTGATCTTATTTTCAGATATGGCTGGTCCATCTCATGGGTATGGTAGAGATTATTATGTTCCCCAGTATTCACAGACAGACTCATATTTTTTCACGCTTACAGTTATTGGACCATCATCAACATCATATACATCACTTCTATAGTCCGATACTGGCACGTCGTCCCATCATTTCTCAGGTTTTGATCAATCCAGAGTTAGACGCCCTGAATTTCACACGTCGCCTGTTGCATTTCGCCCGGTTAGCAGCGCCAGTACCACACATGATGATGATGATGATGATGATGATGATGATGATACACAGTCTATTCAAGCGAATGACCAGGTAGATGCAACTAGGCGTAGAAGTAGACGTCAGATATAACATCCTAGATGTGGCACTGGGGGCATAGGTATTATGATTTTTATTATGTCAAGACAAATATTGTATCAAGACATATTGTATCATCATATTATTGTCTATTGTCTCGATATTTAGATTTTACCTTTATATTAATGTGAGTGTCTCGACATAAAATACGGATGTGTTTTTCATTCACGATTATTGTTAACAAATAATAAAATTTACTTGTAATATTAAAATAATGATTTTTTTTCAATTATAGTTTTTAATCGTTAATGTGATTAACGATTAGAGAATGCACAGATAAAAATCTTGATTCTCTAGTCGTAACGACTGTGCAGTTTTTTTTAAAAAAATATTTTTTTCCAGTCGTTATTAGTGATAACGACTGGATTAAAAAAAATAGTGTTTAATCGTTAATGTGATTAACGACTAGAGAATGCACGGATAAAAATCCTGATTCTCTAGTCGTTAATCTACTTAACGACTGTGCAGTTTTTTAAAAAAAAATATTTTTTTCCAGTCGTTATTAAAAAAAAAGGTGTTTGGTCGTTGTTGTTAGTCGTTGATAGCAACAACGACTAACTTCAAAAAATTAAGTCCCCCCAAACCCACCATATTTATGTAATAAAAATCCTTACATACAATAATCTGTTAAAAAACCCAATTTTAATAACTTATTATAAAGACAAAATGAGATACTTAATAACGTACGTCATATGTGTTTCATTTAATGGGGGCAAAAAAAGAGATGTAATCGAAGGGAAGAGAATGCTATTCAAATTTGGGTCTGATCGCCCAATAACACGGCATCTGACACTTTATCATTCAAGCTTTTTATATTTTTCCTTTTTCTGTCAAAGAAAAAAGGGCACATCCAACCCTATCTTGAACTTTGGTCGGACTTTTAAACCTGAAAAAAAAAAAAACGGAAAGTTAGTAAAAAGGAGACGATGGATTTGGGTTTGGTTAGAGTTTTGTTATTTGGGATTTGAAGTTCATGTTGATTTATTAATTCGTAGTTCGATTATGTTGTTCTATATTAGAGCTTGCAAAAATTAGTCTACCCGAGTATGGGGTTGGGTTGAGTTTCATTTTTGAGGTTCGAAAAGGATTGGACCTTCTTTGGCCCACCCCAAATGGCTTGATGTCCGTGAACCCATATGGTATAACTAAAATTAAATGTGTTGGGCCAGTCTGGGCTATAAGAAATGCAACCTGGTGAAATTTTGAGTTGACTCGACTGACAGGTTTTATGACTTGGTCTCATTGGACTGACTCACCCAACCCATTATCATTCTATTATGTATAAAACCATGTATTAATGTTTGATATACCTCATATTAAGACAAATTATATATATGTGATAAATATATACTACTTTACAATGAAAGTCGTTAATTTCGTTAATACATTTAATGAAATATACTTTTTATGTATCTATTAAATTTGATTAAACTTAGCTCGGTCTAAACTTAATTTCAAATTCACTGAATTTTCCATGTTGTATTGTGTATTTGTGCGGGTGACCCAATATTGATATATTTATTGATGGCCCATCCTTTAAAGTAGCAGATTGTGGTCACAGCCCATCTATAGGGAGTCGACTAGAGTTAGAGACAATGAATAAAGAGTGAGGCCTCAAAGTATAAAGCCCAGACCAGTCCTGTGGGACAGGAGCTATGCTGGACCAGTCCAATTGACTCTTTTCTTTTTAAAAAAAAATAAGTAAATAAATAACGTGTCTAATTATAAATATACATAATGAAATGTGAATTTTTGTGTACACTAATACTTATTGATGATGTTGATATAGAAAAGAAAAAGGAAATGCTCTCAAAATTATGTTACAACCTCAGTGAAAGTAAAATAGTAAACGAGGTTGAAGAATTATAAGTTTTGAACTGATGACCAATATAAAATAAGATCATAAGAAAGATTTACATGGCAATAAAGTGCAAAGTTAGACCTAGTCAATAGTCATGCACTCAAATTTCAGTTGTATTCGGTCCAGTTGTGTGGACGGTGTGGTTGAGTTGTTAATAATTCCAGATAAGAAGTATGAGTTTGATTCCCACGACTCATTCCCTTCTAGGGTATGTACTAAAAAAGAAGTTAATTCAAAATTTTAAATGTCCAACCGTTTTTTTTTAAATTTTATTTCTATATTATTTTAGTAAATTCCCTCTATCTGAGATGTTGCCTTTGACAAGGGCGGAGGGACGGGGGCCCACTCCGGGCCCCGGCGCACCCCCCATTTTAAAAAAAGAAATACACTACAAATGTTTTTAAATTTTATTAAATTATAATTTATATGATTTTTTATATCGGTCCACCATATTTTCAGTGTACTCCCATTTTTTGCATTTTGTTCTCGCATATGCCCTTGGCCTTTGGAATTGTAGCTTGAATATATGTTTCAAGACAGAAGAATATTAAAACAAAAGCCGAGGTTAGAGGCGAAAAATTCCTGACAAGAGGGGATAATTTACGAGGAAAGAATGATCATATCCCCTTTCTTTAAGTTTTAACCGACCAGCATTAGTTGTCAATCATTGGTTGTTTTAAATTAATAAAACCACCATGGTTTATGTAATTCTCTACATGCTTTAACTATAACCCCTTAAAATTCTCTACGATCAGTGGCTCCATGCATGCCTGGTTTCATCAAACAAATTTTAATGGTTTATAATTTTGTTTAAATATTATTTAAAGTGAGTGGCGTAACATAAAATCGGAATTATATAATATGGCATTCTACATGGTGTTTGCTATATTATTTTTTTGAGAAAGAAAACCTTCATTAAGTAGACGGAGGTAATTCATCCTCCGGGATAAAGTACATGAGTTCAGAAGGAAAATCACCCGAATAAAAACCATTACAAGAAATTGAGAAAGCATAGCCGGCTAAATGATGAGCCAAAATGTTCACGATCTAGGAATAAAACGTAAGGAGAAAGATGAAAATGACTTTGAAAGCGATCGAATATCTTGAAGAACACTGCCGAGATATGTGAGATTGGTGTCTTGTTTTGAGTACGCTTGTACTATCATGCCCGCAATCCGTCTCCACCATCACAGCCTTTGATTTGTAAATCCTTTGCTAAAGTAATGCCCTCGCGACACGCAATTGCCTCCGCCACGTCAACTGAATATTTCTGATTGTATTTCTTCGATAATGTATGAATGATATTGTTGGGAAAGAGTGTCAAAATAAATGATACCGGCACAGCGGAAATAGTGCGGAAATAGTAAAATATTTTCCCACCCAGCTGGATTAAAAATGGGAACTAAACCAAGAATAATAGTGCAAGACGATAAAAATAGGACACAAGAATTTTTACGTGGAAAACCCAAATCGGGAAAAACCACGAGACCGTAGTCCAGATAAATTCTCCACTAAATATATAGTAGGCTTACAATATTTCTCCCTAAAAATAGGGGATACACAAATTATCTCAAGTTACTCAACTTGGAATACCCGAGAAAATAGGAATGCTATTTTGGGTGAGAATGAAAAATTACTACTAATTTTTCTTCATTTTCTTCACTCAAAAACACACACTTATAGAAATCTCTCTACTCTCTATTTTTCTCTCTTTCTAGCAATTGTTAAATTGCTTCTTGTTGGTGTGTATTTGCATTCCCGTATGTTGCCTATTTATAGGCAAAGTGAATGAGCAAAATGACAAAATTCCAAGCAAGAGTTTGTATCCAAAATTGCCACCTTTTCTTTCCTTCAAACCTTTCCAATATTTGCAGCACCTTTTTGACAAAAGTAATCAAAAATATCATGCTGCAATCTTTCATTCAAACTTTGCCAACCAATATTAAATATTTCTTGCCTACCCAACATAACCCACATGAGGTGGATTCAACAATTCTCCCCATCCACCTTATGTGGGAATTCAACCAGACCAGCTTTGGTTCTGCAAGCTTCAAACTTATCTCTTGGTAAAGACTTTGTCAGCATTTCCGCGCCATTTTCATCAGTGTGAACTTTATCAAGTTGCATCAACTTTTCATCAAGCACATCTCGAATCCAATGGTATCTCACATCAATGTGTTTTGACCTCGAGTGGAATGATGAGTTCTTACTCGGGAATCGCACTGACCGGCCACAAAGAGAGCATATATTTTTCCGCTTCAAGTCTAGTTCCCGCAGAAACTTCTTTAACCACAACATCTCTTTGCAAGCTTCCGTTACAGCAATGTATTCGGCTTCAGTTATGGATAATGCCACGCATTTTTGAAGTTTCAATTGCCAAGAGATAGCTCCCCCTGTAAATCTAGGGATGGCAATGGGGCGGGTCAAAACCCGCCCCGCATCAAACCCGCCCCGACGGGCGAGTCTAGACCGGATAAACGGGTCCGGGCGTCTCTCGGGTCCAAGATTACAAAACCCGCCGGTCCGGGCGGGTCCCGGGTCAATAGAACCCGCCGGACCCGCCCCGCATATTAATTTTTACTATATTTTTAAATATATATTGAAATATTTTTGCATTATGTATTTTTAAATTTGAGTGTTATATGTTTAAAAATATTAGTTGAGTACTAATATAATATTATTTACTTTTAAAGTTTAATTTACTAATATAATATCTTGTAATATTCTACTTTGAATATTTATTTTAAATATTAGTTGAGTATTATTGTAGTATACTAATAGTATTTTTTTAAAAAAATCTTAATAGTAGCCAATTCTAAAAAATAGTTATAATAAGTTGAATAATTATATTTATTTATTTTTTAGCCTATTGGCATTAGATTACTTTTTGAAAATTTGGTCAAAAATAGAAAAATATAAATTATTATAATTTAAAAAATACTTGGCGGGTCTAATGGGTCTAGACCCGCCCCGCTGGTTTTTGAGGCGGGCGGGCGGGGCGGGTCTTGAGGCGGGGCGGGCGGGTCTCGGGTCTAATTTTTCCTTGGCGGGGCGGGTCCCGGTTTGGCCAAACCCGCCCCAAACCCGCCGTTGCCATCCCTATGTAAATCTCATCGTGTATCCCGGATGTGGACTTCGGAATCAACATCACCACCCATATATCCGCATCTCGTGAATCCTAAAGACAATGCAGTTTTGTCATCACCAAATCTTAGACAATATTTAGAAGTACCTCTCAAGTACCTCAATATCCATTTCACCGGCACGGTGATCTTTCCCTGGATTAGAGAGAAAACGGCTAACAACACCAATCGCATGAGCAATATCGGTCTAGTACATACCATAGCGTACATCAACCGCCAACTCGCAGAAGATATGGTACCTTTTGCATTTCGCTTTATCTTCCTCACTTGTGGGACATTGCGCGCGCTTAGCAAGGCCCGCAAGTGGAGCATCGATTGGTTTTGACTTGTTCACGTTGAATCTCTCAAGAACTTTCTCAACGTACTTTTCTTGAGATAACCCAGCTTAAGCTTCCTTCGCCCTATCTCTCGAGATTTTCATCCCAAGAATTTGCTTAGCCTGTCCTAAGTCTTTCATCGCAAAAGACTTGCCAAGTTCTTTCTTCACTCTTCTCAATCTTTTGGCATCATGACCTACAATCAAGATATCATCCACATACAATAATAATAGTATGATAAAATCATTATCACTGAATTTCTTAAAGAATACAGGTGATCGGAACTTGTCTGTTGTAGTCATGGTCAGTCATGAAGGAGTCAAACTTCTTGTACCATTGTCTTGGAGCTTGTTTTAAGTCGCAAGCTCTTCTTCAACTCGCATACTAAGTTCTCTTACCTTTGACTTTGAATCCTTAGGTTGCTCCATGTAGATTTCTTCGTTCAAATCTCCATGAAGAAATGCGATCTTCACATCAAGTTGTTCGATCTCCGGTCCAAGTTGGCGGCTATCCCAAGAACAACTCGATTGAGGACATTTTCACCATTGGTGAGAAAATTTCTTCGAAATCAACACCCTTCCTCCGATCAAACCTTCACAACCGGCTAGCTTTATACCTGGTTGCAAGCTTTGCTCTTGATCTTCAACCTGTACACCCATTTATTTTTCAGAAGACGTTTACCTTCGGTAGCTTCACCAGGTCATATGTGTGATTTTCCGCAAAGAGTTCATCTCTTCTTTCAAGGCCTCCATCCACATATCCTTTCGATCATGTGATATGGCCTCGCAAAACTCGTGGTTCTCCCCGTCTGTGAGCATTACATACTCATGTGGGCTATATCGGTAGAAGGTTGTCTTTGTCTAGTGGACCTTCTAGCCGCATCTTCGGTGGTGGGCGGAGGGACATCACCGGTTGTATCATGGTGTTGCTCTTGCACACCTCCCCCGTGATTCTTATTTCTAAGAGAAGAAACTGGATCTACGTCATCAGGAACATATTTATTTGATTGATTTTTCAATATGTTTAGATCTTCAATTGTCGATTCTCAAGGAATACAACATCCCCGCTTTCGATAACTTTTTTCGATTGGATCTCATAACTGTAGCTTGAATTCTTCATGGCCATAGCCCAAGAAGATGCATGACTTGGTCTTGTCATCAAGCTTGGATCGTTCATCTTTTGGAATGTGCACAAACGCCTGTGACCCAAACACTCTCAAGTGTTTGTAGGAAACATCTTTTCGATTCCAAACTCTATCGGAATGTCGCCACCCAGAGGAGGCGATGGAGAAAGGTTGATTAGATCAAGCTAGCTTGATCCTCATTGCTTCACCCCAAAAGGATTTGGGGCAGATTGGAATGTGATAAAGCATACATTTGACTCGTTCACAAATTGTCATGTTCATCCTTTCTCGCTACACCATTATGTTGAGGAGTTTTTGGAACACTCTTCTCAAGCTTGATTCCATGATCCCCGCAATGTTGCTCAAATGGACCCTGGTATTCACCACCATTGTCAAGACGAACTCGCTTGACCTTCTTTCCTGCTTTCTCTTCAACACTTGCTTGAAAATTCTTAAAGATACCTTAACTTGATCTTTAGATTTCAAAGCAAAACACCGAGACTTTTCTAGAGAAATCATCAATAAATGTTACAAAATATATTGCACCACCAAGACTTCTATCTTTCATGTAGCATAAATCAAGATGCACGGATCTAGTGGATGAGATTTTCTTGAAGGTGAAAAACTCTTGAAAGCAACTCGTGTTGTTTTCCAATTAAACAATCAACACAAGTTTGTAGGGGCATATTGGTTACCTCGGGGGAGAAGTTTCTTTCGGTCAAAACTTCCAAGCCCTTTCGACTTAGATGTCCGAGCCTTTTATGCCATAGCTCAATGGAGGAACTTTTATCAATTGCATTTACCTCTCCATTGGATAACGGCTTGCATCGTCAGAGAATTCTGTTTACGTCCCTTAGCGACAATGAGAGAGCCTTGGTGAGCTTCCATTTTCCTTCACCAAAGTGATTGTCATAGCAAGACATCGCCAAGCTTGCGGTGGAAATAATATTTGCCGAATGTCGAATATGTCCGACATCCTCGAGCATGAGCCTCGCTTCCCTGTACGTGTTTAATATGATGTTACCTATGCAACGACCTCCGTCACACCATGGTTGGCCATTCGACTTTGCCAAAGCTACCACTAGTGTATGATGTGAACATATCATGATGAGGTGTGATATGATATGAAGCTCTGAATCAATAATCCAAATCCCTCTGCTTTGGCATGCAGAATCGATACAAGCATCATCACAAATGATGACAACATCACCATCAACTGCGGCGGCAATAGTGTCTTTGTCATCGATCTTGTTTTCATTATTTCCATTCTTTTGATCTCTTTTCTTCTTTCTACAATCTCTCTCATAGTGATTTGGACTACCACAATAATGACATTTGAAGTCCTTCTTGGATTTGGACCTTCCCCTGGATTTGTCTCTTTTATTTTGAGAACCTCTAAACTTGCTCCTTCCCGTTTGTCATTTTCAGCTACTAAGGCTTTTGACTCAGAAGAATATTCTAACTCCTTTCTTTCTGGACTCTTCATTAAGAAGACAATCTTTGACCATCTGCATAGTCGGTTCACCATTCGGTGAGTTCGATCGACACCACAAGCGTGTCCCAACCGCCTGAACGAGGTAACGAGCGAAAGCAATAAAGCAATCACTTCATCATCAAGGGATACTTTCATAGTGGTAGATTGATTTAGGACCGATACGCATTTAGGTGTTCCGTCATGTTTGCACCTTCCGTATCCGAGCCGAACAATTTTACGATAATAGAAGCTTTGTTCAAGGCATTTTTCCTCTCAAACATGGTTTCAATATTTTTCCACAGAACATCAGCATTTTCCTCATTAGCAAAATGATGGAAAATGCTATGCTCAAGGAAACGCCGGATATATCCTACGGTTTTTCTGTGTAGGATTTTCCACTCGCCATCACTTGTATCTTTTGGTTTGGCAGTATCACCTTTCAAGGGCAAATAAAAATCCTTGCAGTAGAGAAGATCTGTTTCCAAATATTATAGTTGGATCCGTTGAGTTTGAACATCCCACCAACAGATGTCGATTCCTCCATTTTTTAATCCGCAACAACGTGGCTCTGATACCACTTGTTGGGAAAGAGTGTCAAAATAAATGATACCGGCACAGCGGAAATAGTAAAATCTTTTCCCACCCAGATGGATTAAAAATGGGAACCAAACCAAGAATAATAGTGCAAAACAATAAAAATAGGACACAAGAATTTTTACGTGGAAAACCCAAATCGGGAAAAACCACGACCGTAGTCCATATAAATTCTCCACTAAATATATAGTAGCTTACAATATTTCTCCCTAAAAATAGGGGATACACAAATTATTTCAAGTTACTCAACTTGGAATACCCGAGAAAATAGGAATGCTATTTTGGGTGAGAATGAAAAATTGCTACTAATTTTTCTTCCTTTTCTTCACTCAAAAACACACACTTATAGAAATCTCTCTACTCTCTATTTTTCTCTCTTTCTAGCAATTGTTAAATTGCTTCTTGTTGGTGTGTATTTGCACTCCCGTATGTTGCCTATTTATAGGCAAAGTGAATGAGCAAAATGACAAAATTCCAAGCAAGAGTTTGTATCCAAATTTGCCACCTTTTCTTTTGTTCAAACCTTTCCAATATTTGCAGCACCTTTTGACAAAAGTAATCAAAAATATCATGTTGCAATCTTTCATTCAAACTTTGCCAACCAATATTAAATATTTCTTGTCTACCCAACATACCCACATGAGGTGGATTCATGATACTTCCGTTATGTGCTCGTAATATCACTCCAATTCCCGCACCATTAGTTGTAGTAATTGTGGCGTCGAGTTAATCTTAATAACTCCTTCCGGGTGTGCATTGCTGCCGGAGCACACCGCATCGGGTTGTGCTCGGGGCCTCTTTTCACGCACTTCCTTGTAATCATACAAATTCTTGGTAGCTATCATAAAGCATTCTTGGTGTTTGCTATATAAATGTTTCTAATTTTGACAATTTTTTTCACCTTGCATTTTATAATTATAGTACAAATATTTCTCGATTTTTGTATGTAAACAGAAAATTCCAAGTTTGTGGCGCAACAACTTATGGAGTCATTTTTTAGTATAAAAAAGTTTACCCTCCAAAGTTTTAACAGGGTGCTTAGCCCAATTTCACCCGCCACCACAAAGCAATTGTGGGATGGAGGTCGGGGTTCAAATCCCTGCTCCATCAAATTGTTTGTGGGGTGGAGGTCGGGTTCATATCCCTTCTCCATCAAATTGTTTAAGGGCATATGCGTCTTGGTGAAGATTTGGTGGGAACTCATCTTGAATAGCAACCGTGTGGGTTCGATTCGGGAGAGATCGTTATTAGTAGATTGGGGTCGAACATAATTGTTCTCTTTACCAGGAGGATCTGGTTGTACGCCGTGAGACCGTCGTAACATGGCTAGTGCGTGCACATCCCGCGGATTTTACCTAGGCAAATGAGGAGCCGGATTTGTTGTCCTCAAAAGATAGTAAAAAGGTGAAGCGTAGGCTGAGTTATAAAAAAAAAAAAAAAAAAACTTATGGAGCTGCTCAAATTAGGGCTTCAGTTATTTTTTAATAATATAATAAACACTTCAATTTCCAATGATTATTGGTCATGCCACCAACGGTCCAACCAGAATCAGTGGTGAAGCTGGGAAAAAATGTCCCTGAAATTGCAGACAAAACCCACGCCCTGAATACTCCATTGGAGCTCTTTCCAACTTTTTCAGCAACTTTTCCACTTTCAATGCAAATAATTATGTAGGTATAGATTTTTCTTAGTGCAGTAGCCTTGTTAGGATTACAAGACTAACTTGGACACAATTTTTTTTTTGGATTATTTTTTTTTTTGATAATGAGGTTCGTATACCAATATGACTAGTTCTCGGGGAAATAGTCCCGGCCACTCAGCCCCAACAACCCCGATTGAAACCCCAGACCTTGTCCTCTCTCTAGAGTGTTAATTTTTAAGACACGGTAAAAGTACCAGGTTGGGCTCTAATTTTAGATGCCCGAAATGAATCGGACTTTTTGACCCTACCGATTGGCCCCATTTTTTCATTGCATTTTTTGTGGTCTTGATCGGGTGGGACTCAAGAATAGCAACCCAGACAATATTTGGCCGGTCCTGGCCCATTTTTTTCGTTTGGCAGGCATTGGGCTAGCCCAGCCTGACCCGTTTGACACCTCTAGTCCTCTCACAGGGACTTGAGCTATCGATCTTGGGTCTAACCAAATTGTGCCTTATGTTCAAGCGAACAACTTCAATTTTGTGGTGGAGACGTACATGCCTAAATCTTGAATCTGAATCTAGTAGAAGGTTTCAAATCTCGGGCTTACTACGAAGAGTTTACAGCAAAAGAGAAAACTGAGACAGAACCTTCCTCCTTTGCCCCTCAAGAACTGCCCTCATGTAAACCGCGAGAAATGCACAATGACTCTCTGATCCATAGTATCCTCAACTACTGCGCACAAGGAGTCGTCCTCCAATGTGATTGCTCCATGTTGGACTCCTCTATATCTAGCTGCAGGTTCCCACCGAGTTCCAGCCTCCCACACTGCCGCTTGAAACCATCAATATTAATTGTTCAACCATCGTGCACCAGGGCTCGAACGCTTAACATTTTCCAAAAAGAGACCAAGAGTTACCTCACCTAGACAATTGGGCCGAGGATCATTGGATTACTTTGGTTTAACTTCATTGTCCACCTACTACATATAATAAGATTTAATTTTATTGTAAAGTAAATCCATGAGACTTTATGGAGCATTGCTGCTCATAAATGTAGTTAATTGAGGGTGGATGTGATGTCAATTTCTTATATTTAATACACTACCTGGTCCTAATGAAAGTATATTGCATAAGGCTCTTAATAAATAGAGGTTGAAAATGAACTCACCTATGCAACTTTACCTTGAAATTTAAATAACTTTTTTATTTGCTGCTAAGGAATAAATGATTGCATTCTGTATACCAATCCAATATTGGATCAAAGTTAACTTTTATATGTAAATTTATTTCAAAATTTTGATTAATACCAACAAAATTGTTTCTCCCAACTCTCCTCAGACTAGTCTAAAATCTTGATCCAGTCTTCATACACTGTATAATCAATAATGTCAATCAATGTATTAATTTCCAATACAGTATAAAAAAATACACTGTTATTACACAGGATTCACACCAATGTGCTGGTTTCTCAAGTATAATCATGCATACTGAAATGTCACCATATTTCAATAGTGATTGTGTGGATTGGCAGTAACAGAGCACGATATCAAGAATGAATAACAAATCAATACTGCCTAACAAGAGACACCATGTTAAGTTATCCTTAAAAAAAAAAAAAAAAAAAAGCAATATAGACTTACTGCAAAGAATTTGCAACTTAGTCATGGGAATGGGACCAAAACCAAATATCACACAAAAAGGGTCTGAAAATTTTGGGGCCCAAATAAACATCATAGTCACATGGAAATGCAAAAGATGTCCTCAGATCATGTCAACCTCATCCACACAACATGTATCCTATGCCTCTGTGCCAATTTTTGCCATTATATACCCAAAGCGCCCCATAAGTCACTGGCCAAGTGGTTCACTCTCAAAATCAATTCACAGTAGAAATCATACACACATCATGTTGTTCTGTTTTTCTTTTCCCCTGTCATTTTCTTCTGTTCTTAGATTTTTGCTGGTATTTTTAGTCCTCTGTACACTTCAAGTTGATTTAGCTTCTACTACTTCCACTACTACTCCAAAGAAAATTGGTAAAGGCTACCGTTTGATCTCCATTGAAGAGTCCCTAATGGTGGCCTTGTGGGCCACCTTCAAGTGAAGCAGAAAAATAATATTTATGGCCCTGATATTCCCCTCTTGCAGCTCTATGTCAAGTAAGATTTTCTTCATGTTTCTACACTTGCAAACCTTTCATTGGCTGAAAAATTCTTGATAAAAATCTAATCTTTTTCACAATTTTTTTTTTTGCTTGCACTTTATTTCAGGCATGAAACAGATAATCGTTTGAGGGTTCACATTACTGATGCTGAAAAGCAAAGATGGGAGGTCCATACAATCTTTTGCCAAGAGAAAACCCTCCGTCATTTAAACAAACACTTGGTGGGCAAAGAATAAGTACTCACACTTACACACTCAAACCTGCAGAATACGTAGGAAATGAGCTAATTTTTGCTTACAAACCAGACCCTTTTAGTTTTTCCGTAAAAAGAAAATCAAACGGTGAGACCCTTTTTCGATACGAGCTCCGATGACTCAGATTCTTACAGTGATTTGGTTTTAAAGACCAATATCTTGAAATTTCCACCAAACTGCCTAAAGATGCTTCTTTGTATGGTTTGGGAAAACACTCAACCCCATGGGATTAAACTTTATCCAAACGATCCTTACACTCTTTACACCACTGATATATCGGCCATTAATCTTAATGCTGATTTGTATGGGTCCCACCCCGTGTACATGGATTTGAGGAATGTTGAAGGTAAGGCCTCAGCTCATGGAGTTTTGCTGTTGAACAGCAATGGGATGGATGTTTTTTACAGAGGAAATTCTTTGACGTATAAAGTGATTGGGGTGTTTTTGACCTTTACTTCTTTTCTGGTCCCTCGCCATTGGCTGTTGTTGATCAGTACACTGCTTTGATTGGCCGGCCAGCTGCAATGCCCTACTGGGCTTTTGGTAAGTTTTTTTTTAAGACTTTAAACCTCTCTTCAAGATTGTTACTTGTGTTTAATTCCTATTTATATACTGTGTTTGGCAATTCCAGTCTTTATTGGTAGTTAAATTGTTTTTTTTTTTTTTTTTGACCAGGTAGTTAAATTGTTTGAAAGCTCGCGGTTCCTTCTTTTATTTTTTTGCTGGAAATTGCGAAATAGAAAAAAATATGGGGTTCATATGCCGGATCCTATTCCAGTTTTCTATTTCACTTTCTCGTTTGATGAGTGACATGTGTAGATACGCTAAAACAATCAACCATCCATGTTTATCTCAATAACATATGTTATTTATCTAGCCATGGAACAGGAAATTTGGTCCCATGACGATCAAGTGAAGCAAAATGAATTTTTAAAGTATAATTAAAAACTACTCCTAAAGTTTAGTCTATTTACAAAAACTCCAGTTATCTCACAAAATCACAAAAACCTCTTAACTTGTTAGAAACACCTATCGAGGTTTGTATTTATCTGTCAAATACCCCCTCTTTAGGGTGCAATTTGTACGATATAAAGAATTGTCAAGAGGGTATTTGTAATTTTGAATGATAATTGATTTTTACAAGATTAATTTTTCCATCCTCGTAGTCAGACCAAAATTGCAATTTAGCCGTAGGATTTATTACCAGTGCTCATCATTTAGCAATTAGCATTTAGTGCATTTAAAATTGCTTAACAATAGTAATTATGTAGAGGCGTCTTACTTCAAGAGTTGTCTGCAGTTTTTCTAGTTCTTCTTCAATTCTGTGTGATTACATGCAATAAATAATGTGGTGATCCTTCTTCAAAAAAGTAATAATGTGGTAATCCATTATTACCCTCTACAAGTAGGAAATTTCTTTTAACTTACCTAGGAAAATGCTTGTTTTCTTGGTCATTTTTTGGCTTTATGTTACTTTCTCTGTTTTTTAATGTTTTGAGACATGATTCGTATATGAAAGTGATGCACCTTTTGAAAATATGACCTACTTTAGTTAGGACCTCTGTAAATTGGCTGTCTTTCTTTTGCAACATCTAATTCGAGATAATGAGATTCATCACTCTTTAACTATGAAACCAGTCAAGATTTTTAACATGATTTTTTAATTGGTGTAGCCAAAAAATGTGTTGAAAATAAATTAATGGAAAAAATAAGAGGGAGAAAAACATAAAGGGAAAGTAGGGAAAAAAAAGAAGCCATTTCACAATAGTGTGTGAAAAGGATTGGACGTGTTTAAAGTTTATGGGGGACATATATAATATATTATATAGTACAAATAAGAATATATAATAATGTCGAAGCATATTTTTTCATCATGATAAATCATATTTCCTTTTTGAAAATGAGCTTTTTCTCCTTTCTAGCAAATCATAGTTTCACACGTTACTGATTGGAAATTAAGATATCCCAAGATTTGTTTTCTGAATTTTGAACTATCACTGAGATCGTTTGGCGTTTTGTGATACACATTTTCTGGTTCTAGCGTAGATAGTCGGTGGGGGGTGGGGTGGGTCAACATTGTTTGTTGAAACTTCTAACATTACTTGTCCCTTTTGTTTCCTTGTAATTGTGTATTTATTAATTTATTTATTTACCCAAACCAAGTGTTTTGTATGAGCGAAAAAAAATAAAAATTGAGAAGATAGTAAGAGTATTTTCGTGCCATCTATTTAGATAATATTCAAGTGAAGTTAGGATTTATTAAAATGTATACGTGAAGATTTCATAATATCATGACATTATCTTATGTGATTCCATAGTTACATGTCTAATGATCATTCAATAGACCATTTATTTAGTTGAGGATATTAGGGATTTGTAGGAAATTTATTATTGATTTGCGGTTTACATAGGACAATTCGTCATTTCTTGAGGGGCTGGAATTGTTTCTCTTATAACTAGTCATGTGTAAATTTAAACCTCAATATATATATATATATATATATATATATATATATATATATTCGAGATACAAAATCCAAGCCCTTGTAAAAGAATAACCGTGGTAACTGGTAAAGCTCTCCAAACCTTCTGATTGAAAGATTTGATTTATTGATCTTTTAGTCAGCCAACCCGTGAACATGTCAAAAACTGTTCAAGGCCCACATAAAAACAAAACACGTGTTGCAATTAAGTCCCATATCTTTTCTTTTCTTGTCCTAATACTTTTCTACCTTATCATTAACAAAAGGTCATCAGCTTTAGTTAATCTTGGTAGAAACCAACCACTGGACCACCAAAGAAAATCTCTTGTCATCTTCTTTTCCTACTTAGACATTGTACTTCTCCCTACATGTGCTGTAATTTGAACAATCACTTTTTGTTTCCTTAGTTACAGATCCAACTTCTATACAAGGGATCGCTTTTGTAAGCTCAAAATAATCTATCTTAGAAAGTTAGAATGGTCATTAGATGAATAATTAAGAAACATATAATGGATATGTGTGGAGCATGATATAGAATTTCCTATTTCCTAAAAATGTTTATTTGATACTCCAGTTCATCATATGAAAGTCACGTGTATTGAAACATGTGTGTGTTGGAATTACTGAATATTAAATTACTCAATTCTCTAACAATTTAAGCTTATAAAGTGGTCATTCAATTTAAATTAGTTGTTTCATTCTAAATTTTCATGATGCTACAGGTTTCCATCAATGCAGATGGGGATACCACAACTTATCAGTAGTCGAAGACGTAGTCGAAAACTACAAAAAAGGCTTAAAAATACCCTAGACGTCATCTGGAACGCGACGATCACATGGACGGCCACAAAGACTTCACCCTAAACCCCAAAAACTACCCTCATCCAAAGCTATCAGCATTCCTAAACAAGATCCATGCACAAGGCATGAAGTACATTGTCATAATCGACCCCGGAATCGGCAAGTTAACAAATCCTACGAGCGTCTACCAACGAGGCCCAGTAACGACGCCTTCATCAAATACGAAGGCAAACCGTTCTAGCCCAAGTCTGGCCTGGAGCCGCTCAACTTTCCCGATTTTCTCAATCCGAAAACCGTCGAATGGTGGGGCGATTTAGATTCGTCGCTTTCATAGCCTAGTACCCGTCGACGGTCTCTGGATAGACATGAACGAAGCCTCAAACTTCTGTAATGGACTCTGCACGATTCCAACGGACAGGATTTGTCCGAACGGGACAGGGCCCGGTTGGATTGCTGTCTGGACTGCAAAAACATGACTAAAGCGAAATGGGACGATCCGCCTTACAAAATAAACGCTTCGGTATACAAGTTCCAATAGGTACAAAACTATAGCCACTAGTGCTTATCATTATAATGGAGTGTTGGAATATGATGCACATAGTCTTTATGGTTTCTCACAATCAGTTGCAACTCATAAAGCGTTGTTGGGGCTAGAGGGAAAACGGCCGTTTATATTGTCCCGTTCGGCGTTCGTTGGATCGGGCGATGCACGCCCACTGGACAGGGGATAACAAGGGGACTTGGGATGATTTGAGGTATTCGATTTCTACGATGTTGAATTTTGGTATATTTGGAGTTCGATGGTCGGTTCTGATATATCACGGATTTTATCGGCTCCGGACGGAAGAGCTTTGTAACCGTTGGATCGAGCTCGGTGCGTTTTACCCGTTTGCGGGATCACGCGACTTTTATTCGCCAAGGCAAGAGCTTTATCAGTGGAAATCAGTGGCAATATCTGCTAGAAATGCTTTAGGTATGAGGTACAAGCTTTACCGTATCTTTATACTTTGAGCTATGAGGCGCATGTTAGTGGGCGCCTATTGCTCGTCCGTTATTCTTCACGTTCACGAACGAAACGAATTATGCGGATTGAGCAAGCAGTTCTTGCTCGGGAGTAGCCTAATGGTGTCTCCGGTTTTGCACCGGGAATAAAACCGAGGTGAAGATTCTGTTTCCGCCCCGGTAGTTGGTACAATTTGTTCGATATGACGAAAGTGATCGTTTCTAAAGAATCACATTATCGAACCTGCGCGCGCCATTGCACGTGATCAACGTGCATTTGTATCAGAAAGCGATTATACCGATGCAGAGAGGTGGATTGATTTCAAAAGAAGCGGGAAAACACCTTTACGCTAGTAGTCACTTTTCCACTCGGTGCAGTGAGGGGAAAGCGACAGGGAATATTTTTTCGATGAGGACGAGCTTCCTGAGATGAAACTTGAAATGGACATTCGACTTACGTTGATTTTTATGCGACGGTTAGTGAAGGGACGTGAAAGTTTGGTCGGACGTCCAAGAAAGTAAATTCAGCGTTGGAGAAAGGTTGGATCGTTGAGAAGGTGACTGTTTTGGGATTACAGGGGATTGGGAGTGCTTTTGAGATTGAAGTTGATGGAAATGAAGTTGAGATAGGTCTGAGGTCGTAATAAGCTCGACCGAACATGAATATCCGGAGAAATTGGGAGGGTGGAGGTAAGATGAAGAATGTGATGGTGGAGGTTAAAGGGCTGGAGTTGCCTGTGGGGAAGAAGTTTGTTATGTCATGG
>CM071929.1:62725965-63097188 GCA_016081115.2 Rehmannia glutinosa | reverse complement strand
TGCACATCTTTGGCATCCGAGGTGGTGCCGTCTCTCCTATGGCCTCCGACCTTTTCCGGATTGGCCTTCTATTCTTCTCCGTTACCATAGCAAAACTTAAACTTTCCGACTCCGAGGCACCACTTGCCAGGGTTCGGCCTTCATCATACTTCCTCGTGGTGTCAAATGTTTGGCCGAGTCATGCACATGATCCTGACTTTTATACTTTTTTTGACCAACATATCGTCACGACCTCCATGTTCCTGAGCTGCTCCCCAAACATCTTATCCACCAACCTGCGATATATGGCTCCGCATTCTTTAATCCGAACGGCATTACTACATAGCGGGAATGTACCAAAAGAATTAGAAGCACACTCTTTTGGTCTTACGCTAGCCTTTGATCGATGATATCCATGTGATGCATCCATCATCTTAAGAGTTCACATCCCGACGTCGAATCCACCGGTTGTCGATTCGGAGGCAATAGGTAATAATCTTTAGGGCAAGCACGATTCAAATCCCTAAAGTCGCACACGTCGCGATCGTCTCTGTTTGAACCAATACCGCATTAGATAGCCATTCCGAAGGCGGATTTCTTTAATGTGCCCCTGCTTTCAACAACTTTTGCACCTCCGCCTAATTATAGCATCCTTGGGACCAGTTCCTCTTTTGTTTCTTTTACCGCTTTATATGATGGATTAACATTAAGCTTTGACACCAGCGATGCTTGGATCCCTATCCCCACTTGGTCTTCATTGTCCAAGCAAATACATCCACATTACTCCTTAAAAACTCCACCAGCTCATCCTCAATGTCCGCAACTCCTTTCCCAAAAACTTAGTGACCTTATCGGGGTCACCTGGTACTAGCTCGACCATCATCATTTCATCATTGGTGGACATGCTCCACGGTTCGTCCCAACCTAACCAACTTGTCTTTGTTTCTATCATCATCAAAAGCACTCCCTTTTCGCTTATGAATACTTTCTACGTACAATTTTACGGCCATATATACCGATCACCATCGACTTCCCCTACTTTCTCTCCCACAGAAATTTCATTTTAGATGGTATACCGACACCACCGCTTGAAGGCATTTAGTGCGGTCTACCCAACATGACGTTATAAGAGGACGATTGCATCGACTATCAAAAATCGAATCATTCTAGTTTTGCGATAGGCTCTTACCCCAAAGAGATAGGCAAAGTAATCATACCTATTGGTTGGATCATTCCTCCAAAGAACTGACCAACGTGCCACAGTTCACCTTCTCCCGGCGTCGACTTGGTCCATCTTCTTATAGCAATCATAGAATAGAATATCCGTTGAACTCGATGATCGACAAATACCGGCCGCACATCATAATTAGAGATCGTCATTTTGTGATCACAAGGGCATGTTGTGGTGTCACAATACCCTGGTGAATCCTCCCGGTCCAATTGGATACTCGGCCCATTCCACCTTCAACTTCAAGCTACATTGTTCTTGCACCGATCACGAGGGTGCTGCCGCTCTCACATAATTTTTCCGAGCTCGCCTCTCGTCTTCCGCCCGGCCCTCCAACTATCATCACGGATGACCTCACCCGAGTGTGGGGTGGAGGTGGAGGTAACTCTTCCCTTTCCTCCCTACGCTCACGGCTCCCACGAGGTTGATGATATCCCGATTATCCCTCTTATATTCCCCTTTTGCTCCTTTTTGTCAATGTGCACAAATTCCCTAAGGTGACTCGCTTGAATGAGCCGTTTGATCTCATCCCTAGGTGTGTGCACCGATCTGTTGTGTGCCCAGTACTCATTGTGAAATCTACAAAACTCCTTACATTTCGCTTTATCGGGCGCGTGCGCCTTTGGCCACCTCGGGTAGGGATGCCTCTCAATAGCTACAAGCACCTCGCCCTGGGGATGTGACGGCGGCGTGTACTTTCAAACCTCGGCCTTCCCCCATTGCCTCGAGACTCAAAACTTCTTCCGAGGTACTTTGTCTTCCCGATCTTCCCTCCCCATCTCTTCTCTTCTCTCCTTCCTCTCTTTTCATTTTCTCGCCTCTTCCGGGTTTATATATTTCTCGCCTTGAGCTAACGGCTCGTCAAATGTCTTAGCGGGCTCTATCACTAATGATTCAAAGAACTCCCCATCCCTCGTGGCCGGAGTGGGCATTGGCCGGAGTAATTCTCGGACTGGGCGCGCACCTCCAACTTTGCCATTTGAAAACCTCTCGAATGTAGCTCGAAGTCCTTCCCGCCTCTCTGTTTGATACTAAACGGTCGGGGGCCTTTTGGTACTTACGGCAACTCGTGGAACTGATTAAGGAAAGCCGAAGCTAGAGTCATCAAAATCCCGAGGGAACGGAGCTCGGGACAAGCTGGCTAAACCCACCGCCGAGCCGATTTACGTCAAAGTGGTAGGAAAAACTCTACACATCACGCCGTCCGTGAATCGTGTAGTAGAGCGTGCGTTCTCAAAGCGGCAAAGATGGTCCCACGGATCTGTGGTACCATCGCCCGGGCTCGGGAGGCTCGGTATGAGGCGGAAGCTCGTCTGCCATCACCTCTTAGAAGGGTGTTCCCGCCTCCACCCAATCGTGCCCCCGGTACTCCCACCCACTCTCCGTGAATATCTCGCACCTCACGATGGAGGTCATCATCTGTTCGACCAATCCTGGTCCTCGGTAGACATGTGCTCCGCCCTTGATGAATGTACTTCCTCACTTCCGGTTGGTCGACGACCCTCTCTCCCACCTCCCGGAGGGACCATCGGAGGGGGAACCTGTGAGGCGGAGGAGGGACCACCGGAGGGGCCGGGTGGTGGAAGCATCTCCCTCGGGCGTCTCTCCACCGTCCGCTCCTCCACTCTAGTTGTATGAAGCCATTGATTGTTCAAAGAACATTGGACTCAAATCTATACTCCCCGGGACATAGGCGTGTCCATCCGCTCCGTCCTCTTCGCACTCACGCCTCATCCTCGGGCAGGGAGTGGTGGGGAAGGGGAGGTGGAACATCCTCTGCGTGACTACGCCGGAGTATCTCCGGCGCGCAGTTCAAATCATCTTCCAAGCCTCCTAACTTCCTCCATAGCAAAACTCGAATCTCACGTCTGCTCAATCCTTCCCCAGACGACGCCCTTGGTTGCTCCCAAAATTACTTCTCCCGCCCGATCACCTTCCAAGACGCAAAACCACCACGACACCCGCACAAGGGGGGGGGAGGAGGAGCTCCCGCGTCCTCTCCGATGCTTAAGTCGTATTTGAGAAGGAAAACAGGCTAGAGAAAAAAGCAATAACAAGTAAAAATGGGATTAGGTTAGAATGAACCGGCTTGGGCCTTTTATACCTTAGCTCGGATTAGGGTTTCCGTAAAATCCGGGATTCCGTTCGATTTGGTGTCGAGTCATCATTAGATTAGGATCGGATCTCATTAAAAACCCTAATTTTCGTCTCGTAATACCGAGCTCAATCTCTCGAGAACACGTCGGCCTTTGTGTTGATGCAAAACCCTTTTAGGTCTTCCGGGCATCAATCTCATACATCTCATAGGCCCGGCCCGACCTCTTCTTAAAGTCATGTTAAACTTTAACATGTCCACAACAGGTCGACCTCAACACTGCGACTCTGCACGGATCGCTCAACATAACAATTTGAACTCGGGGCACATGGTAGGCCCCAAGTTGATAAGCCTATGCAATCTCTGTTGTAAGTCTCCCACGGATCGGCCCATTTATTTAACGCTTAGGACCATCCTAAGGCTATGGGCCTCATCATTTCGATCCCAATGCACGATATCATCGTCGGCCCAAAACACTCTCGACTATCCAGTGTCGGTCAATGTCCTGGGCCTATCAGTGCCCATACCATCATTTGCCCTTATCACTTTAATTTTAAGGTTTAGGTTTGAATTTCACAAAAAAATACGATGGTTAATTTAATTATATAATACTTAATAAAATAATCAATAATTACTTAGCGGTTTAAATTTTAATGTAACTTTGTATTAATAATTTCTTTTGAAAAAATTGTTCCTTTTTTTTCATTGGCACAATATTAGGATCATTCGTGCAAGCAAATTTGAGTGAAAAATCAGCCTCGTTTAAGAATCGAAATAAGCCAGGTAATATCTCTAAAGATGCAGTATAAATGTATAATAAACCCTATGATTTGTGCGGCATTTTAATATTCCTCTGCTTCTCTCACGGGCCTAGCCATTTTTGTCCGGTTTACCACTAGCCATCATTTTTCATGGGCCAAGATCATTTCAGACATATGAGCTTGGTGATGAGTGTTGCTCTCGAATTAAAATGCCTTCAAATTAATAAGCATGTCATATGGTCAACCGGGCACAGTGGGAATCTGAGTGCAATATTGACTCCTCTAGTCAGCTAAGAAGCTGAGATATGTTTTAGTTTCGCAATGGAAATTATATGCCGACAACCTCTCCAACTTTCTTGTTGATTTTTTCACTATTACCATAAGTGGCTCTAAGCTACTCTAGTGTGGACTTTGCATGGAAAACTACAATATACTAAAATGAACCTTTTTTTTTCAATTTTTATATAATCTTTGTTTGGATTTGGATTTGGATTAACCGATTTGGACTATTCAAATCCATAATAATGAATTCATTGGACTTGTTTAAGTGATCTCATAACGCAATGTTTCAAATCGTTGAGCTCTACTTTGAGCTATTTTATGAGTCATTAAGATGATTTGGAGGAAGTTCTCCTCCGGGTAGGAGTGTTTCGTTCTCATCATTTGAGTCATGGTTCCCAGAGGGCTTATGTTAGGATTCATTGATCCCTTCTTGTCTCTCTCTTTTCAATTTTTTCCCTTTTTGTATGTATCGTCTTTTCCTTCCGATTCATCCTCCCCTCCACCGTGCATTAGGCTCAGCTCCTTTTGGTTTCTCTTTTCCCTCTCGTCTCGTGCATTTTTGGTGTTTTCTCATCTTTTTCTCTTTTTTTTTTTTTCCTGGTTATCTCTTTTCTTATTATTTTTTCCTTTCCCATACCTAGTTGTCCCCATGGTTTGAACGCACTACACGTCTGCGTCTTTTCTCATTTTCTAATACGACAACCTATCACATTCGCCCTTTGTCATTCACTAAATATTACCTCTCTTGTTTCGCTCCACACTATCCGCTTTTTCCTCTAACTTTCACTTTTCTCACGGCGCCGCTAACCCGGTTTTGTTTCCTTCATTTTGGTGTTTGTCTCGCTCACGCCTTTCTTTCTTTTCGCTTGTCTTTTCTTTTAGGTGTTCAGCGCTCTATTCACGGTCCGAGTTTGGGTCTCCTAAGGGGTCATGGAAAGTGTCACGACCAAGGAGGAGAGATTGTCGACTTAGATGGAGCCGAATCCCAAGACTAGAGCACACATCAACTCAAACAAATTTCTGTCTGGTTGGTAGGCTATTATACGAGAAAGCACCGAAACCCTTTTATCCGATTGAAGTAATGAAGAAAGCATGGCGGTCAGAGACGAGATTATTGCAAGGGAATGGGGAAGAGGATTAATACTTTTTCGTTTTGGAAACAAGGAAGATCGTGGATTTGGGTGTTGGAGAATCAACCATGGCATTTTGACAAAGTGATCATTTGTCCTACTCTAACGTTAGAACCAATAAGCGACCTTCCACAATCAAATCAATCATGCGGCGTGCGGATAAGGGCCTCGATGTCGGTCGCGTGTATGAATCCTAATTCCCCCACAATAATTTCAAAACAGTGGGAAACTTCAAGATCTGGACCACTCAAATGAAGGAATGTTTGGGAAATTCTGCGATTCAAGATACTCATTGATGTTCGAAACCTCTCATTCGAGCGGTTACGGTTAAAGTGAAGGGACAAATCATCGTATTACCCTGAAATATCAAGGACTTCCTACATATTGTTTCGTTGTGGCGTCATAGGGCACTTCTTCCAAAACTGCTCGCACTATACGAGAAATGAATGTCGGGACATGTCGAGTATGGACTACGGGCCATGGATTAAAGCATCACCTCTTAAAAGATCAAACCTCCAGGAAGGAAGAGCGTATAAACTCCTTACCCCACCCGCTAAGAAACCTTTTCCATAAAAACTCCCAATCCACAAACTCGGAGAGCTCTTACAGAAGCACCACGACCCACCCATCAAACTATACAAACCTCTACCTCTATCCCTTAATCATCGCCCACATGAATCCCCCCGAGAAAAAGCCACAAATACCAGGAACCTACTTCGCCCGTTAGATCTTTCGCATCAGGTCCTAAAGTCTCTTTCACTACTCCCCCAATCACCAAAATCGACACCTCCCAAAACCACACCCCCAAACACCAAACCTCCCCTTAAGAAACACGATGGTACCCATGCACACCATGCCAAGAAGCAGTTGAAAAAACCCTAACCCAACATATCCACCTCCATGCACCCATCGCCAACACCAAGTGACAAACCCCATAATATGCCCATGAACACCATACCCCATCCCTTCATTACACACAATGTCGTCTATCGGTGGTACACACCTTATAACTTTTGATAAGCCCCAAACCGCCGAACACGTAAAGACTAATAGACAAAAATCTCCGACCCGATCCACAAAACGACCACGACACCATAAACCCCAAAGCCACGGGCGTCAAAAACACCAAGAAAGAATAGCCAACCAAAAAAGCATTTAACTCGTAGCCTACCAAATAACCATACCCCAACCCAAATACTACGAAAAAAGAAATAGTGACCATGATACTACCCTTGACCCTAACCCCAACCGGTGACTAAAAACAAAAGGAGTTTGGTCTGTTTGATGCCCACGTGAATTTGTCCTAACGGCGGAGGTTGCCCGAGAAGCAACCCCCCGACAACAATGAGTTGCTTAAGTTGGAAGCGTCGGGGCTTGGGAACCAACCAAAGCCGATCTGTGCTTAAATGATTAATCCGAACAAAAGATCCCAGATATTGTGTGTTTCTTATGGAAATAAAACTTGGTCTTTGTGGAACTTCAACAAATCATTGGTGTATTTTGGATTTTTAAGGAAACTATATAGTCGAGTGCGACAGTCGGGGCGGGAGGCGGGCTTTGCTTGCTTGTGGAAGGATACATTGGACATTGTTGTGGCATCGACCTCTAAATCATATTGATTGCGAATAAAAAAATGATAAGCGGGAATGGAGACTAAGCGGGATTTATGGATGGCAGGAAGAGAATCTAAAACAATACACATGGGAGCTATTGCGACATCTAGCTACAAACCGATCGGATGAATGGAGTGCAGTATTGGCGACTTCAATGAGATTACTATACAATTATGAAAAAATCGGGCGTCAAAGGAGGATGGTAAAATGTCAGCTTTTCCACTTGGCCATACAAGATACGCACTTGGAGGATTTGGGCTACGAAGGATACTCGTTTACATGGACGAATGGACAAAGCGGAGACGACAATATCCAAGAAAGACTTGATCGATGTTTAGGTACTCAAGGATGGATAACAAAATTCCGGACTACTCGATTCAACACCTTCCGAGAGTTGAATCGACCATCGCCCACCGCTACTTTCTTTGGTCAAAGAGGAGAAATAATCGTCGGCGCAAAGAAAAAAGAGACGGAAAGTGTACAGAGATTTGAAACAATGTGACTTTTGGATGAATCGTGTCGAGAAGATGATAAAAGGAAGCCTGGGAAAATGATTATGGGGACATCAACCCACGTCGCGCTTTGTGACAAAATTGCAAGTTGTGGGATGACATTAAAGGGTGGGAACTCACACATTTCGGACACATTGGCCGCAAATTGAAGCTGCGCGAGAAACTTGAAACATGCCATCGCCCTTATCGACGGAAATACGGAACGAGAGAAGGGCGATCGAAAATTTTCTGGGGATTTGTATCAAAAACAAGAACATATGTGGCACCAAAGGGCTAGAACAAATTGGATTAAAGAAGGTGACCAAAATACCGCTTTTTTTCATAAAACGGCCTCGGCGGAAAATCACAAAAATGACATCACCCGTATAAGAGGGGCGGGACGGTCAATGGTTGGAGGAGGACGAGCACATCGAAGCTGCTTTTAATGATTACTTCAAGGGGATTTTCTCTTCAAACCAAAATCTGGACATGAATAGAGCAATTGGGGCCCTGGACGAAAAAATGAAACGAAATGAACGATAGCTTGACTCGGCCCTTCACTAAGGAGGAAGTAATGGCGGCGCTTAGCTCAAATGCACCCACAAAATCCCCAAGCCGGACGGTATACCTTTATTTTTTATCGAAATTACGGCCTATTATTCATAATGATATTCTTAGGTTGTTCTTGGTGTGCTTAATGATAATTTATCCCCGCCCCTTAAACAAAACATACATCGCCCTCATCCCTAAGATTAAAAAACCCGAGCACGTCTCGATTTTAGGCCGATTAGCTTATGTAATGTGATTTTCAAAATGATCACTAAAACAATAGCTAATAAAGCTTAAACCCATCCTTCATCATATCATTCACCCAACTCAATCGCTTTTGTGCCGGGCCGACTCATCACGGATAATGCCCTAGCTTTTGAAATTTTCCACTCTATGAAACATAATCTTGCGAAAAAGAGAGGGTCTTTTGCACTAAAACTTGACATGAGTAAAGCTTATGATCGGGTAGAGTGGAGTTTTTAAAACGGTATGATTAAAATTGGTATCCAAGAGTCCTTCGTAAATTTGATAATGAATTGTGTGAACTCGGTGTCTTTTTCGGTTTTGATTAACGGTCAACCTGGTCATTCCTTCTCCTTCCCGTGGGCTCCGTTAAGGAGACCCATTATCCCCTTACCTTTTCCTTTTTTGTGCAAGAGGCTTTTTCGGCATTAAGCGGGAAGCGGGGACTAGATGGGGCCCTTCATGGGATTAGAATCGTAGAAGAGCACCATCAATTTCTTACACCTTCTTTTCGCGGACGATAGTATCATTTTTGGCGGGGCCAACGCTAATGAGATTAAAACAATTGCGGATTTAATTAAGACTTATGAGAGGGCTTCGCCAATCTATAAACCTTGAAAAATCGCCATTGCGTTTAGTAAGGGACGGACAATGCACGAAGAAGTCGTTTGGCGGAGCTCATTGGAGTTCCCATGGTCGAAAAGCATACCATTTACCTGGGTCTTAGTTAAATGTAGGCGGTCGAAATCGAAATTTTTAAGGCGGTCATTGATCGAGTGAGGAAGAAATTGAAAAAGCGAAAGCTAATCTCTTGTCTCAAGCCGGAAAAGCGATTCTAATTAAATGCGGGCGCAAGCAATCCCATCGTATATAATGAAATGTTCTTTATTAGGTTAATATACGCCATCAAATCGACTCAATAATTTGCAATTTGGTGGGGACAACAAAACGAGGAGAGGAAAATACATTGGGTTTCTTGGAGTAAACTTTGCCGGTAAGTAAGCACGAAGGAGAGGTCGGGTTAGAGATATCAAATGTTTTAATGAGGCATTGTTAGCAAAACAAGGATGGCGATTAATACACGATGATCACTCGCTCCTGGCCATGACCTTAAAAGCCAGGTATTTTCCGTCAGCTCTTTCTTGGAAAACGAGTTGCTATAATCCGTCATATACGTGGAGAAGCATCGTTGCGGGTAAGAAAATTCTGGCCGGGATTACGCTGGAATATAGGAACGGAGCGGTGTTCGAGTTTTCATGACCCATGGATTAGGATGTACCGCTCGAGTGTCGCTTTTCTAGCGCATGATCTGAGACATTGTTGTAAGGCGATTTGATAGAACCGATGCTCCTATGTGGAATCTTAAAAACTCCAAACATTGTTCACGGATCGAAATCAAATATATAAAAGCCATTCCCATTAGATATGTGAGAGGGGTTGATAAGCTGGTATGGCATTATACCAAAAATGGAATTTATCAAGTTAAATCGGGGTATAAGGTTGCTAAGGCGATAAAAGAAGAAACGGTAAACATGCCTTCGTCATCCTGGAAGGAAAGCAAAATATGGAAATGGCTCTGGGCTTTAAACATCCCACCAAAAGTAAAATTCTGCGTTTGGAAATGCCTTCTCCGGGAGTAGTTGCGGCAAAAGTCGAGCTAGTTCGAAGGGCGTGCGATTGACCGGTGTGTATAAGATGTGGCGCTCAGAAGAAACAGCGGAACACGCCTTAAGAGATTGCGCATGGGCGAAATTCTATTGGGCTGCCGGACCATTGAGACTAACGTCTCCTCACAACGGGCGCCCGGTCAATTATTTGGATCGATCATAGCTTTTACGACACGAAAAATTGAGGCACACCCCATCTTTGCAATGCTCCTTTGGGTCGCCTGGTATGCTCGCAACAAATTGGTCTACCAAGGGAAAGAATTGAGTCACCAGGATCGCATAACAATGGCAAGTATCGACTATTGGAACATGAAGCCACCCCAAGGAACGGACAAAGGCGGATCGACTTCAGGGAAACACACCATGGAAAGCTCGATGGAAGGTACATTCAAGATTAACTCGGACGCATCAATTCGAAGTGGCATGGGCACGGTATTGGGGCGGTCATTCGAAATCATAAAGGGGAAGTGGTTACCGTGTGTTATTAGATGGATGCCTAGGACGAACTAACCATTGAAAATGCGGAAGCGTAGGCGTGTCGAGAGGGCATAATCCTAGCTAGTCAAGTGGGTATTACGAATATCATTGAGAGACGGATAGTCTGTCTATTCACCAAAAGATAACCAAGCGCGCGGAGGACCTATCATACTTGGGGAACATCATTTCGGACATTCTAGTTTTATCTCTTTCGTTTGTTTCTTTTCGTTCTAGTTTTGTTTGTAGATCGGGTAATGTTGTAGCGCATTTGTTAGCGCGCCATGCTTTTGCTTCGGACAACTTAGACCCTATTGTTGGTAATGTACCCGAACACATTTTGAGTGTGGTTGAGTCGGAAACCACCTCCTAATTAATGGAATTCTTCTTTCCTTCTCAAAAAGATGATTTGGGGGAAGAATTTCAAATGCTTGCCCTACAAGATAGATTCGAAATACACCTCAAATAAAAAAAAGGCTCAAAATAGAAGTTTATGATCTGAAATCCATTAGATTGTGAGATTACTCAAACATTCTCAATGGATTTGTTACTACGGATATAAAAAGCTTCAAATTCATCAATCCAAATAAAGTCGAGTCAATTCAAAATCATTTCCCAAACTCTTTGCTCCAAATTCAAATTCTTCCATCCAAATGCGATTCTAAATAATTTGGAAAGTCTGTACATTATCATATTCATGCTTAGAGTATTCCACACAAGTCCATGTAACATGGGCTTGTCCAAATTTTTACTTATCTCACAGGTAACTTTAAACTGTTTATTACTACTTGTGAGGCCTCCCTTGTGGCCAGCATTGTGCCCAGCATTGTGCCCAGAATCACTTCCTTATGTCTGAAGTATGATTTTTGACTGGATTTCCACTAGTCTTTTCACTTCATCAGGATAACTGAATTTCAGTTACTGGAGAATTAGTTGTACCATTTACAAATGAACAAATGATCATTTATCTTTACCTGGAAAGTAAAAATATCTTAAGTGGTGCATTGGTCCACCAATACTGAACCACACTTGCAAAATTGCATTGATTGAATATTGGCATTTTGTGAAATATTCAAAAAGAATATCTGATTACGGGTTACCATCGTCTCATTAACTTAAAACTAAAAATGATTAAATACAAAATATACTATTGAGGTCCAATCTAATTCCAAAAAAAAAAAAAAAAATTAACTCTCTTTCAGAATTTCAAAATACCCACTCTCAACAGGGGGTATTTATTAAGAAAATACATAGCTCGGAGGGTAGTTTTGAAATTGGATTTTTTCGTAATTAGATTAAAGCTTAAGGGTAATAGTCTTGTAATTGACCCAACTAATAAAAATGGATCAAAACAAGCATTCTTGTGTGGGTTAGAGTACTCTACTATTTACATGACCACAGATACAGACAGTTTTACATTTTGTTCAACTCTATTTTGTTCACAAAGTAAGCCAAGCTTGACCATTTTGTTCAACTCTATTTCTAGTGCTTGATCACTCAAAGTTTTGATCTTATTCCCCATATTAAATACAGAACAAGGTTAAAAACCTGAGATTAATTAGTTTTTCCAGTTCTATTTAGAGGGTCATATGTGAACAGGATATGGCCTTTCACCATACATAACAGCTGCCAAATAGACTTCCCCAATGTACAGACATAATCAAATCTGTTCATGACCATTTCAGCATTGCAAAATTGCAGTGTACATGGTGGGTCAGATTAATTTATAAGCACTAAATAAATACTAAATTACTCTTTTCAGCAATGTCAGTACCATCTTTAATAACCTCACTTATTTGATAAGAAAAAAACTCAATCAAAAGCGTGGTTTATGTTTAAAATTGAAAAGGGATCCTAAATTCCTAATTTAATCACCTAAACAGTAGGGGGGAAAGGGATAAGACAGAAGAAAAAGGTATTAATATGACAAGAAAGATTTATGGTGGGGAAATAATTTAATTGAAGAATGTGGGCTGGCCATAAGCAAAGCACACGCTCAGTTTGTATAATATTTGGACAATGGAATGCAGACATGGCCACTCAGAAAGATCATTAAAACTGTGTGTTTGAACTGTTTATATGTGTGTGTGTGTGTGTGGTGTGTTCATGTTTTATAAGCAGACAAGAAAATGTGTAGATAAAAAGGGGATTTGATGGTTTCCCTTTTCTTGATTTAATACGTAAATTAAGTTGGGTTTAATTGCAAGTTTAGTAGTGTAACTCTTGGGGGTTTAATTGCAATCTTAGCATGTAATTTCTTAATGTGATAGCTTCAGTCTTTGACGATTTATCTTTTAGTCACAATAACAATTTCAGTCATATAATTTTTTAACTATCATAGATATTTTGGGCATTTTGGCTATAAAGAACAAGGTAGTGTGCAAACAAATGAAATATTGAAATACCCAATTGAGACCAAAATCGCATAAAATCAGAACTTGTAAGATTCGAATTGCATAAATTAGAATTTATCAGATCAAAATTGCATTAACCAAAATCGTATGATCTCATTACTGGAACAAAAAGATTTGATTTCTTGTTGGGTCAACGAAGAATATTGAATAGTGTATATCATTTATGTTAATATTTGCAAGATTGGCAAATTTGGACTATGTGCATAGTGCAGGTTTGAGTGTAGTAAACAAGTGATGAAACACTGGTTGAACAGAATATGGGCGGATTTTGTGTTTTGTTATTTGACATGTTTTTTATTTTCAACATGGTGCTGAAAATCTTGGATTACCTAATCATATTTGATTCAGCCACATAAACTGTCATTTATTTCTATTTAATCAATTTCCTCGTGTATAAAATATTCACCCACAAGGAAAGGATTGTGTTTTGCTGACTTTCCTTTTTGTAGCAAAAAACGATTTCTAGAAATCGAGAGTGTATCATTGTGATGGTCTATAAAAAGCGGCCAGACTCTTGATCATGGACAGAGAAAATACATTGAGCTTATAATTCTTCTTCAAGAAAATACAAATTGACACCCTAATATTGTCTATCACTGTTTATGAGATGTGTTTTGTGGGGTAGATTCAGATAAAGTCCACAAACACATCTCATAAACAGTGATAGACAATATTAGGGTGTCAATTGGGTCAGGTCCGGATCCGAGGTTCGCGTGTCGAGAAATAATCGACCGAACCCGACTGTTTAATTATTCGTGTAGTCTTGAACCCAAATCCGACTTGTTTATTTCAGGAGGTAACTCGGACGGACCCACTTAACCCGTCTAATAAAATTATTTTAATATACATTTAATAGTTTTAATCGAATAATTTTTTTAGAATCAATCACTATCATACACTATACGAACAATAAAAAATATCACAATTCACAACATACAAAAAGAAATAACACAATTGCATAAATAACATTACATACTAATCATTTTTAGGACAATATTCAAAAAGACATGCATAATAATAACAAATACATAATTAAGGATATTTTATCATTTGAGTTTTAAAGATATGTCTTGTTTGTTACTTTATCTTACAACTAATTATTTACTTAATTTTCTTTTAAATTCACAAACGGGTTAGACGGGTTTAAGCGGGTAGTAGGTTGACTCGGACCTACCTGTTTAATTGGCAGGTTATTCGGGTTTGACCCAATTTCGACCCGGACCTACAAAGCCTGGACCCATACCCATTAATTTCGTGTTAGGTTCGTGTCGAATTTGCGTGTCGGGTCCTAAATTGACACCCCTAAAATTAGACATCATTACATGTAGGAGTCACGACAAAAGGTGTCATCTGATTTATTTTTGACAATTTTTCGCCTTATGAACAAAGATGTTAGGCTATTAGTGCTTAATTATTGTTGAAATATGACGCTTGTGAGTTATTTCAAATTGATTAATTAAGGGGAACATAGCCTTATTTATAAGTCAAGTGAGCTATCTCTTCTATCACCGATTGGTTTTGCGATTGGTGGGTTTGAGATCTTCCTCATATTGGGTACGCTTCATAATGTGAATAGTACCAAGTCTCCCAAAATGGTATCAGAACAGATTCTATGGAGCATGGAGTTCATGATGTGGGTCGTACCAAGTCCCCCTAATTGCCCAATGGAGCATGTAGGATCATGTGATGATGATTAATGAATTACACTTGGTGGGCTTAGACTCTCCCCTCATAGAGAAGGTCTTATGTGAGACCGTCTCATGACTTAAGTTCGTGAGACGGATCTTACAATACACAAAAAATATGGGTCATTTTCATGGGTTTGGGTTTGGATTCAAATCTTATTTACATATAGGATCCGTCTCATGAAAAATGTCCATGAGACCGTCTCATACAAGTTTTTGTCCCCCTCATATTGGACACGCTTCATGCAGTGGCGGATTCATAATTTTGAAAATGGGGATATGATTGATATTTTAAAAAAATCATAAACATTGTTTTGGTAACATCATTGATTTTATTAGATTTATTTTTTAGGATATTATTATTTTTATATTTCGTAATGTATTTTATTCATTCACGTTGTTAAGTCAAATTTTTATTTTTTAATTATATTGTGGGGATTTGTTTTATATTATTTGATTTTTTAATTATTTATATTAGGGGTACAAATTTAGTATTATTTTTATTTTCACTAAAACTCGTTGTTTGGATTTTTATAAATTGGGGGTATACAATTGTACCCCCAAGTTTACATGTAGGTCCACCGGTGGCTTCCCTTGTAAACCGTATTAAGTCCTTGAATTTAATGATTATGAACAAGTTGGAGGTCTTACATCAAGCTCATTTTCCATGTTTTTGTTTTAAAAATATTTTTATTGGATTTTAGTGTAAGAATAAAATAATATTTAAATTAGTTATGTTTTTTTACGATAAATACGAAATGAAAATATGTTTATTTTGTACTTTCCGCATTAAAGATATGAAAAAGTTAATAGATCTGAAATGAGTTTTTCTAGATGCACGAACAAATGGAATTTTAGTGAAAATTGAAACATATAAAAAAATTAAAATGAGTAAAATAAACGTATTTTTTTGAATTGTAAATGGAAAAAACAAATAAAATATTCACTCCAAAAAATAATAATAATTAAAAAAAATGGATAAAGGCCCAAAGCCACAACCTATGGTATTTGATAAGGGTCCCCAAAATGCAGTTGTCTACCTAATAATCTGAGTAAAGAATTGGGCAACATTAATCAAAATTGAATGGGCTGTGGTCCCGATTGGCGACCGTGGCGAGGTACAACCCTCCGAAGCTACAGGAAGATGGTTGGGGTTGGAGACGTGTGACGCCACGATTGTCTCGCATGTCACCCTAACATTTGCCTTATGCCTTGTACACTATTACCACCTCTCATTTGCCTTGTCACAAAATACATATATATTACAGAACAAAATGCCACAATTATTATTAGATTTGACTTTTTTAAACAATATTAGGATTATACTAAAATGATTTCTTGATATTATAATTAAGTTAGACTTAGGATATTAAGTCGTTGTATGGTTATGTTTTTAGTGAGAAATTTTCATTTCCAACAATATTATTGTTGAGAATTTGGTTTTGTACTATTCTTGGATGAATAATGAAAATGAGATTTTAGGGACTGGATAGTAGTCCATGCTGTTTGCGTGTTTGGTTTCAGAAAAATGGACATAATATTTAAGTTGATGCGAGCGGTGGATTCTCTATCCGCAAAACGAAATTATCCCATACCAAAGTCTTGCTAATCTGATTTAGGCAATTGTCTCAATGACTTTCAAGTTCGGTTTAGCAAAGATTTGCAAAAGCCGAACTTACAGGATGTTGGATCATGCCTTTCGATCAAGAGGCACAATCGATGGTCCAGATCGCATCTCTTCCAAAGGTACACAACCTTTACTAAAGCGCTCAATGCGACTATGTGCGATGTGTCGATGCTTTTTGAGTAAAGCCAAAGGTTAGTCAAAATTGACTTGGTCCAGTCACTAGGGTGTCTGATAAGGAATAAGGAGATCCACTTGATTACTCCTTATTAGTGGTTTCTATGTAAACTAGTCAAACATTTAATATGTTTCATATGTGGGATATTTTTCCATATTCTCACCCTTTTATATTCCTTATATAAAAGACATTTAAGTGGCTAACTTTATGCATTAATTTTCCATTCACCGAAATTGGTTTTGAGAACTTCAAAATGCTAATTTTATCTACCGCGGTGTAGATTACGATTACATCATTTACTTTTTCGAAATAAATAAATGATCCCACTTAAATAATTGGTCAAACATGGATCAAAATTCATTTATTAAAACCAATTTTCAATAATCCAGGTGGTTAAAGACTCTCATCTCGGTAGCCATATGTTGGGGTTTGATTTGCACCAATCCCTCTCCTCCCAGAATTTATACTAAAAGACTGAAAATGAGATTTTGTATGTGTTTGCAAATGAGAGTATATGTAGTCGAATAGTTGGAAAAATTTATTAAGAAAAGTATATGTAGGGATGGTAATGGGTTCGGGTAAGACCCAGACCCAAACTAGACCCGCCTCATTCGGGGCGGGTATGGGTCCAATAAACGTCTATGGAATGGGTAACAGATATTATTTATTAGACTCGAGCGGTATGGGTACTCGGGGAGGTATGGCAGGACCCGACCCATATAATTTTTTTTATTTTATTTTATATATAGAATGAATATATTGAATTATTGTTGTTCAAGAACTCTTGATTTATATATATTGGTGTTTATTTCATAACTAGAACAACACCCGTGTGATACACAGATTTATCAAAAAATAAAATTTGTGTTGCAAACTCTGATAGTTGTAAGAGATTCAAAATACTAATTAAAAATACTAAAAAAGAAATTCAAAATTTATAAGAGTATCATACAATCGTTCATTTCAAATTCTAAAAAACTTATTTGTAAATTAACTACATTATTTGTTCTATTTGAAAGTGTAACATCCTCGTCACAACAACGATTTTTCAAGCCGTATTAGTTTTAAATGGTTGAAATAGTGCAATTTCAATCTTTGAATGTTTTCTGAAAAGGGAAAAATTTCTATAAAATTATTTATTTGTGCTAATTTCAAATATTTGGCCGTAGTTTGCTTTTGCACAAAAGATAATAAATTAATTATGGTAAAAATAATGAATCACTGACATGCTTAAAAAAATATTTAATATAATTGTTATACCCCCGTAAATGATTTAATACAATTAGAAGTATAGTAAGTATTAGTGATAATAATTGAAATTGTATCCTTGTTTTTTGTATCATAATAATATTTAAATCATAATTAATTTGCAAACTCAAAAATAATTTCCTAATTTATATCCTTGATATTTGGGATTATTTAATTTGCTGAATAAATATTTGATTGGATTTTAATAGTTATACACGGAAATAAGAAATTTAATTATTAAGTTGATGATAAATTGATAGTAAATTGATATAGCAAATCAATTTATAATTGGAAGAATAAAGTGGTGACATGGTTTGCCACGTGACTATATATGAAGGTGACACATGAATTTGGAAGAATAAGGTGTTGACATGTGTACCAAATTGCTCAGGTGAAGACATGTGACAATTTGTTTTTTCTTTTAGTATATAGGGTGATTCATATAATATCTACAAAAACATATAAATAAAATAAATTTTGAGTGCACTATTTTGAGTAAAAATCATACAAATTTGGCTAAATATATGAAGTTGGCGATCTAATGAGCCTAACGAGTCTTACCAGCAAGACATATATATGGGTTAGGTCGGTATGGGTCTAAGATGAGGCGGGACGGGTATGTGTAGTGCATTTTTTTAATGGGTCGAGTCTCGAGCCCAGGCGAACCCAACCCAGACTCGACCTGACCCATTGACATCACTAAATATATGAGAATGATGCCGATAAATTTACATTTGTTTGCGATTTTTATATTATCACCTACAAAAGTTTGTGTCGATGATAATTTATAGCTGGTGGAGTCCAGTTTGAATATTCAATTTCGATGTAATAATTTATCATGATGATTTAAGGAATGGCGGGTTCCATTAAAATGATGTGGCTTGAAAATCATATAGTATATTAGTTAGATGAAATTGATAGTGGTGAGGTTATGCCGAATATTTAGGTGAAATATGATATTTTATCAAGAAGATTAGACGCATTGGGTTCCATCTAAATAATATAGTTAAAAAAACTAAATATTAATAAATATAATTGATAATGGCATTTCTAACCGATATATATGAAATGAAATAATAGGAAGAATGATTAATAAGTTATACAAAACTGAAAATTTGAATTATAAGTTTGATGTGTTGTTTTTGTGGGAAAATGAGAAAAGAAATGAACAATTTTACGCAAAAAAGTAGGTAAAAGTATATGATTCCAAATTTTAGAATAATGGAAAAAGAAAAATTAAATTCTGGTTGTTTGAATTTGCAACGCTATGAGGTGGCACTAGATAAAAACTCCCAAGCTAAAGGTGTTTTTCTAGTGAAAGAAATAATTTGATGTGATGGATACGAAATCATGCATTTTGATTTTTTGTTGGGATTAGTGATGCAACCATTTTTTTTTCTTTTCAAAATCATAGCGTATTAAATTTAACTCACAATAATTTCAAGATAAAAACTCCCAAGCTAAAGGTGTTTTTCTAGTGAAAGAAATAATTTGATGTGATGGTTACAAAATCATGCATTTGATTTTTGTTGGGATTAGTGATGCAAACGATCATAGCGTATTAAATTTAACTCACAATAATTTCACATAATAATAACCATTTTTTTTTCAAAATCATAGCATATTAAATTAAACTCAAAATAATTACACAATAATAACCATTTTTTTTCAAAATCATAGCGTATTAAATTAAACTCACAATAATTACATATAATAATGGTGTCCACTGACTATATCCTTTTTGGTAACAAAGGTTAAACAAAAAATGACGAGAGGACGAATCTAACCCGAACACATTTAAAATGATAAATGTAGCCAACAAACGACAACTCTTCGATGGAGAGACTCCAAACTCCACACATGGATACTATTACTCCCACAAGGGGAGACAAAACGAACAATAATTTAAAGTAAAGAGAAATTGAAATTGATAAAAAGTAAAAGGAAAAGACACATCATCCTCTTTCCATCTGTGTTGACGTCACGACACTGCCACTTCGCCAATACCAAAACCGTCATTGTAACACATCAAAAGTCCTCCACCACTGACACCCCCTTGCCAACCGGAACACCACCTCAAATCTGCCACTGAATCACCCGAACATAACTCCTCCGTGGAAGCCATTTTCATGTGACTAGTTCAAGTATAAATGATGTGATTTTTTTGTCAACTTATTTCATTTGATATTTAATTTGATGTTTTGACATGGACAAATTAAATGATTATTACATCTAATACGGTTTACCAAAAAAAAGCAAATCTACAAAGAACTTACCAATGAATTAAGCATACTCAAAATAATCACAATTTAAAAAGTCATTATCAAAATATAGCATGGACGTAGAATATAACACTTCTATATATACACACACATTTAAGGTGAGTAATAGGTAAAGTATATATCTATTCAATGTCACATCAGTTTAATTAATTAAAGATAACCTCAAACTTAATCCAATTCCTTTAAAAGAAAATATATATAAATATAGTTCGAATTCAATACACATCAATACTTATTATCCATTAACTTTAATTCTTTTTCTGTTCAAACTTCAAATGGTCAATGAAAAACCATATTATCTAATCCTGGAATAGTTGAAATCATATGACTACTCCCTTAAAACATCACTTTTTGTCTGTGTCATCCTCTTACATACGGTCTGACCATACCAAATTTCTCAGCTCACACGCACCACGTACTTCCCCTTTCCCCTCACGTGCCATGCACGTTCGACAAAGCCCCCATCACTTCGCTGACGTGTTCCATTACCGCCACGTCACCCACTCTTAAATCTCCGCCGCCACGTGTCCAACTATAAATTGCCCACCCTTTATCCATCACAAAAATACTTTTTCTCCTTCATTTTCTTCTTCCGTAAATGAGAAATTAATAGTATTAGATAATTTCTAGAGAGAGAAAATTCCCGAAAGGGGAGAAAATTCCTAAAGGAAAAAAAGGACCTCTATTTCTTAATTTTGGTGTGTGTGTGTGAGAATAGATGGCGACGCCGGGGATACAGAACGGCGGAGTTTCCGTGATGGCGGCTGCGCCGATGGTGGCGCCGGTGGATCAGAACGGTCACTCAGCTGCGGCTTTGAGACTTTCTTCTCCGATTAGGATTTTCTCGTTTTTCCATAAGGCGATTCGGGCGGAGCTGGACGGGCTTCACCGGACTGCCTTGGCTTTGGCGACGAATACAAGCGGAGGCGACATCAAGCAGTTGATGGAGAAGTGCCATTTCTTAAGGTCGATTTACAGGCACCATTGCAATGCCGAAGACGAGGTTTGTGCTCATGTGTTCTCTTTGATTATGTTGTGTGTCAGAATTGGATGGTACTTATGTTAATTGTAGCTTCCTGAACTGTTATTGCACTACATTTAAGTCGTAGTTTGTAATTGGTTTATTTAATTTGAGCAGTCTAAGCATTTTAGTTCAAATGTTTTCCAATCTAGGTATTCTTAGGTATTATTAATTGTTCCTTTTTCCGGTGAGTTATCTTTCACTTTGCGCTACTTGATTTCTGTTATTGTGATATAGTGAAAGGATCATATGCAGCTTAACTAAATTCATTGGTTGTGGAAGCTTTTGCAAATTATTTTTTGTTTATGGTGCTGTTTTCGAGTTGATTTACAACTTTGTACTGCTAGTTTCTTTCTTTCTAGTATCCAGTGAAGGTTATCTTAATTTGGCGCTCATGAATTTTTCTCATGAGTGCCGGTTGGTAATACCAGGTATTATTTATGAATTCCTAACGATAACTTTTTTCGGAGAAGTTTAAGAGATAATATAATTAGTGCAATTTTCCCATTATCTAACAAGCAACTCAAACATGTATCAGTTCTTCTTTAGTCACGCATTTTCCCGTGATTGCTGATTTCTATTTCAAGAAGAGTGGTGGTTATAGCAAAGTTGGGAAAGTATTTTCTTAAACAAAAGTGTTTGAGTTGATCTTTGAATTATGCATGATGTCTCTTTAAAGTAGGGGATATGGTTTTGAGGTTTTATGTGTACGCGTTACATGCTAAAATATCTTCTATTTATGGAATAACTAGATTCATGATGTCTCTTTATCAGGTTTTTCAAGGTTGAAACTTCTTTACCTATCTGGTGGTCATCAAGCTGATGCTCATTGTTAAGAGATATTATTTCGTCTTAAGCTTTTCTTCGATATCCATATGAATTCCTGATGTTGTATTGTTTGTGCTGACTTGGGGGATGAACAACCTATATTTTTCCGGTTGTCAACTTTCTCATTTGTAGGCTAGAGTTTTTATGGCTTGGGAAAATTGGGCAATCATTTAGAATTGCATTGAGGAGCTCACAATAGAAAAAACTTACATCTGTTTATGTCATTAGATCAAATGTCAAATTGTACAAGTATTATTTCGTTAACACGCACATGCTTCTACTTTAATTTTCTTTTCCACCCTTTTGCAAGCAAGTAATTTGTCACTGTTAATATAGACGACTAGTCGACAATGTAACGTTGATTAACATAAGTTTTTTCGTCTGAAGATAGTTGTAGCATTTGTAGTTTTCAGGCATTGATTTTTCATGCCGAACTGTTTCTATTGTCTATCCACCATTTAAGAATCTTTTCATATTATAGAATATGAAGTCAACAAGATCCTTATTCTCAGTATGCCAAATCTGGATTTCGATCAAGTATATTGTTTTGGAAGGGTCCGGAGAATGTCATCCTGTGTTTACTATGTCTCTGAGGAAGTTGTAAGCCAATGTATAATGACTTGAGTAGGAATCTGATTTGCATCTTATTCCCTTCTGTTGCTTAATAGTTCCCTTGATTGGTCTCCTTGTAAACTAGTGAAGAATGTGCAATCTGACCATTAAAAATTATTTCATAATGGTAATGGCAGGTTATATTTCCTGCGCTTGATATCCGTGTGAAGAATGTAGCACGAACTTATTCCCTTGAGCATGAGGGAGAAAGTGTGCTTTTTGATCAGCTGTTTACATTACTGGGAAATGATATGAAAAATGAGGAAAGCTACAAGAGAGAATTGGCCTCTTGTACTGGAGCCCTTCAAACATCAATCAGTCAGCACATGTCCAAGGAAGAGGAGCAGGTTTGGTTTTGGTCCTTGTTTTTACTTGTCTGCAGCCCATGTACAATTATGTTTATCATAAAATCAATGCATTTGAAGAATCTTAGCAACAAATACATGTGTGCTGGCTGCATAAATGTTGAATTTGGTTCCATGTAGGGTCAATTATCCTTCCACACTACTGCTACATTTGAGGTGGAAGAAGTTCATCTTATTTATCATTATAGGTGGAGCTACATATCCAATTGTCATGTTACACCTAAGATAGGCAGGCCCGCATCTTAGAAGGTGATTGTTGTATGCAATTGTGCTGATTGGTGTTGTACAATGGAATAAAAAATTAAAAGTCACTATGCCCAATTATGTTGGCAGCAATTTACCATAAAGATATTTTACCCTTTGGCTAGAGCTTCTACTTTGAGTGATGAATGCAAGACAATGGGTTGGGGCATGCCAGGAGCTACACTGCTACAGGAAGATTGCTCCATTTGGACATTCTACAAATGTTCATTTTTGTGGACTCATGGTCTCTGCAATTTAACCACCTTGTTGGACACGGAACAACATCCATTCATGGCACGAGGGCTATTTTGTATCTTTACCTGAACTTGGATTGGTTCTCTAGAAATACCTTTTTCTTTTAATCTGCTGAAAATACGAAGTCTAGCATTGAATCTTCTTGTCAGTTTTTTTTTTTTTTTAAATAAGTTAGAGTCTTGGTTGGAGGGGAGGGATAAATTTCAAAGAAATTCGAACCCCGGTCAACACGCTTACAAAGGTTTTAGCTACAAGCTCGTGGTGAATCTTCTTGTCAGTTCCCTGGTTTCACATTCAAAATACCTAATACATCTTTGTTCTTTCTTTTTCAATTTTTTTCTGAATCATATTTGAGTTCTTATTTGGTGGAAAAATCAAAGGAATAAACATGCACAATTACATCGAGAATGCAAAGTTTTGACTACTTTGTAATATGAAAACAATATATTATTTTAGAAGCTTGGAGGTGACGGCATGAGCTTTTAAATTGTTATATCAAAGTTCGGGTGGTCCACAATCCACTCCACAAAAGTTATTATCAGAGCAAATCTATGCAGTTTATACTTTCAGCATGCATGAGCATTTAGCTTTGGAATCAACACGTTCATCGTCTATGCCTGATGCATCAAATGTGGGCCTCTGTCCTTCCTGGCTCTGTGAGGTACTCTATTCTGTGTAAGATTGATACGTTGTTTTTCATTTGACAGGTCTTCCCCTTGCTTAACGAAAAGTTCTCATTTGAGGAGCAGGCATCATTAGTGTGGCAGTTCTTGTGCAGCATTCCTGTAAATATGATGGCAGAATTTTTGCCATGGCTTTCATCGTCAATTTCACCAGACGAACGGCAGGATATGCGTAAATGCTTGCACAGAATAATCCCGGATGAAAGGCTACTTCAACAGGTTAGATACCTTGGCTGGAAACACAACCATGAAGCACTTGCTGATCCTGTTGTTCTGACTTGTCTTCTTGTTCTTAATGAAGATTATATTCAACTGGATGGATGGGGTAAAGATGAACAACAAGCGTAAACGTTGTGAGGATGATCCTAGACTTTCTAGTAACTCTGTTACTCCAACTGAGAATGGGCATTGCTCTTGTGAATCTTCTCGGACTGCCGAAAGAGATCTTCTGCTGTCTGATTGTAATGTTATCAGGCCTTTGCTATATCATCCAGTGGATGATATATTGCATTGGCATAAGGCTATTGAGAAGGAACTGAATGATATAGCTGAAGCAGCTAGAAGTATAAAGCTAACTGGAGATTTCTCTGATCTATCTGCCTTTAATAGGAGGCTCCAATTTATAGCCGAAGTCTGTATTTTCCACAGGTATATTGTTGTAGTTGTGTTTCTTTTTCTTTTTCCTTTTTTTAGCTTTGCCAGATATTCTAATCTTTTTTTACTAAATCACCTTCTGCCTGAATTTGGATGGTTTATTAGTTTGGAGCTGGTGTGTAATGTAAGTACAATTGTTTCAAACCTATTTCTCTGCTGTCAAAATGTCCTCAGTTGGTCTACCTGAATGGTTTACGTTCTCGAGAAGAGTAAAAATCTTTTAGTTTAGGTGCTCTAGAAGTTGGTAACCACGTTTTATATTTTTGAATCAAGTTCCTTGATTGATCTGCTTTATCACCAATAGAAAGTGTATGATGTTGGCCAGAAATTGTGTCACAATTCAATTTTTTATTTTTCTTTTTTTCTTTTTGACATTGTTATCTTATTTGAAGGATGACCTGAAATCATCTTACCTGTGCTGCAGCATTGCTGAGGACAAAGTTATATTCCCGCAGTAGATGCAGAAATGTCTTTTGTTGAGGAGCATGCAGAAGAAGAGAGTGAATTCGACAAGTTCAGATGTTTGATAGAAAGTATTGAAAGCGCTGGAGCCAACTCATCTGCTGAATTTTATTCGAATTATGCTCACAGGCTGACCATATAATGGAGACTGTAAAGAAGCATTTTCTCAGTGAGGAAATTCAGGTTTGCGATTCACTGCTTGGTTGTTTCTGTCAGCATTTTTGAATGCATACTTCATATAGTTGGCGGAAAGGTCGCTCTCATTAATCAAGAAAATCATTTACAAATTATATAAAATGGTGTGTATAGATACCTTAATTGGGATGTCTGCTACTGCACCTCTTTAATAATAGACTTGTATGATGTATTCTTATGCTTAAGAACCTACATTCTATGTCCCAGATCTCTCATTGAATTATATGGCAGGTTCTTCCACTTGCAAGGAAGCTTTTCAGCCTTGAACGGCAACGAGAACTTCTGTATCAGAGCTTGTGTGTGATGCCATTGAGATTGATTGAATGTGTCTTACCATGGTTGGTCGGATCATTGAGTGACGAGGAAGCTCGGCGCTTTCTTTGTAACATGCACATGGCAGGTAGTTTCTCAGCTTCCTTCTTTCTGAATCTTTGGAACTCCTTATCAGTTTATACTATGTTCCAACAACTGATGCGTGTAATTTGTTTCAAACAAATTATTTATTGCAGCTCCGGAATCAGATACTGCTTTGGTTACTTTGTTCTCTGGCTGGGCATGCAAAGGTCGTCCTAAGGGAATCTGTTTGTCTTCTAGTGCAATTGGTTGTTGTCCTGCAAAGGTGCTTAAAGAAACGCAAGAGCAATTTGGCAGCTCATGTCGTTATTGTGCTTGTGCAAGCACCTCCAATGCTAGTATGACTTTTGGACAAGCACATAAGTGTGAGAAGACTATCAAGCAAGGAAACTTAGCATCTTCAGTAGAAAGTAATTTTTGCAATGCTTCAGGGACAGAATCCCCAAAAGTTTCTGTCACTAATCAGTCTTGTTGTGTTCCTGGCTTAGGAGTAAATAGCAATAGTCTAGGAATCAGTTCACTAGCCACAGCAAAATCTTTGCGCTCTATATCTTTTGGTCCAAGTGCTCCTTCTCTCATCTCCAGTCTTTTCAACTGGGAAACAGATAATAGCTCCAGTGTCAGTGGCCTTACAACACGACCAATTGATAACATTTTTAAATTTCACAAAGCAATCCGGAAAGATTTGGAATTTCTAGATGTTGAATCTGGGAAACTTGGCGATTGTGATGAAACTTTCCTCAGACAGTTTAGTGGTAGATTTCGTCTTTTATGGGGTTTATACAGAGCTCACAGTAATGCAGAGGATGATATTGTGTTCCCGCCTTAGAATCAAAGGAAACTCTTCATAATGTAAGCCATTCTTACACCTTGGACCACAAGCAGGAAGAAGAACTCTTTGAGGATATCTCGTCTGCGCTAGCTGAGCTTTCGCAACTTCATGAGAATTTGAATGCAAAAAATGTGGCTGGAGATTTGGATGAAAGTCTCTCTGGTTCTTTAGCTCGTGATGATTGTTTGAAAAAATATAACGAGCTGGCTACAAAGATTCAGGGCATGTGTAAATCCATTAAAGTAACTTTGGATCATCATGTTATGCGTGAAGAGGTTGAGCTTTGGCCATTGTTTGATAGACATTTTTCTGTCGAGGAGCAAGACAAACTTGTTGGCCGCATAATTGGCACAACAGGAGCGGAAGTGCTTCAATCAATGCTACCTTGGGTAACATCTGCTCTTACTCAGGAAGAGCAAAATAAAATGATGGACACGTGGAAGCATGCAACGAAGAACACTATGTTCACTGAGTGGCTTAATGAATGGTGGGAAGGGAAGCCAACAGCATCATCACAAGCATCCACTTCAAATAGTTTCTCACAAGGTACTTGTGATACTTTACTCAGTCCCTATTTCGCTTTTCCATACTATGTCAAAAGTTGTGTTTGTCACTAGTAAGAAATGTTCACCAATTTGCTAGGCTGATGCTTCATGAGCGTTATATATACCATTTTCAGAATACAATATACATGAATCCGTGGACCAAAGTGATCAGACGTTTAAGCCTGGGTGGAAAGATATCTTCCGAATGAACCAAAATGAGCTTGAATCAGAGATAAGGAAGGTTTCTCGTGATTCAACTCTTGATCCAAGGAGAAAAGCTTATCTTATTCAAAACCTAATGACCAGGTACCACTTACTGTATTCTGTACTTCTGTTTTTCATCCCAATGTTATTCATATTGGTTATTGTTATCTTAATACATTAAATTTACTCCGGTCACTGTAACTGTTGTTTAGTCGGTGGATAGCTTCGCAGCAGAAATTTTCGCAATCACGAACTAGTAATGCTGATGATGGTGAAGATTTACTCGGACGTTCCCCATCTTTTCGTGATCCTGAGAAACAAATCTTCGGATGTGAGCATTACAAAAGAAACTGCAAGCTTCGTGCTGCTTGTTGTGGCAAGTTATTTGCATGCAGGTTCTGCCATGATGAAGTCAGTGACCATTCGATGGAAAGGTAAACTCTTCGAGAATTGATTACATTGTGTAAATCTTTTCTTTTTTGGTTTAATATTCTGTTATTTTTGTAGGAAGGCAACATCAGAAATGATGTGCATGAATTGCCTACAAATTCAGCCAGTTGGGCGGTTTGCACAACCCCTTCTTGTAATGGGCTTTCAATGGCGAAATACTATTGCAGTAGCTGCAAATTCTTCGATGATGAACGGTGAGCTTTCATCGGATCCTGCCTTCTTGTAGTGTGTTATGGCTGCTGTGGACTTTTTAAATATGGAAGTCTCTTTAAATCTACCAATTGTTTGTTAAAAATCATTGAATCATGTTGGTTTTTCAATGTCTGCTTGGATCAGAATGTAGATCAACGGTTGTTTTAATTAGTTGCATATCTGAAGGGATATGTGTTCTCTGATGAATTCTGAAGGTATTGATTCTGTTAGATGCTTATCATTCCAGGGGAAACGAACTAGGAACTCCGAACTCCTGCAATCTGTTATTTTTTCTTTGTTGATAAGTGCCCCTGTAATTAAATCTGGTATGGTCGTTAAGTCTGTTATCCCTGGAAAAGTATTGGCCGGAAGTATATATGTTTTTACTTTGGAAATGACCCTAAATGCTCATAAACTTTTGTTCGAAACTGTTGTCTGCCATAGTCTTTATTTGTTCAAATGTATGGTATATACAAGGATGTCTTTGTAAGTGATATGTTATCGTATGAGGTGACTACTTGTGTCGAGAACAAAGTTAAGCTTGTCATTTACCCTTTATCCTTATTATTTATTTAGTTTTTCAAATTTCTGTGTTTTTTTCAGGGATGTTTATCATTGTCCTTTCTGCAATTTGTGCCGTGTGGGAAAGGGACTTGGTATAGACTTCTTCCATTGCATGACATGCAATTATTGCTTGGGAATGAAACTAGTGGACCACAAGTGCAGGGAGAAAGGTCTGGAAACTAACTGCCCAATATGCTGTGACTTTTTGTTCACATCAAGTGCAACCGTGAGGGGTCTTCCATGTGGTCATTACATGCATTCCGCTTGTTTCCAGGTCTGTTCTCTTGTCTGTTCATCTGGACTCCCTTCCAATCTTGGATTTTGTAATACTATGCCGTTGCTCATCTCTCTCTCTTTCTCTCTCTCTCTCTCTCTCTCTCTTATCAGGCATATGCTTGCACACATTATGTTTGTCCTATCTGCAGCAAGTCGATGGGAGACATGTCGGTAAGGAAAAGCTCTTACGTTTAAATAATTATTTTTTGCTGTTATGTAGGTTTTGAGTTGGGAGTGAGTGTATATGGTATATGATGATCTTCTCACTTTCGATAGTTGTCTACAAGTTTAATTTCGAGGTCATTAACAATCACCACAAACTGCACCTCATTTTTTTTTATGCACAGATAATGCCGGAATGTTTAAATTCTGTTTATGGGGTTGAGTTTAGGGTTGACAGCAGGTGATTTTTCAGTATGGTGCTATTAATATCGTTTGTTTGTTGAAAGAAGAGTTCTTACTTATTGAGAATCCTGTTGCAATTGGCCTGAAGTATCACTAATTATGTTCCTCCTTAGCATGGATTTGGACCTCAATTCAGGCCTTTTTCATTAATGTCTCTGGCTTTTGGAATATATCAACACTTCCTAACAAGCGAGTCATCACATTAATATTACAAGAGAGAGTTTTTCCGTCTTTGCCTCTTTTAAGTATCACATAATTCTTTTTCTGTATTTTCCAGAGTCAAGATATGATATTGAGCATGTGAAGGACAATAAGCGCATTCACATGATATTAATATCAGTACATCACAGTCTCATCCAAATGAGATTAATATCAGTACATCACAGTCTCATCCAAATGAGATTAATATCAGTACATCACATCCTCATCCATTTCCTCTAGCCGTACAAATGTCAAACTTGCTTTGAAAACTAGTCTGAAGCTCCTTGGCAGTTATAAGACTTCCAAACCACCATCTTTGTATCTGCTTTCATCTTTGAGCTCTGTTTTACTTCTCTATTAGACCACCAACTGTTGGTCAAGGATGAGGCAAGCTAAAAGTTGTAAATAATTAAAGTTTAGGTTGGAAGTAAAATTAAAATTACAGACTTGTGCTCTCTCTCTCTCTCTCTCTCTCTCTAATTTTTACTTTTCTAATTTGTTTTCTTCCATCCTTCTTTTTGGGGTGCAAATGTTTGTCTTGTCTGCTTCTAACATGAGCAATATGTGTTTCTTGTTTGGGGTTGAGGCGGGGAATGCAAATGTTTGTCTTGTCTGCTTCTAACATGAGCAATATGGCTTGGTAGATCAACTTTTTCCTCCCTCTTTATATTAGTAATCAGATACAAACTTTTTCTGTCATAAGAAGAACTTTACTGATCTGCTGTGCTATATTGTACTTTCCATTCCTCTGACCTGTATACTGCCTAAGTTGGCAATTGGACTTGCTAAGAAAGCCAATCCTCCTACGCAGGTCTACTTTGGCATGCTTGATGCTTTGATGGCTTCAGAGGTGCTTCCTGAAGAATATAGAGACCGTGTCAGGTGAACATCAATATCACTATCTTACTATTTTATTTTTCATTTTTTTTTTGGCACAGATGATTGAGAAATTGAATTTTCTACGTGCAGGATATCTTATGCAATGACTGCGATGGAAAAGGAACTGCACCATTTCATTGGCTGTATCATAAGTGTGGCTTCTGTGGTTCGTACAATACCAGAGTAATCAAGGTTGATCGAGATCATAACTGTGCTACATAGTTTCACTTCACAAGGAAATTTCAATGTTTCGATCAATTCATTTACGCGTATTAAACGGTTGGTGGTACCACGTGGGATTATAGATGTAAATTGCGGAAATCATGTGTAACAAAATTTTGTCTTTTTACACGTTGAGTAGATAGTCTTTTACTCCATTTGCTTAATGGTCAAGAGCGCTCTGCATTTACAGTGTGGTATGAGCATAATAAAATAGGTAAGAGTTCTGCTTCAATTTGCCATGGCTGTGGTTTATCTTCGAGTTTGAACATTTTTGCTATATAATACACTGCAACCACATCTTTGGATCATACAGAGTGGTGGTTTATTTTATTTTTCTCGTCTTTCGAGACTTGTAAAATAATTATGATGCGGGTCCGAGTTGTACGTGGGTTGGGACTTGGGCCCAAACATCAAAATCCAGTACAACATCATGTCTTGTATAAAGTGCATTACAACAATTTTCCTATCATAAATTAATCGACCAACCTGATTGTCAGGCCCTTAGCTTTTGTATAACAGTTTGCCAAATGTTTCTGAGAATTTACTTTTGAAAATTTTGGAAATGTGGTAAAGCTATTTAATCGGTCAATGAATAGGTATATGTGTGTGTGTGTTTTTACTTTCTCTAATTTTGCTGTATTTTGGTTTCAATGTTTTGGTTACGCAGTTTAAGGTGTTTCTTTCAATTTATAATTTTTTGAAGATTTAGAACAATTCCACAAGTTCTCTTGAAAATTAATTTCCAGTAATACATTTTTCTCTTCTGTGATTATGCACGTCTGTCAATTACTGTTGCAACAAAAGAAATCCAACGCAGTTAACAATGGTTGCTAAAAATTGTGTCGATGCATGACGTTAGGCTGAACCAAATATTAGAGTACTAACACAAAACAGTGAAAGTAACAGCACGCCTACAAATAGTGCACGGTCCTAACTTAAGGTGAAGAAAAACATTTCTTTTTAAACCTTACCCACAAAAAGAAAAAAGGGAAAAAGAAGAGAGACATATTTTTATCGTACATGAAAATTGAAATAATCAAAAAGCTCCCCGTGTCATAGAAGTAGTTTAGACATGTCAGTGGGGCGGAGAATCCTCGTTCCATGGGATCCGTCCCGAACCTGGACGGGATTTCCGAAAAGTTTCTACCGTGGGGACCGAAACGAGGATTTTTTTCTCCCCATTGGCGGCGGGAATACCGGGAACCGAATATTAAATATATAATATAATATTTTAAATATATATAATATATTATAAACATATCCAATTAAATATAATAAAATAACAAAATCTTTAAGTATTTTATTTATTTTTGTATAATGAGTGTTTTAATTAGTTTTTTTATATAATTTATATATATTTTAAATATTTAGATTTTCTTTTAGTTTTTTCTAAATAAAAAAAATCAAAACGGGGGGCGAGGAATCCCCGCTGGGGTGGGGATGAAGGGAATTTTTTCCCGTTTGTTTCATGGGGATGGACATGGGGACGGGGATTCCCGACGACCGTGGAAACGGGGATCGGGATCGCTCCTCGCCTCGCCCCATTGACATCCCTAAAGTAGCTTAAAGCAACCACTAACCAGCTTTCTTTTCGAACGAGATTTCTTATTTTATTTTTCTTATTCTCCTTCATATTCCATATATTTGTTGAATGACACGTGTATAATGATACATCATTATGTAAGCATTAGTATTATTGAGCTCGGATAATAATATTAATAATTATTTATTTCCAAAATAATTAATTGATTTGAACAGTTGACGCCAGCAAAAAAATAAAGTTTTCTTCATTTTACAAAGAAGAAAAAAATAGAAAAGGAAAATACTGAAAATCGAAGCCTCTCATTGGTCACCGCTCGCTCCCTTCGTTCTCTCCTCTTTTCCCCAATTCGCATATCCGAGGTAATTTCTTCGAAAACCCTAGCTTCCTTTTTGTTAATAATTTTTATCCGGTGTATTTGTGGTGTTCTAAGGTTGTGATAACGTGTGTGGGCAATTTGAATTCGTTTCGAGATAGATCTCAGATACTGGTAGAATTCCATTTTATTTTTTAATTGTCAAACTATTGTTATTTTGGCTGATTTTGCATTCATTCCGATGAACCTTTTGAAGCGATCCGAGGCATTGAATTCCGCTCCTACTCTAGCTCGTTTTTCACAAAGGTATTAAAATTTGTTTGGATTGCATTTTGCTTGCGGATTTGCAGACAAGGGGACTATTTGTACATGATACTTGAGACTTGATATATTTGGAGGAATGTTATTCAGATAGCTAATAAATAAAGGGTTGATTTCGGAGGGGAGGGTGAAGTTTGAGAGAGAAAGAACTTCCAAAAAAGTAAATATAAAAAGGAAAAACAGGTGAATTTGGAGAGGAAGAATGGCGGGTTCAAAATTGGAGGGGCCGTCAGCACCAGTTTTGCGGCGAGATCCATATGAGGTGCTTTCTGTGTCAAGGGATTCTTCTGATCAAGAAATTAAGACTGCTTATAGGAAGCTTGCACTTAAGTAAGTTCTTCCATTTATTGTTTTCTTTATAACTTGAGGTTTTGGTTATGGGAATTACATTTCCATAGTAATTTCAGCTGGTAAGAGCAAATTATTTTGTTTCTACAAGAAGGCTATGATGGTTTCTGCTTGGGTATTTGTGGCATTATTTTAAGTTACTTAGTGGAATACATTTGGTATTGTAAGGAACCACAGGTCTCAAGCATGAGAAATAGGGTTAACAAATATCTTCAACTGTTTTAGCAACATCAGGGTTTCCGGCTTCTTTCCACACAACTATTTTTCCAACACAAACCAACAACAGAAACTTGATGTTTGAGAATTTCCTTTGACTGGTTATGGAAAAATCCTATCAATTTTCAGGTACCATCCGGACAAGAATGCTAACAATCCTGAAGCTTCAGAGCTTTTCAAGGAGGTCGCATATTCATATAGCATTTTGTCCGATCCAGAGAAGAGGAGGCAATACGATAATTCAGGATTTGAGGTACTCCTCTTCTTGCTACTGCAGTTTTTGTTTTGGCCATTTTTTAACTACTTGATTTTGGATGAAAGTGTAGCAGCTAATGTTCCTTGTACTTGTAAACTGTTAACTATTAATATGGGCATGAAACAATTATTCAGAAAGTTGCTGTGTGTGTTGCTTTGTAATTATTGCCTAGGGCCATAGAGAACGTGCCAGAATTACTTGAAAAGAGTACCTTTTGTTTATGTAGAACTGAACGGACTTCTGTTATTCTATTCATTTGCGAAGATATATGATGGAACCAAATTTGTTTGTAGTGGAAGGAAGAATAGTGTGATAATCATGGTTGTGGTCTTCGTGACGTAATATGATTTTATGTAAGATTTTTGTTCTTCGTCTATCCTTCTCAATATGGTTAACCATCGGAGAATTAACCTTAATTGATTCTCAACTAATCTTCTATGGTGCTACCAAGTTATTCCTCAGTTGTAGTAATTAGCCAGAATTGTAGCAAAGATGCCTACCTAAGGTGTGATGTATCATGTATGATCATGAAAAATCAATTTGACACACATTGTTCTTAGATTTCCGGTTTGATTTGTTCACTTTTCATTTGAATTGCTACTAGGAATATTCAGTTTCCTTTATCTTCACAAAATTTCCTACAGGAGTTCTAGCATTTCCTCTAGTTTCTATGGATGAATTTCCTACTTTTCAATATTTAGAGCAATAATAGTTTCTACTTTAAACTATTTGCAGTTGGAACATTACGAAATAAAAATATTTTCATTCATTTCGAGGTTTCAAACCTTAACCTATTTATGTTTATGAAATACGCCAAGAAGTTTCCTGCTAGTTTATGTTAACCGGTGAGCAATCAGAGGAAATCAAACTAATGCATTACTGTACCTTTCATGTGCATTTTTTGGTTTGGGGGCAGAAAAAGAAAATGAGGGCACTAGATTGGGAAAACTGCAATACATGTATGCTGAGAATTTGTATCAAACACGAGCGTGGCAAAAGATGGTTTTTCCTTTTACCAAGTTGTGTGGCCGTATCAGTTGGTATGAGGATTAATAAGATTTGGTTTTTTTTTAAATTTTTCCCCATCAAAATTGAAGTTTTCCTTTTCCATGCGGTCACAGAAACACGCGTGCTTACTATATTTTCCTTTTCCCTTTGTGAAAACCTGGTATGCGTATGTGTATATGAACCCAGGGATGTCAAATCAGATACAAGATATTAACTCTAATCTCATATCTTGCTATTGTTTCAAATTATCTCTCTTTCCAGTAATGTATCTAGGGCTGTCTTTTTAATTGTTTTGACATCTATCATTAATGATAAATAAGGCCCTTGACGCTGAAGGAATGGATATGGAGATTGATTTGTCAAATCTTGGAACTGTCAACACAATGTTTGCAGCTCTATTCAGGTCTTTTTTAATTTAAAAATAGGATTTTGTCATATTTCCGGTTCATATGTAAGTTCCTTATTGTATTTTATTCTAATAGCAAATTGGGGGTGCCTATCAAGACTACTATTTCTGCTAATGTTCTCGAAGAGGCTTTAAATGGAACTGTCACAGTTAGACCTCTTCCACTTGGAACTTCAGTCAGCGGAAAGGTACACATTTCCCTTAGCAATTTAAAAGCTTAATCTTCGTGCTGCCCTCATTTTTCTTAATTAATTTAGTTTCCTTTAATGTTAACTCTGTTTATCTAATATTCAAAACAGGTAGAAAAACAGTGCGCTCACTTCTTTGGTGTAACTATCAGTGAAGAACAAGCAGAGTCAGGAATAGTAGTTAGAGTTACTTCAGCTGCCCAAAGCAAATTTAAGGTGTTTGTTTATGTTACCTTTCATTTTTAACCTTGTGTAATGGATATATTTCTTGTATTCAATAACCATTATGTTGTACTTAACTGGAGTTAGCGTCATGGGTCCTCTTCTTCCACTCCCTTATATAAAGGGCCATACAGCCATACTCAAATTTCAGTTAATCTACAAAAGAGTCCAAACCATATCAGTCAACTACTTCTTTTACTTATCCAAAAAAGAAAAAACAATGGAGAAAATAGTTCTTTCACTTTTTATATTTGATGTGCATAATAAACATAGATACATGTGTTCTTTACTAATGGTTCTGTGCTATTTGATTATCAGCTCTTGTATTTTGAACAAGATGCCAATGGAGGATATGGTTTGGCGTTGCAGGTAATTTAATTTTTGTTTCCATAGTTTGTTAATATCTTATTATTTCTTAAGTGTGGCTTGTGTGGTCGTACAATATAAAAGTCCAGGTTGCTCAAATATTGAGATTAATGGTTCATAATTTTCTTGAGGTTGGCTATGGGAGACTTGAATTTGGTTCCATATTTTTTCAACTTTTGAGACTTTTATTATCCAACTGGAGTCCTTATCTTTTGAAGCTATGCCAAGAACTTCTTTATCTGAAATTGGTTAAATGACTTCTGACTTGTACCACTGCTAATACAGGAAGACAGTGAGAAGACAAACAAGGCTACATCAGCTGGAATGTACTTCTTGCATTTTCAAGTGTACAGAATGGATTTAACTGTTAATGCGGTGTGTGATTTTTCTTTTTCTTTCAACTGGAGAGGCTTACCGTATAAAATTGTGTTTATTGATAAATGTACTTGTTTGTCGTATAGTTTGCAATGGCCAAGGATGCAGAATCTGCTTTCTTCAAGAGACTGGAAGGCCTTCAACCTTGTGAGGTCTCGGAACTAAAAGCTGGCACTCACATATTCGCCGTTTATGGTTGGAACTGCTTATTTCATTTTTATTGTTTTGGTTTCATTTCTTGGCATATAAATCTGAACACACTGATTGAGCAAAAGAAGCTATGAACTCAACTGAGGGCTGATGCTATGCTTGGCTTGGTTCCTGCAGGAGATAATTTCTTCAAACCTGCGACCTATACGATTGAGGCTCTTTGTGCAAAGACATATGAGGATACAACTCATAAGCTTAAGGATATTGAAGCTCAGATCTTGAGGAAGAGAAATGAGCTTCGCCAATTTGAGACAGAATATAGGAAGGTATTCCTCCAAACTAGCGCTGTTTATTATATATTTCATAGTATGACTTGCAGATATATTCCTTACTATACAATGCTTTGTGCCCCCTGTGTGTTCAGGCATTGGCAAGATTCCAAGAAGTCACCAATAGATACAGTCAGGAAAAGCAGTCTGTAAGTTTGCATCCCAACTCCAAAGAATTCTTCATATTTGTTGTTTTTGGTTGTGGGAATGCCCATTAGTAGATGTCAAGTTTTCATCTCGAAATCTTATATTCCTTTTAATCCAGTCACAGTTTCTTAATCCTAGGCATGGAAAATTCAAAGGCATAAAAGAAGAATATCTTTATGATGTAGTAATCTTGTGGATAAATTTTGCATTCTCTTTTTTGAGCCAATTCCGAAATATATATTTTTTGAAATTTCCCTTTTTCTTTTTACTTTATTTAGACTCTCAACTTTAGTTTCATCTTATGTCAAAGTAGTTTTAAGCTACTTTTTCTGGGTTTGATTACTTGACCCCACTCTTACCTACCTTTATTACGAAAAACCAGCTTTTTTGGAAGACAGATTTAAAGTTGATCACATATAGTACTAGCGTAAAACTCATGTTAACAATGAGGATGAGGCAGTTGCTTGGTATGGGCATGACAGAGATGTTTAGGTTTTCATTCCTGGTCGATCCTGATTCCATTCTTGGTTGAATAATGTGTAAAGACCAGCTCAGTGTATTGTGAACTTAGCTATGGTAAGGATTGTCCAAATTGGGCTTTGTATGTCCTTTATGACTTGGCTATGGTAAGGGGTTTCCGAATTGCTAGCACCCAATAAGTGCAGGATGTACCATTTGTTTGTGTCTTTTGCGGTTCCTTGATCTTAGTCCTTGCAGGCATGTCATTGGCCCTCGTTTCTCTGATCTACTTGACAATTTCTTGTTCTGGCTGATGAACTGGTAAATTCCCAATATTTACCCAAGTCATAAGTCAGAAACCTAGTAGCCTTCCCTTCTACTGTCTGCTTTTTGTGCTTTGTGCCTTTTTGTCAAGCCTTTCTTTTCTTTTTCTTCCAGTTGGGTATAAAGTATAAAAGAGTTACTGACCTGAAATTGCCATGCTTATGTTCAGAGCATAAAAGCCATAGCTCTTTTCTATCAATTAATACAGTCATTTACTATTAATTAATCTGCAATCATTAGTGGGATGCCAATAGAGAAGAAAGACGTGGGGAACCATCTTTCAATTGTCAAAGAGACCAGTGTCTCTTGGTGCTATCTAGTATCTGGTGATCACAATGGGAGGAGTTTCGACCCATAATGAAAAACCTACAAAAGTCCACCAATAAGTTGTTCTAGGCAATCACTTACCTCCTCTCTGGCTTCGAGAGTTTCTTATTTAAACCACAGTCGTATTTATTTTATAGAACTTATCTTCCCCAGAGTGGTATTGATTATTATTGGTTATACCATTAATTATGGTTAACTTGCTGACATATCAACCCTACCTTCGTTCTTGGTGGCTTTGATTCTCATCATTTGTGTTAATCTTGAACAGGTCGATGAGCTGCTAAAAGAGCGAGATAGCATCCACTCTTCTTTTACTGTTGCCAGGTCTGTTGCTTTTCCTAGTGGGAGTGGACATTTTAGCAATGGAAGTAGCAGCAAAATTACAGGTGAAGATTATAAATCTGAGAGCCCAGGGGATGAGGGCAGTACCGATTCAAAGGATAAATCTTCAAAAAGAAATGGTTCAATCTTAACCTCAAAGGATCCGATAAAAAGTGTCAATGAGTTTTTAAATTGATTCTTGCTTGCAAGTTTTAACGCGTTGTAGTTTCCTGTCTATACAAGGCTCACATCTTATGATGTTGGTTGACGTTATTGGGTATTCTCGTTGTTGTTCGTTATGGTTTGTGATATTATTGCTGTAAAATGTTGGGAAAATGTGGAGGTTTGTGTAATTAGATCTCTATTCTTGGAGCTGTTCAATATTGGAGGTAAGCTGGGATAGTTTCTTGAAAGTAGAAGAAAATCGATAGGAATTTATTTTGATGATGTTGTAACAGTAATTTTGTTTGTAACTCATATGTTTATTTATCAGTTGCATTGGCAGTTGGCACAATAGTGTCAAGAGATTGTGCTTGTGGCATGAGTTAATTATAAATGTCAAAAAGTGAAATAATCCATATTGAGATTCTTCATAGGTCCCCTTCTTTGCTCATGATTTTGGTGAAAAAATGCATTTAGTTCATGTGATTGTTACTTTATGAGAAAGTTACAGAATTAATATCTATATACCTTGTCATTGTAATTCTTTTTTAAAGAAAATTTGTACTTTGAGAAAGTGTATTTTTCTTAGCTTAAAACCTTTTGGAGATCAGGACATGTGTTTTTGTTTAATGCTTAGATTATTGGAGACTGACTGGACGCTCAACTATCTTCTATTCTTTTCTCAAAAAAAGATTATTGACCCAAACTTTTAGGATTTGTTGCACTTTGTTTATCAATTATCATTCTTATCCGTAAATATGCAGTTCCGATCTTGCATTTCAAAGTGAATTTTGTTTTCTATTTCCAGCATCACCAATACGCCTGTAAATAATGATGTCATCAATGTACACTTGTCTTATATTAATAATACATTATTTAAAATGTGAGATGGAACACAAATTAAAATAGGGCAAAAGCTTGTATGAGACGGCCTCATGGGCATTATCCATGAGATTTAATCCTACTTGTAATTAAAATTTAAGCCCAAACACAAACTCATAGAAAATACCCATGGTTTTTGTCTTTGTAAGATTCGTCTCATGAATTTTAGTCCATGAGGCCGTCTCTCACATAAGACAACCTCTTAAAATAGACGTGTGTAGTAAAAACTCGAGAGCAAGTATAATCGTGTTCATTTTTCAAATGATTACAGGTTGAATTGAACGGATTTAAATTTTGGATCGGCCATATTTAAATTGCATTTTCCTAAATATAGATGATTAATGGAAATTAGATAGTGGCTGAGTGATTATTAGAAATCAGGAGGTCTGATTCGCATCACATCTCCCGTCCCAAGATGTGTACTCGAAAAAATGTGTTGAATTATGCATTCTTGATTAGCTTTAAAACTGATATTTAACGGAAATCAATCAATCACCTTAATTCTGTATATGATTTTGGGACGAGTAAGCTAAACTACAGATTTCTGCTGTAATCCTCTTATGGTTGATTACTTGTCACTCTCGTCCTTTATCTCTATTATAATATCATAAAACTGAAAAAGAAAAGTGGCATAATGACAAAATTTACAGCAAACTTAGTGATAAGTTAATCAATAATATAACTTGCACCTATGGGATAACAAATAGACCAGAAAAGACCATCTTAGGTTATCTGTTCTTAGACGCGAATTAGTAGAATAGATACATAGTTCTGTCCAAAAACTTATTGTATTTTGGAGATGACCTAATGTACAAAAACAATTCCTTTGAATTGAAAATACATAAGTATTCTTTTGTTGATAACTTCTTGTCTTGACCTTAGTTGAACTTAAGTTTTGGGAATTTTTTTAATCTATATATGTTTAGACAAATTGCATCCCACTTGCAATTTTTATGGTCCAAAGTCATTGAGTGCCTCCATAACTTGAAAAACAAATTGTTTATATCTGGTATATAAGAAAAGATTCAACTCTTTTTCAATGACCTAGTCCCTCACATGCATATACATCACCTATATATATATAATGCTTAATTAAATTATTTTGTTTGGCCAAGTTGGGTTTGTGAATTTGCTGATTAGCCAATCCATTTATTGCATCTTCCTCATAAACTATGATTAGGCTAGCTACCTATTTCTTGAAATTTTTAAAAAAAAAAAAGAAAAAAAGAATTATGCTTATGTGCCATCAGATGACACGTGGCAGATAAAGCGGGACTTTAATTTGTCAAATATAGTGCTAGAAAAATGACCAGAAGCTGCCCACGTGGCCAAACTTGTACTAATGATAATATTTCTTCTAAAATTCTAAACTGCCCAATTAGCTTAATTTAAGGAACATTAAGTTTTAATTAATCCCTTAACATGTGCATGTGTCCCCCAACTAATGTATTTGCAATTAACATGTTATGTGGTGTTTATGTTGCCGTCTAAATGTCCACTTTATGGGCAACCCAAAGCACATTTAATTTGTCTTATTGATTGACCAATTTCAGTCTCTCAATTCACGGGACTTTCTATTAACCTTATTTAATTCTTAAAAAAGCCCAAATGGAGTTCACTATCAAGCTATTAAAAAAATAGTAGACATTCTAGACTGTAATCTAGGCCTAGCTTCAGGTTATTAGACTACTATTTAAGTACATAATTGTTTAATTATTGACATGTGTATTTATTTAATTTAACTACAAAAATGGAGATAGATAGAGTCACTTCACATGACTTAAAGCTAACTCCACCAAAAACCCTAACTTTTTTATAGTAATTAAAAAGGAAGTAGGTAGTATCACTTGGAATACATGGAGGGACTTATTTGAGTAACCCCCATATAGCTTGGAATTAATTAATTATTATGCTTTTTGAACATATCCAAAAAAGGGGATCACATCTTGGAAACTAAGTCACATTAAGGGGTATATATATTTATATCTTTTTTGGATCCTTCCAAAGTCATGGCTGTAAAAAGGGAACAAAGATGATTAGAAAGTTAATGGGGGGTTGTATTATGATAGGATCATATATGTCTGAAATATTATTAATCTTGGTTTAATAAGCTTGCATTAACTTTAATTTTGTCTTGATAAACACATCTCAAGTGGGCCATTGTTGCGATTCGGGCAATCTCAAATAATAATTTTTCTGGCTATCACTTCAATCAAAACCTAAGAAAGCATGATTGAGGTCCTTGAAAAAGCATTTTTATAGTATATTGGGTGGTGGAAACCATTAACAACAAGGAAAGCCCCTTGTTATAACTTTATTAATTAAGTACATGATTAGTTGATTAATCAACAAGCTTGAGAAAAAAAGTTGATTGGACAAGCTAAAAGCACCCTATTTCAAGTTTTGAAAACGAAAAATAGAGGGATATATGGGTTTGTACTTGTGGCCCATTAATACTACATACTCAATAGTATACATGTATACACATAAATATGTTACCAATTTAATAAGGGTAAAATATGGGCGGCCGACTGGCGGGGCTCATAGCGTTGGGCTAATCATAAGCATTGATCATTGGGTTGGTCCGATAAGCGCTTATAGCGTTGGCCGACTGATAAGGCTCATGAGCATGGGTCAACCTATTAAGCCCACAAACATTAGGTTGAAATGATGAAGCCTATTGTATTGGGCCGACCTCTTAAGTCCCGAGCACAATTGATTCTCGTAAGGTCCGTAGTAGTGGCCGATCCGTGTAAGGCCCAGCTTATTGGGCCGACCGCTAAGCCCTGGACATATGGTGAACTAATAACACTTGTTGTATTGGGCCGATCTATTGCCTCGGATACTTAAAGATGACCGCTATACTTTAAGGGCATATTTGGTCAGTGCGCCCTAAAGGAACCTCGGGGGATATGAGGAAAGAGGCCGAGTTGGGGATCAACTCACCTCAAGGAGTGGGGCTCGCAGGATGCCTTTGAGATTTTGAGGGCTAGCTAAAATATTAAAACATGGACCCGACGTCTCTCGGATCGATTCGGATCAAGCTTAAGGGCGTAAAATTAGGATTTTTAGAAGATCCGATCCTAATCTAATGATGACTCGACACCAAATCGTAACGGAATCCCGGATTTTACGTAAAACCCTAATTCTAGCTAAGGTATAAAAGGCCCAAGCCCGGGTTCATTCTAACCTAATCTCATATTTTTTTCTTGTTATATTGCTTTCTCTGTCTCTTGCCTTTTGCTTCTCTTTCAAGTCACCGACTTAAGATCGGAGAGGTACGCTGAAGCCCCCTCCGCTCCCTTGTGCGGGTTTTCGGAGGAGCTCGTCTTGGAAGGTGATCGGCGAGAAGATGTTTTTGGGAGCAACCACAATTATATAGTCAATGTGCAACAATCAATATTTTAATACATTAATTGAATGTCATATATACAATAATGACGTAAATTCATATACATGACATTCATCGATGAATTTAGAACATCTAATGAAATACCGTAGAAAATAGAAGATATATTAGATTCTTCCTCTCATTGTTAACTTGAACATTCACTACGCCAAAAAACACTCGGATAACGCTTTTTCCCCTTTAGATAGCATTTTCAAAGTGCTATAGGAACCACCGTTATCTCAAGCTCTATCCATTAGATAGCGCTTATAAAGCGCTATCCATAGCGTTTTTTGAGGATGTGCTATCTCATATTTGTATTCATGAGATAACACTCCAAAAAGAAGCGTTATCCGACATTAAATTGATAATGGTTCGGGAAGAAACGCTATTTCATGTTTGTATTCAATAGATCGTACTTCATAAAAGAAGCGTTATCTTACTATGATTTCAATATTCATCCAAACTAATTAATGTTTACCACCATTTAATCATACCAACAAGAGCAAACAAAATGCAACAAGAGAGCGGCAACAAAATTCATAAATAATAAAATTAAAAAACAAATAGACAAAATTTATCCAAAAAATTGTTTTATTATAAAAATATTGAACACTCCATCATTCACTTGAAACAAAACCAAAGTATCTCAATATAATGTGATAAGAGTAGCTCGTGTCTCCAAAATAAAGCTAATAAGTTTTATAATTCAAACAATTATCGGTAGTTTTAGAACAAGAGTTACGCTATGGTAGCTTCTAGTGAAGAACATTATGTGTGCCATTCACTTGAAACCATTTTCTCGACCTTCGCCGGATCAAGAACCACATGCCCTGTGTATTTAAAAAAAAAAAAACATAAGACAAGTAACAAGTACTAATTTAAGGGGTAACTATAATAGCTTTCATTTCTTATTTGATGCACCATTGTTGAATTAGTAATGAGGCCAACTCTACCTTGAGTTCCAACTCTATGTAATCCATTCCATCACAGCATATGACGACCGCGGTCTTCCACAAAAAAATCAACTAAGACTACAATAACAAAAAATCAAATGCTCTGTTATACAAGAGAATTGATAAAAGATCATATGTAATTCACCGCATCCAAGATTGAAAGCACTCTCTTATACAAGAGAATAAAATAAGAGGTAGGCATTTTTCAGGAATAGAGGAATATAATATTCAAAATTCAAACATAGAGAATAGTTTCTACTTTCTGTTAAACATCGAATCAAATAGAATATTCAAAATTCAGATAGCATATAGAGATTTTGCCCAAACCATTTCAATTACCTTCATCGGATAAGATTTGGTTCATTAAAGTCAACAAGATTGTAGCCTGAAAAAGAAGAACATTTAAATGTCAAACATCCTATCCAGTCCGAGGTAAAGGAATGGTAAAATAGAAATAACAAATGGTAAGAGCAAGTGAATGAATACCAACAATTTGTTCAGATTCATTTCCTGCCAAGGAACAAGGTACAGGGCGACAATTAATTAAGATGCTTAAAGGGACAATTAATTACGAAATAAAAATTTTAACTAACCACCAAAAGCTGGAAAGACAACTGGCACATCAGAAAATAATGCAAGAACATTTGCAATATCATAAAAGCTTCAGATGTTGACTTTTCAAATAGAACAACATGAAACAATAAAACCAAACCAGCAACCAAAAAAGGTGTAATTCAAGCCAGGTCCTGATTTTTGTGCTTCAATCAAAAGACAATGAGTTGAAAGGCAATTTCAGTTTCCAGCTGTAAAATAATAAACGAAGGAACAAAAAGGCAACATGAAAACATGTGTGGGCAAAACAACCCAGAAAAAAATGACAAAATCCTCTACCTGTTAAATATAATCTCTGCTAAAACTGGTTTTCAGCAGCAGCATCACAAAATTTCATGCTCTCTGCTCATAAGAATTTTGAAGAACTGGTAATCCAGGTCCATATATAAGTTGACCCTGCTCATTGAACGAACCAACTAGTCGAGAAACTACTTCCTTAAAGAACATATTTGCAATCTGTCCATATAATGGTGACTTAAACTTGAAGTCCACTAAGAAATAAAGGTTGCAGGTTCCAGGAACAGGTCCAGGATTTAATTCCCAGACATTGATCAAATGATCAAAAAGGCTGCTACGGGATGCAGTAGTCTTAATAGATTTTGGTTTGCTTAGCTCCACGTGGGATACTAACTTTCAACAAGAAACTTAAAGCCAATTTCTAGCTCAGCATCAAAAGTTCCATCAGGGTAGCGTCGAATTATTTCTGACCTTTGACACGAGGGAAGAAATTCTTGGTACATGTCAACAGCAGCAACCACATTGAACAATTGTTCCGGTGAATATCTAATAACACAAAAATTAATCAGCATACATCTTAAATTATCAAATAAATCTGCATTTTATCAAGAAATAATTGACAACTTACAATCTAAAAAGAAAACTTCATTGAATTTATCATGCATTGTTTAAGAGCTCAATATCTGATCTTATTTAGCATAGTTGACATGTGAATTTATCTCCAGAGTTCCACCAAATTAATGGTTAGATATTTCGATTCACAGCCTTCACCAAAGGCCCGCATTTCCAATTATCATTATACGTAAAGTTACTGAATCCAATTGTCACTCCAAATTCAGAAATTTTATAACTAAAACCAGAGATTGAAGCTTCAATAATTACATAAAATTCAACGATAATTCTTAAATCAACAATTACAACCAAATAAAAGAAGACGACGAAAATAAATAACAGCGGAGTCACTCAAAGAAACTTACCCTAAGACACGTGTTTCTTCGTATACTTTGGATGGCATATCCTCTCCACCATTAACACATCCCAGAAAACCCTTTTCTGGAAAACATTTTTACTAGTATTCCATAAATTTCCAAAATCGTTATAATTCTTGTAACGACCGCCAACTATTTTGTCCGACGATGAAAACGCAGTTGTCCCACCAATGCTACTCAGACACCGAATCTGATTATAATTGGAATTATTTGTTATCTGTTGCCGGAATAAATTCCGGCAGAAATTCAGACGCGCCACCGCGTTTGATGTGGGTTTAATAAGGCAATTTAATAATGTTTCTTTCAAAAAACTAATTGAATTGGTTGGCATTGTCGAACCAATTCAATTAAACTCAAAAAAATGCACACCTCAAGAAAATATTGAAAGATGCATTTCGAAACAGACCATCAATTTCCATACAATCTATATATCAACAACAACAAGAAAGAAAAAGAAAATGAAACAGAATTCATACCGTATTACCATTTACCAGAAATCTGAACAACCGAAAATAGGAACAACCGGAAATAGAGAAACCAAAACAGATTACATTCAGTGAAATATCCGACGATTGTTGCATCTCTTAATGAAAGATAATACGATTATCAAATAGTAAAATATGATTTACCTTCACTGAATATTTTTGTGAGAAATTTTATTGATTTACTGAGAAAGGGTTTGTGAAGAAAACAGTTACGTGGGAGAGAATAGATGTGCTAGAGCGTAGAGGTAAATTATTTTTCACAGATAACACTTTATAATAACATTTGTTGTACATAGCGTTATTATGAGAAAATATACAGCGTTTCTTTAATTAACGCTATCTTAATAAAATCGAGAGATAGCGCTTTAGGATAACGCTTGTTATGCAGGGGAAGTGTTATTCCAATAATATACATAACACTTATTTAATTAAGCGCTATATTAAGTTTTCTTCATATAACACTTCATTAATAAAACGCTATTATATGATTTATTGTGATAGCGCTTTCCTACAAAAGCGTCGTCTAAAATATCTCATGAATTTTTCAATAAAGACTTCCATCTAAAAGCGTTATCCGAAATGTCTTTATCCGAACTATTTTTTTGGCGTAGTGATTATAACATTATGAAAATACCATATGTAAAGAGGAATCACATGTATCTTCCCTACAAGAATGGAGTGCCCATGTGCCTATCTCTTTTCTCTAACCTTAAACTATGTTGTAGCTACTCTGACAATCTTGTCTTAGGTATACCATGTTTTATTATAAAAAAATGTCAAAGAATTTTGGTTGGGCCGATTCCTTGTTTCCCATCAACACTCGAGCTTTCTTTAGTTACTTTCTTCAAAAATACATAACAAAAATGGCTGTAGACTAGGTTCAGGTTAGTTCAGCCACTGTCCTAATTTCATTTGTTAGCAAGAAATCTAGGTGCAGTGGCCAAGATTTAGGTTACTAGGCTGCGTTGTGACTTTGATAAGATAAATAAATAAATAAGAAGTGTGGTATTTTTATTTTTAAATGAATTATCCACATTACTTGCACATTTATTTGATATTTCTTATTCCTTTTTATTTTTGTTTTTCTTTCTTTAAAATTTTAATTAACTTTTCATCAAACGAAAGCTTCTCAATCAATTTTAACACGTCTTGAATTGAAGTACCAAAAATCACAAAGTGCACCTACATATAAATGATTTCTGAAGGTTCACGAAACTTAATTTTAAGACAAATCCACGATAATTATTAATTAGTTTCTCTAATTTGTTGTATAAGTACCAAACTTATTAGGGTTCTGTAGAATATTTAGCTATTAGGCTGGGGATTATCATTTGACCGCCAAATTTCCCTTCAACCAACGGATGAAGAAATTGTACACGATTTAATTTTCTGCAATTTTTGCATAATGTGTACAAAAATTTGAGCTAGCCAATTCTTACAAGTCTAAACAAACTTCCAAAGTTATGTAATAATATATATACTTAGGTTAAATTTATAAGGTTGCTTCAATATTGCATTTTGCTAATTAATGTCAAACCAACTTCTTGAGCCCCCTACAAACAAGTGAGAGGCTCCCAATTCAATATTAATCAAGGAATCCATGTTTTCCAATATCCAAAATGAATATAGATAGTTTTAATAGCATTTTCCTATAATGGTATTTTAATCAATTATATTCCCAAAATTAGTTTTTGCGTGATGTGATTCGATGGATGATGAAAATCGCCTATCTAATTATCTTCTATAATTTAAAGATTAGCATTAAAAAATTAGTCCAATAAACATAATCTACTTTAGAATGACTTGCGAAATTAAGTAAATGGTTTTGGAATTTAACTTGAAAAAGCTTAGATAAAAATTCCAATAGATCTTGGACACCTAATTCTAAAAAGTTCCATCAAGACATCCTAACTTTTTGAAGTTAAAGGCTATGGTCTAGCACCAAAAACACTCCATAATACACCGAAAACCATTTTGATTGGTCAAGATGACTTTATCCACCATAATCATCATGATTAAGGAAAACCATTTTAGAATTTCAAATATAAAAAAATGACTTAATTAGCTAACCCGATCACATATCCATCAATTACAAATATTTATGTTATATTAAATTAATGAACGTAGGAATCCAACGGTCGAAAGAGCAGTAACTTTAACCCCAAGATTGTTAAATCATTCATGGGCCATCAAGTATTCTTAATTATACAAGAATACAAAATTAAATGTGGACTAAGTTAGAGATGGTATGAAACTGAACATAATTAAAAGAGGAGGCCAGCATGGTGGGTCATGCTTGGAGTTGTGGTGATCAAGACTTTGGAACCCCTATTAGCTAGTTTACTAATATTGTATGTATACATGTTTGTAAATATTATATATATATAGTTTGTTTGAAAAAAGTTTGTACATACAATTTTTTGATCACTTAAAAAAACTTCTAGTAGAATTACCAATAGAAATAATTGTATCATTAAATTTTACAATCATCTACAAAATTACGACAAAATACAAATATTATTTCCTCCAAACTATACCGACCAATCACCAATAATTTTTAAATTTATCGATAAAAGTATTGTAGATATTTACCATCGTTTTAGATTTTGTTGGTAAATATTACCTACAACGATAACCTATATTTTACTGATTATCTTAATATTTATCTCGTAGGTAAAATAATATTTTTTTGTAGTGAATCGTATCGTCAAAATTAGATTAATTATTATTTTTCTTAAATAAAACAATAAAATTTACGTATACATGTGTATAATACATAGTACACAAAGTAACACATTTTCACAAACTAATCCCATTTTTGACGACCCAAAGATCCCCACATCCTAGAAGGACAAACCTTACACTAATTTCAAACTATAGGACATTCATCATTTTCGGGATAATCCTAATCTCCGATCAAGAACACACCCGAACCCCTCTTTGTGTTAATTTTCTATAATTTTATAATTTTATTTCTCCGTGTCTCTCTCATGATGTAGTTAGTAAGATTCGGGCAGATCTTTGAGATGGAAAGCAAAGGTTAAACAATATATAGATTTCAACGTCAATCACGCAAACATCCTAAACAATAATTCATCATCTCATCACCACGTAATGGTATTGTGGGCTCATCTAAGTTGTAATAACACCTGATCAATATGACATTCATTATTCATACCCTGCTTTCCAACAACTTCTAAATACTATATATTTATACATACACATTCTGTATGCTGTATGTATGTCTTGTTAATTTACAAACCTGCCCTTTTTGGTATACGGAACTCACAATATAATTACTAGACATTAAATATTAGAGAGGCTTAATCGAATAAAATAAATATTTAAATACCAAAAGTAAATATTTAAAAATAAAATATATTATATATATATATGAAATAATGGAGTTTTTGTAAAGTTTGAGTGGGCTAAATTCCCTCGTAGCCCGTAGGGATAGCATGCAATTTAGGCTCGATCCATCGTGTTTACATCGTTCCGCCCCGTGACCCGGAGCGGAAAGGGCAGGCATGGATTTCACTTCTTCCCACGCGTACCCATCCCATCCCGCCCTACCTAATATTTTTATTTTTTAAAATATATTTAATGTATAATATATATTAATGTAATTCTTATGCATTTAATATTATATCTAACATATTTACATTGATAATGATAACCTTATAAATAATATGCTCTAGTAAAATAAAATATATGATAAAAAAACTTATAAATATATTACAAGTGTGTAAAAAAAAAAAAAGTCTTGGTTTTTGTATTTTGTTTTTATTTGAATTATTGTATATTTTGTAATATAATAATACTTTTTTTCTACACGGGATGTCTCGTCTTGCACCGCCCACCTCGCGAATCGTGACGAGTCGATCCACCCCACTCCCATGGGATGGGGCGAGCATGTATCCTCAATAGGGATGACAATGGGGGGTTAAAACCCCCCCGCATCAAACCCGTTCATTGGGCGGGTCCCGGTGGTCGCCATATTAATTTTTATTATATTTCTAATATGTATTTAGATGTTTTTGTATTGTTTACTTTTAAATTTGAGTGTTATATTAATTTTATTTAATTACTACCGTAACATCATGTAATATTGTAATTTATCTAAATAAAATCTTGTAATATTGTACTTTGAATATTTATTTTGAGTATTAGTTGAATACTATTGCAAGATCCTAATAATATATATTTTTTATAATAATTCTTAATAGTAGCTAAATAGTTTTAAAACATATGTTATAATAAGTTGCATATTTACATTTTTTTGGACCTAATGACATTGGTTGCTTTAGAAAACCTGGCTACAAATACAAAAAAAAAAATTATTACAATTAAAAAAAAATATGATGGTGGGTCTAGCGGGTTTTGAGGAGCGGGGCGGGGCGGGCGGGGTTGGGTCCCATGCCTTCATTTTCCTTTGGCGGGGAGGGTCCATGCCTTGATTTTTCTTGGCGGGGCAAGTCCCGAGTTTGACCAAACCCGCCCCATTGTCATCTCTAGTCTTCAAGACTTGTCTTGTCTGTCTCATTGCCATCTCTAATCCTCCACGCAACCTCCCACTAGAAAACACCCTCGATTCCATTTTTTAGATGAATAACATATGTCTTTGAGATAAATAGATATCGTTGATTGTTTGAATGTATTTACATTTCACATTTCATTCATCCGGACGAGAAAGAAAAATAGTAAAGTGGAACAAGAAATGTGAATCCATAACATATTATATATATATATATATATATATATATATATATATATATATATATATGGTTATGATCAAATGTGTCGGGGTTTACCATGTGGCGGTGTGGATTAATCCAATCCATCCATACTTTTTATTCAATAACCTTGATTGCTATTAAAAATAATCGATTTATCAATTAATTAATAGGTTGAAAGGGCATAATAGTAACTAGCAAAATGATGCAATCGTTAGATATAAAATGGTGCATAGTTAAGTTATTAAATGGGAAAATAGTTACACCATTTTGTCTTTATAGTTCCTTTAGATGATGTACAATTAGTTATACAATGATGCCTTTGTTAGATATAAAATGGTGTACAATCGTTATTAAATGGTGTACAATTCTAATTATGGAAACATGATATTAATCAATCCCTTGATTGTAGGGGCGTGATTTATGGCATTTTGCTAGTTACTATTTTGCCCTTTCCACCTATTAATTAATTGATAAACTGTTATTTTTAATAGCAACTGGACCATTGAATAAAAGATGTGGATGGATGGGATCAATCCATACCGCCCACTGGAGAAGAGGTCGCCACACGAGATCTCATCCATATATATATATGGATAGATAGATAGATAGATAGATGGTTCAAATCATGTATGTGTGATTGTGTGGAGCTAAGATATATATGAACATATTATACACAAAACTCTTTACTTTTGTAAATCTAGCTCGTCTAAAATTTCGTGGCGAATTAATTAAATTAAATATTTCAATATATTTCCTCCATTCTAATAAGATAGGCAAATAGAGTTTTTCACACGGATTAAGAAAACATAACAAATATAATTGAGATCATAACATTTTTACCATATTCTTCCTACTTTGCCCTTTATCAGGATGAGAATATATTATTGTTAGTCTAAAACAAAGTGAATTAGATAGGGTAGTTTAGTCTATTGTTGTGTAATTAATACTCCCAATAAGGAAATAAACATATAATTTGGGATGGACGGAAAAAGAAAGATAGTCTATCTTATTGGGACAAAGGGAGTAGTGCAGAGGAAAAATACATATATATATATGTATATATATATTATGTACTCACACATACACAAATATGTTGTTTAAAAAAACATTCTTGGCCTTTCGAAGCCTAACTAGGTCTAAACATTAAAGTAATGAAAAGAATATTTATGGGGAAAGATAGAAAGGAGAGTCAGATGAAGTATGTTAATGAAGGAGCATTTTTTGTAACAGAGCGAGTCAGGTAACAGAGAAATGGGCTTCACGATACCTCATTGGGGCTCGTTCCATTATATATCTCCATAAAAATTTAATACTATAGTAACTACACCAAAAATATTGTAAAGGACCCAAAGCACTAATTTTTTTATTTATGCATAATTAATTTTTGGAGCCTATTAAACACGCCAATTTTCAAGGGAATAAAAATTGATTACTTTGTTGAAGTCGGAACCCGTTTTAAAAAATATTTTTAGGATAAAATTAATAATTTGTGAACATACGAGTTGATTGTTGTGTTCAGGCAAATTATTACGTACTTTTTTTACCTTAAAAATATTATTTTTTACAATTAAAAGTATAAATTTTTGTTTCGTTACATGGTGCGGCCGTCTCATACGAGACACTCATTGAGAGTACTGGCCAAGTGAAAGGAAAAGAGAGAAACAAATGAGATAGAAGATTATATTAGCTTCATTCCTACGATCTTTATTGATAAGAAGTAGAAATTTACCCGCAAGAGAGTTGCCAAGTTGGTGGAGTAGGTGGCGCGTGATCGAAAAGTCACGAAAGATTTCTTGCTAAGACGTCCAAACCTAAGGGTTTATCCCAGGTCTTGTTTCGAAGAATAACGGTGCGAGGTTCCCCGTCAACCAAAAAAAAAAAAAAAGTAGAACATCTAATTCAAATGTAGACCCTAATGAATTTTTGATTATATAAAAACAATTTATATATATATATATATCGAAGTTAAATAAATGCCTCTTAGTTTGCCACTCGATTTCAACAATTTGGTACTCGTATAATAATTGGTGTAGGACAAGAAATTGAATGGGAAAGGTAAAAAAATGTATTCTCTATTTTTTTCTGCATGAAAAGGTCAAAGAAAAGGATGGCATCAAGTAAAAGTTAGGTAAATACCTACAAAATTTAACTGAAGTTTGGTTCATGAGATTCCAGTACCCGTATTATTGTGTTGTTTAATTAATTAAGTACTTGAGCTGTAGACTGTTAAATTACACAATAATTAATATCAGTGTTTCGTTTTATTATATTATCATAAACAGATTAATTTCACTACTAAATAATTGACTTTTCAAAGTATATATATATATAGTACTTCATTTTGGACAAATAAATATGAACAAACATTATTAAATGTTGGGCATCAATGACTCATTGACACCTTATTACATTTAGTACTGTTTCTACTTTTGAAATCTTGTGGATTACCAAATCTTGTATATTAATTAACCCATTATCCTAATGTTATTCCATGGACTTTTAATCATGCCAACTGTTTGATGCAAAATCATGATGTTGCCCATAATGAAGTGAATATATCTTCCAAGTGTTAACAAGAAAAGAACAAGAAAGAAGCTCACACTGGCTAGCATCTATCAATAATTTTTTTCTAACTCAAAACAAGAGGCAAACTCAATCATTTGATAGTTCAACCACCTGCAGCACTCACATGCATCACAGTCTTTCACTCCAATCCCTCAACTCACTACTAACAAAAACAACAAATTATATTGACACAACTTGCCTCCCAAACTCCGCTTTCACATTTTCTATTCCACTATAGCTGATAATGGGCGGGTCGGATGGCCCGAACTCATTGTGCTTTTCAAAAAAAAAAATCAGGTCGGGTTGGGTAAATCCTATTTTGGTCGACCCGCGTAAATATTTGGCCCAATTCACCGAGTCCATATATATACTTTATGCACAAAAATTTTGGGTCGAGCCAAATAGACCCGATATTTTTGAGCCTAAAAAGACACGACCCAACCCGATCCAAACCTTGGTCCGACCGAGCGACCCATGAGTCGGACTTGCTTTTGTCACCTCTATATCCTAATTAAGATAAAATATATACATTGATTATCCTAATATATTTACATTTGTCATTTTATCTAAATAATGGAATAGAAAAACATTATAGGAGATCTAAACCAGGTAGAAGTGATTGTGGATACGGAAGGGAAACTAATCTCCGATACCTATTACCTAAATCGACCTAAAATTACCGAGAGAAATATTGACACGACCATACATGATGCTACCAATTTGTTTTAAAACATATAGTTATCTTATAATTTACTTAAATTTTTATGTAATTGAATATAGCCCGAAATTGGATATAAACACAACCCGATGACCTGTATTACCACCACTCGGATTAAAAATTTGTCTTTGCAACAAGAATGAGGGCAGTCTAGTAACTTCACATCAAAGTGAAAAAAACTTGGAAAATTGAAGGATATATGATGATGATCAAAATTCAAAAGACAAGTGCAATCCGATTGGGTCCCCAAGTGTTTCTTGGGTCGTGTTCCCAATTTTACACTTAACTTTCTCTTCTCCTTGGGATGTCCGCAACCATCTCTCTCTCTCACACACAAAACACACAGTCTTCCCACATAAGATTTATTTGTATAAATACCCCCACACATGCAACAACTCCCTTAAACCCACATCCCACCCATTGCTTTCATCTTAAAGTCACACACACAACACACACTAACATATACATACAGACAATTGTATATGTATAGCATGGCTGAGCTCGACTACCAAAATAAACCATGCAACACCAACGGCCGCTTAAAACTCTTCGGTTTCAACATGACCGAAGATCAACAAGACTCCTCCTCGCCGGACCCCACCACCAAAACGCCGTCAGTTTCGCCGGAACACGGCGGCGGTTTCGCGGCGGCTGACGGCCGGAAATACGAGTGCCAGTACTGCTGCCGTGAGTTCGCCAACTCACAAGCCCTCGGCGGCCACCAAAACGCCCACAAGAAGGAAAGGCAACAGCTCAAGCGGGCCCAAATGCAAGCCAGCCGAAACGCCGCCGTTTCGTTCATGCGCAACCCTATGGTCTCCGCCTTCGCCCCGCCGGCCCACCTCCTCGCCCCCGCCGGATCCGTCGTCGCCCCTGGCGGCGGTGTTTCCCGTCCCCGTCGTGGGTTTACGTCCCACGCGCCGCGCCGCCCTTCCACGTGTCGCATGGATGCGTGTTTCCTCCTGGGAGAGGTGTAGGGAACATGTCGTACGCTAGCAGTGCAGGTGAGTCCGGCCTGACGAGCGTTGGCCCACAGCAACCCGTTAAGGCCCATAATGGGAGAGTGGATGGGCCGCCCTCTTTAAGTAGATTTTCTAGAGGTGATGATGGGCCGGGTTTCGATGATGGGTTTGGGCTGGATCTACACCTTAGCTTAGCTCCAGCCGCGCCGTAAGTCTTTTTATTTAGATAGTATAGAAGACCGTTGTTAATTCATCCCAAAGTCGGATTTTTGTACATTTTTCGGACTTATTTATTTATTTTTTCTTCTCTCAAGGTAAAACGTTTAATTTCTCGGTTATTTCACTATATTTTGATTTGGAATTTCTGGATTAATCAACATTGTAAATTATTTATTTAGCGGTAGATGCCTGAATTTACTAGATTATCCCAGAATACATATGTGGATCATGAACAAAGAAAATGCGACTGCTTTAAAATACCTGCCTGAAAAAATAGATAAATTATAAGTATAATTCCAGTAATTAATATTCAAATGGATTAGAATAAAGTTGATAGATTTCATTCAGGTATAGAAATACTTAGGAAGAATTTAACTCTAATGTATGCATATGAGGTTAATTAAGTCGTCATTATCAATCACTTTCATGATTTTCAATATAATTAAGACACGAATTTTGATTTTAAAGTTAGGAATCTATCTATATATAATTATATATGCGTTTGATAAAAAAAAATTAATTATTAACTATTTCATTATAGCAAAATATTAACTGCCCACAAAGTTGGACTTGTTTTAGTCAACTGGACAAAATTAATAGGGAAGGAACATAGGATCGAACTCAGCTCAGTTATCATAACAGCACGGTGATGCGTCCCGGTCGAATATAAAACGGTGGACACCAGTCCACCGATCGACTTGGGCACGGACCAACACAGAAAGTTGATCCCACAAACTTACAACTTTTTTGTACTCAATATAGGAAGTTCAGTTAATTCTATTATGACGATTAATTTGTGTATAGGTAGTTGCTTTTTTTTTCTGCCGACTTAAGCATAACCGACATTTATTTATTAGAAAAGAAAAAGAAAGAAGAAGTAAGTCAAGACTCAGTAGTAAAGAAATTATGATGCTACAAATATTTCAAACTTTTCAAGCTTTAATTAGTGCAAGTTGAATTCCCAAACTAAATAAACTATCACATTTCTTTTTCATTTTTCCGACCAAGTGCAAATCTCTTGATTTGAGCATGGAAATCTTAGCCAACCCATTTATAGTTTTTTGTCTGCTGCCATATTTGCCAATATTTAGGGCTGAAGTCTTCATAATGGTCATATCATATACAATTAATTCATGTTTTTAGGGTCAAACAGTATATACTAATGGAAATCTAAGGTCTATGCATATATAATATTATATGTACTCATTAATGCTTTATTGCTAGCTGTCCCAACTCTTGTATATATCAACATAATACATAGTAAAAGAAAGACAAATTTATGAGAAAATTTCAGAAGAGTAACGGCTTGTTTGGTTTTGGTTACATATAAGGCGAAAATCATGCACGACAAATTTGAATTTAGCACTTTAAATAGTATATATAAGACTGCAAAAATGTTTTTAAAGAAGAAAAACTGACACGGATCGGATAATTGAAAGACAAATAGTTTTCTAAAAAATGAATAAAGATTTATTGCTCTTGCGTGAATTGTAGAATTGTAGTTGAACAACTCAAAACAAAGGTCTAAAAAGTATTTGAAGTAAAAATACTAAACAAATCCGAAATCGCAAAGGAATCAAGTGCCCAATAAACAGGAAAACTTAAATGGAATGTACACATGCCTAAACGAGTGAATTTTGAGTTTGAAATATCCCGTTATTTTTTCAAGGAATTGGATCTTAATATAAAATCTATCGACGTTGAGGAAAGTTACGTCATTTGTAGCGTTCTTAGTTCATTCCGTTCAATCTATTGCAGCTCAATACTCATCCTCAATTGTTTCCACTTCAAAAACAAACATGACCTTAACTTTTTAAACCTTTGATAGAAAAAAAAAAAAAAAAAAAAAAAAAAAAAGAAGAAGAACAAGGTGGGGGATTAGATACAAAACTTTTTACTCAATGGAAGAAAGGCTTATATATGTGGCCCGGCTTACTCAAACTCAAAATTTAAGTACAACTAGCTACTTGAAATTAAAGGTGAGAAAAGATTAGAATTAGTTGGGAACAAACATTAATAGAATAAATGATCACTCATAAAAGTAGGGTTAATGTTTCTAATTACATAGTATATATATTTTAAAAAAAAATGGAGATGTGAGAAACCAATGGGTTGTATGTTTAAGGAAGCTTACGTGGAAGCACGAAAACAAGATAATGCTATTCCAAGAATCAAGCACCTTAGAAGTCATAATCTGCTTAAAGCTGGACAACAATTATTATTATTTTTGTTTAAATAGGGGGGAATAAATAGTCAAAATGGCAACTTCTTTTCGGTGCAAAGTGAGGCTTAAAAATTGTTAAATATATGTCTCAAGTCGGTGCTTTAATTTTGCATGCCTCTTCATGTTAGCTTTGGACTTCAACTATTGGAAATTAAGTCAGTGCTTTCATACATCATGTAAAAGAGTAAACCACATTGGTCACATAGGAAGCACTCGGCGGTCGACTCGTCCCTTATAAATAATTTTAAATTTCATATATAATTAAGGGATATTTACAAAAGACCCCTCAAGGTTCGGGCTAATTATAAAAAAATCCAGACATTTTAAAAAATTACAGTAAAATCCTTAAGATTTGATTATGTCTTATATTTTTCATTCCTTAAGCAAAAAATAGTGCAATATCCCCCCTTGATCTTTATAAAAATATTACAACTATACACTTAAATTAAAGACAAAATCAAACTTGAGGGGTTTATTTATAATTTTGAAACATTTCTTGTTTTTTTTTGTGATTAGCCTAAACCTCGGAGGTATCTTTTGTAATTATCTCTATAATTAATTTGATTAAGTTTTTGCTTCATTTAAATTACCAAACTATCATTTGATATAGCTCAGATCGCACATCTAACTAGAAGTAGCACTTTGTGTCGTGTTGGGTTCACGTGTCATGTCGAGACATAAAATTGATATGTTATTCAGATCATTTTTTTTAATCCTAGCTAGGTCTGATCTATTTAATTATCCGTGTTAGATTTTCAACCCTAACTCAACCTATTTATTATCCATGCTTTTCGGGTCGGCCTAAATGACATGTTTTTTCTTAAATCTAGGTAACTCGTCTATTTATATGAGTTATAAAGATTGTATGAGTTAATTTAAACCCGAAAATTATATTTACATATATTTAATAATTTTTTAAACTTTAATATTTGTACTAATAATGTATTCAACCATCCAAAAATATTGCAAAAAATAACATAATAACATCATAATCGTGTCAAACGAGTTAATCGTATTTTTAAGTTAACCATGACCCGACATGGTTATTATTTGTGTTACTCTGGTCCGACCCAATTCTGACCCTATCTTGCCTATTCTTAATCTTAATCCACTTATAATATGTTAGATTTGTATCGTATTTTTATATCGTGTTAGAACTTAGAAATTGTCACCCTTACATATAATCCGCGGTAAAATTGAAAATCCAGCATTTGTTGTTGCAGTAATAATTTTTGGGAGCATCGAAAGAAGACACGTATATAAGTGTAATTTATGGTGCTTATATTATATATAATAATATTGAGTATCGTGAAATAATTACCAACGATCTTGAAATCTAGTAATGACTAGATGTAGGGACCTAATTGGGGGTAAACGTTGCAATCAAGGGTCACACTTGAGAATTAATTAGTGGGGATTAGTTTGGATTGGATGCTTTTCTTGTCTTTCGAAGATTTTTTACGACAAATAAGTCGATCTTGGTGAAAAAGAAGGGGGATTTGCTGCACAATCACAGATTCTTGAATACTTGTGGACTTTATGACAAAGTTTTCTTCTATCCCAAGATCTTTTTGGCAGATATGAAGTTGTTTGCAAGGTAAAACTAAAGAAAATTATTAAGTTAGTCTCATTTTTTCCAAAACTTTACTTAAAAGGTTTATCATGAAGTAGAAGCCCCCACCTCTATCGTACCGTAGGCCTCTTGGCTAGACATGTTATAAATCGCGGGATATGTACGTACGGACAGACATAGGGGGGCTGGTGGACCACCGCCTCCCCCACCTTGCGATTAAACCACTGTAATATATTATTTAACCCCATTTCGATGTGATTTAGTTACAAAAACTTGTATGTTTTGTTTTCATTTATATTAGATTTGATTTTGTCCCCCCCTAAAAAAAATATAAATTCCTGTGTCTGTCCCTGTATACACGAATAGGGAGGGAGAAGACCAACGGGACATAAACCCAGCAACAATCTTTGCAATATTTCAGCAAAGAACTGTCACCACACATATTCGAACCCGCGACATTGGAGTGATGTGACCCCAATTTTCCAAAACTTGGCCTGATGGAAAATGTACTAGTAGGTGTTGGTTGGGTCCTTTCAAATTTGTTTGCTATATTAGTGCATTGTTGAATTAATGTGTGGACATCCAATTCAAGTAAAAATCAATCAAAAAAAACCAAACTCTGTCTCTCTCCCAACAACTTTGTTTGTGGGGTGGGACTTCAAGCGTAGGTTTTATGTACTAATATAGAAGTTAAAGCCAATGGGACCAATCCTTATGCCGACAGTACTATCATCTGATGAAAAATTCTTAGGGTTGTTAGTTTTTGTCTGATTTCTATTTTTTTTTTTTTTTTTTTTTTTGGTGAGTGAGAGCTAGCTAGCTTCCTCAAAGTGAGGCAATCATGCATCTCCATGTCATCAATACCACAACTCTTTTCATCATTAATATCTTCCTTTTTTTTAAAAAAGAAAAATCCTATGTCAAAATTGGGAATGGGAATCCAACTAAATAATCCATTTCTGAAACGGGTCATGATGAAAATTTCATGTGATTCACTTAATATTGTTACTTAAATAAAAATGATATTATTGCTTGGAATTTATTGCTTTAATTTAATCATGCTTGAATTTCTAGTCTAAATATTGATGTAAATTTTGAACCAAGTGTAGTGCACAACACACATATTTAGGGTAAATGACAAAAACTATCACTTAGTTTAGACTAGTTACTAAAAACTCAAGTTAGCTTTCAAAATCACAAAACCCCTTATGGTATTACAAACGCCATCGTGGTTTGTATTTGCTTAAAAATACCTCCCTCTTGAGGGTGCAATTTGTAATATAGAAATAAATGTCAAGTGGTATTCATGATTTTAATCGATAGTTGGGTGTTTTTGTAATTAGACTGAACCTCGGGGGTATTTTTGTTATTAACCCACATATGTGTGTGTGTTAATGGTTGATGTTGTTAGTTGTATGTAATGCAGTTTCAAAAATGGATAATTACAAAAACACCCCTAAGGTTTACAAAAAAATCCGAGTTCTTTGAAAATTGCAAAAAAATCCTTGAGGTTTGATCCGTCTTACATTTTTTCAGGTGATTTTCGAAAATATTTCAAAAAAACCCTGATATTTGCAAAAATATTACATCTAACCCCTCTTAAATTTAAGACAAAATGAAACCTGAAGGGTTTTTTTGTAATTTGAAATATGTCTGGTTTTTTTGTAATTAATCCAAACTTCAGGGTATTTTTATAATTATCCCTTTCGAAAATTTGGTTTTTATTTTTATTTTCTTGTAATTAGTATTGTGGTACACCTTAATTTCATTATTTGTTTTGATATGACTAATAATCTTGATTTTTGGGATCATGCTAAAACACTAGCACCAAGACAAATATCAACTTGATATACAATGATATAAGATTCTGAAGAGGTATGAAATGAAGCCAATTATCACATGCTTAATTTGTTCCACTACATGTATATATCTCATGTCTCTTGCATGTGAATACTAATTAAGATTGTTCTGTCAGGGACTAGAGAGGGCTTTGTTTTGGAGTAAATTTTGGACTTGATAATGGATCAGATTCCTAGGATTTTAAGGTGGTTCAATTAAATTAACTAGGTGCACAAACCCCATAATAATATATACTCTTTTTCATGGTTACTATATTTGTCTGCAGTGTTCAAATGTTCTTAATTAAAATCTAATAATGACAATACAATAGTAATGATTATTTAATTGATGATGAACAAGCCGCCCCACTATGAACTTGGTCCTCCACTGTTGTTAATTGTAACATGAACTACATTTTAAATGTTGTAATGGGTATTCATTTTTAACATATAAAAATCGTTATGTAAAATTATAGCTAGATCATATTCATGATTAATTCATGTCCATGAACCCATATAGCCTATAGGCATGGACAAGGGCATTATTGATGACCAAGATATTGATGTTTATCTTCAAAAAATTGAGGTTGCCCTTCTATATATATGTAGGTTAGTAGGTATCAATTAGATTAGTTTTGTTGTGCTAGTACTAATAAACCCTTCAAGATGAAAACAAAAAACTGGAAATTGATTAGGTACCGGACGTTCAAATAATCATTGATTCATATTTTTCATTCCACTTTCTCATTTCATTTACTATATTTTAATCACATGGATGCAAAGTTGGTCCTAGGTCTTGAGCAAAAGAAAAAAAGGGTCCCTTGTGTTTACATAGAAAAATGATCCATATGACAACCATACATGTATAATAATTAAAAATCAAGGAAGAAGAAGAACTTCGGGGGGGGTTTGCGGTTGGGGGTCTATGCGATGCACCATCTTGACCACCCTGCAGCGTCGCCCCCTGCCCCGGTAGTTATATTCAAATAATCAACAACACATATTTATCTCAAAAACACGTGTCATTCATCCAACATAGTAGAATAAAAAATAGAATAAGATTAATGCCGAATAGGAAAAACTTGGAAGCTTGATGCAGGCTTTGCCATTTGAGGATGAAAATGGACTAGTGCAACAATGGTACATATCATTGTCCGAAAGCAGAAATAAGGCAAAATGACAGCACAAAGAAGAAGGCAAAATAATTAACAACACAGATAAGAAAGCAAACAATTCAGGAAACTTGGTACTATATTTTTAGCACTTATCCTCTTCAGTTTTCATATGTTCTTTAGAATATTATATAAGACGTTTGAGATTTCATAAAATGTTATAAAGCATGTGAGGATTTTTTTCTTCTAAAGAATTGAGTTTATAACTCCTTTATGAAAACTAAAGAATTCCTAAAAAAATGTAACTTTCACAAACTATTTTATTTTGATTATATTAAATTATATAATTGTTATTAATTATATACTCGCTAGCAATCTTATTTTATTGAAACACTTTAAAATTTTATTTTTAAAACAATATCTGATACCTTATATAAACTCCAATAAAATAAAGAGGCTTATTACATGTATTTAATAAACTAAGCCAACCACCCGAACTTTGATTCATATTACATCTACTAGCAAATGAGAAATCATTAATTAATTCGATACGAATCACTAATTTTGGAAGGTGGCTTTAATTTAATTAACAAAAAAAAGTCTAGTAAATAAAACACGCTAAATATATAAATATACCGAATATCAAATTGCAGTAGGTAATGTGGCATTGTCACAAATTTATAATTAGCTTTCTAATAAATACAATGGATAATTACAAAATACCCCAGTTCAGGTTGATCATAGAAAAACACAGATTTTTGGATATTACAATAAAACCCTTTAAATTTGATTCATTTTATATTTTCCTTTGTATGCAAAAAAAAAAAAAATTCAAATCCCCCTCCCAAATCAAAATATCACAGCTACCTCCTTAAATTTAATACGCACTCAAACCTCAAGGAGTTTTTGTAATTATCGAAAATCTCTTTTTTTTTTTTTTTTTTTTTTTGTAAATAGGGCAAACCTTAGGGGTCTTTTTGTAATTATCCCTAAATAGTAAATACATGGAGATTATAAGTACTTAGCACTAAATTTCCCTTTGGCTCTCAGAAGCCGCTATCAAATTCAATTATAATATGATTTATACGTACAATATGTATTCGAATTGATTCCGTAGTTACTATAATAATTTAATGGATTGATTGTTGTTGTACCTCGTATGAAGTTCGTTTTCAGAAGTAGGGACCCAATTCGGAGTTGAAGATACAACCCACTGGACCAGCTGGCAAAACTTGCATTGTGGGCTGGCCCATATATAATAAAGATGGAAACTGTAGCCAATTAACATAGCATAAATTAATTGGACCAATTTATTGGTTCTCATCCAGTCCACATGTTGCACGTGTATGTTATTAACTTATAAGTCAATCTTTTGTCAAAAATAAATAAAATTTTATGATCTTTTAGATAGAAAAAAATGGATATAATTTCAGAGAGCATTTCCAGTAACATGTCATTTTTTCCTACAGGCTCGATTATAAGTTGCATATTAACATTCTCATTTATACAATTTCTTGACAGAAACTCTAATTTTATTTTTTATTTTTCCTTGATCCCATTGAATGTTTTTCTGTCACTTTGCTCCAATGTCGGCAAAGGGCTGTGGAGCTTACTAATTTAATACGTCATAGCTTTACTTAAGAATTGGAAGAGTAAGTAAATGCCAAAAAATGAGATATGAAGAATCTGAAATCACACTATAGAACTCACATCAATAATTGCATATAAAGTGGTTGAGGCCAAGTCTATTTGTGCAACTAATCTCCTGAAAACTACTGACTAGAATTTTGCCTTAAGGGTTGTACTTTTCTGACTGTTACACATAATTTTTCCTGGACAGACCCCTACTACTTAGTTTTTTGTATACACTATTGACTCTTAAATGGGTATGAATATGATTCACGCTTCACAAGTCGTTTACAGTAAAAATTTTGGCAAATCTATCGATATTTAGATTGTTGAAAGACGTCACTTGTGACTTGTCACAAGGAATTCTATAAATAACTGGCCTTTAGTCGATTTCACAATTTCATGATAATGCTTACATGATTTGATTGACACGCTACATTTCGTTTTAGTGGGAATATAATTTCATAACTTTACAAAATGATTTAATTCTCAAAAAAGATTAAATTCTTTTTTTGAGTGTATAAAAGATGAAATCCAAGCCCCTTCAATTCATACAATTTGCTATCTTGAGCACAATGTGAAGAAAAAGGTAAACCTATTAACACCCTTTTGATTGTGACAGAAGAAAATAAGTTAAGACATCCATTCATTACTTTTAATCGATAAGTTTTCATGGCCCTCCATCAAGGATCCAGACAAAGTGAAAATTCGGGAAGACCCACCGACACAAAAATCTTTGCAACATGTGAAAATGCAAAAAACAAAATTACAGTTACTATGTATGATATGTGCTATAACTTACCTATTTCACAAGTTCTCGTGCTGAGCTGACACGTCTGGCTGCTCTTGTTGCATTGCACAGGCACACAAGACCTCCAAACAGTTTCATTCCCTATATCCATTAATGCAATTACCTTGGCAGCAAGATCACTCCTGATCTGATCACTTCTCGAGAACCCTTTGTTTTCCGGGGCTAGCATTCTTTCCTCGATAGAACGCAAAACGTCATCTTCATTCAACCCCACCCTTTTTAGAATTTTATCTTTGGTTCCATTTGGATTAATGGATTTGGAGCTAAGGATTTCAAATCCACAATAACAAATCCATTGAAGTTGTTTGGATGAAGTCATTATATGATGGATTTTAAATTGTTGGAAACTATTTTAGAGTCATTTTGGAGGATTTCAAATCCACCTTAAAAACTGCTGTTTCATCATTTGATGCCTGTGCAGGTGCTGTATCAAGCAAAAATATCTGCAGTGTTTTTCTGGATAATAGCCACCCTTCAATTCCAACAAATGATGATGATTTCCAGGTTTGTGAACAACACTCTCTTTCTCGTGGGTGAAGCAAGCGGAAAAAAAAAATGAAAAGAAGGATGTATATACACTGCAGCCTACTTCGACTTGGAGATCCGACTCCCCCTCGCCGATGAGTTCTTTTCCGGCTTCCGATTCCGTTGATCTTGATGGACTTTGTGCTATGCCGACGGCTCGGGAGGTTCGCGATGCGGTGTTTGGGATTGATCCGTCTAGTGTTTGGGCCCGATGGATTCTCATCGTTGTTCTTTCAAAGACCTTGTTGGGATTTCGTCGGATCGGATGTCGAGGATGCGGTGGTTGACTTTTTCGGGTAATCTCATGCCGCCCACGTTCATGCCTACATCCTTAGTTCTCATTCGAAGGTTCCTCACCCTCGGAAGTGGTCGAGTTTCGGCCGATTAGCTTTGTGCGTAACGTGACGAATAAGATTATCTCAAGATTATGAACGCAGCGGTTGGTCTCGATTCTCGCTTTGATTGTGTCGCCGAATCGAGTGGTTTCACACCGGTCGTGTCATCTCGGATAACATATTGCTCGCAGAACTTATCCATGATATCACCTTAGCCACGGATATTCCTAATGTGGTGATGAAGTCGATATGGCTAAAGCTTATGATAGGGTGCAGTGGGATTTCTGTATCGACTATGATTCACATGGGCTTCCCCGTTCGGTGGATTGATATGGTTGGTTGATTGAGCACCGGGCTTCTCTGCCCTGGTTAATGGTATCCCTTCTCGGATATTTTCCTTCGACTGGGGGCTGTGGCAGGGGGATCCTTTATCTCCCGCCTCTTGTTCTCAGCGGCGAGTATTTATCCCGAGGATTGACTCACTATTAGCCGACACCGAGATATGATTTATCGGGACGCGACGAGGTTTTCCGGTGGACGATCCGCCTATCCGATGATGTGGTTATCTTCACGAGGCGTCGAGGATGGTTTGGTCACGTTGAGACACTTTTTGGAGCACTATTCTCGCTACTTACGGCGGTGGTCGATGTGAGAAGAGTAGTTTCTTCTTCGCCCCACGTTACATTGTGGTGGGAGCACATGGTGCACGAGCCGACCGGCTTTGTTCGCGATGACTTGCCGATGACTTATTTGGGTGTCCCTTTGTTCAAGCGGGCGAATGACGAAAAAGAGCTCTTCCTCCCAGGTGATTGAGGATGTTGGATAGAGTTGCGGGGTGGTCGATCGACATCTCTCCTTTGGTGGTAGGCTCGCTCTTATTCGAGCACGCTAATGGCCACCCCGCTGCATATTCTTCAGTCATGCGGCCGCCAAAAGATTCTGCAGCGATTGGAGCAGATCATGGCTAGATTCTTTTGGGGATCCTATGCGGACGAAGAAGACTCATTGGATCGATTGGGATATTATCGCCACCCTATTTTCGGGGCGGTTTGGGGTTGCGCCGACTTTACGATATTGCCGACGCCTTAGCCGGATTACAAGTTGTGGTGGAGGTTACGCGAGGGCCATTCGTTGTGGGCTCAATTCTTGATCGCCAAATCATCGCTACAACGGGCTTGGTCTCCTGTGCAGAGCCTCCGTAACACATAATCATAGTCATCGATGGAGGCGCTTGAGGCGGATCGGTATTCGCCCAGGAGCGGATTTTTGGTCTATTGGCGGTGGTAGCGGTCAGCTTCCTCGGGATGATATTCGCTTGGACATAAGCCGCTTACGGATCATTGTTTGGATCGACCTTTGGGGCACATGATGATTGATTGGTTTATTCGCGATGGTGAGTGGGATCGCGATAGACCGCACTGTGCCTTCGTCTCCGGGATGTGGGCTTCCGAGAGTCTCATTGAGGATATATCCGGGTTCCGATTCTCTGGGGGTCCGAGGATATCATGCGGTGGATGCTTACCTCTCACGGTGGGTTCTCTATGTCTTCTCGCTGGGATTCTCTCCAGGGGTAGAAATGCTCGTAACCTTCTCAGACACGTGCCATTTGGAACGATGCTCTTATCCCTACTATCTCCATATTCCTTTCGCGCCTCCTTCGTAATCGTCTTCCCGTGGATATCAAGCTTCGTGCACGTGGCACTTCCTCGCCTCACGTTCTTTGGTGTTGCTTGAATAATCCACACTCTTCTCCTCAGTCGAATCTATCCTCACCTCTTTTTGATGAATGATATCTTTTCAAACCCGTGTGGAATCACTTTCTTCCTTGGTTTGACACTACACTTCCACACACCACCGATATGATATTGTTCCTTTCTTTTTCGAACCGCACACACGGATCACACACGAGGCACTTGAGTTTCTTGGTTCCCCGCTTGATTTTATGGTTTTGTCCGGACGGAAAGGAATAGTGTCAAGCATCGACAAATTCCTTTTTGGCATCTCACATTATTTGGCAGGTGGAGCGATATCTCCGGATCCTTGTTTGTGTCGGCGCCTCGAACCCATCAGATTGGTCTGGATGCTTCCCTACTGTTGGATTTTTGCAGGGGAGTGCTCCACCACAGGTTCCACGCAGGACGATGATGGTGATTTGGCGAGCTCCTCAGCTCCCTCAGATCAAGCTGAACACGGATGGTTCGTTTGATCCAGGCACATTGATAGCTGGCGGAGGGGGATTGATACGGGATCATTTGGGCAGACTTATGTTGGCGTTTCACAGTTCCTTCCAGGCGGTGTCTAGCTTCCATGCCGAGCTACTAGCGCTTGAGATGGGATTGCGGCATGCCCGACAGTTCTCACTTCAGATTTGGATCGAGTTGGACGCAGCAGCGGTAGTCACCACGATCACATCAGGTGGCCTCGCTCTTGGCAGTTCAACATACACCGACTCACATTCGAACATGTTGAGGACCTTCCGGCACTCGATTTCCCACATACACAGAGAGGAAATCGACAATGCACAGATCACCTAGCGGCTTTGGGAGCGGCTGCCCTTTTGGCGATCATATTGTTGATGAGGGCACGGCTTCTCACCACCTCCTTGCGCTCATTCGGATGGACCACCGGGATATCCGAGCTTCGCAGATTTTCATAGATCATTGGTTCTCCTTGTATTTTTAGATTCTCATTATGATAGTCTTTCTAGATATCGTAGTGATAGATCACTTGTTATTTGATTTTTCCACCTTATATGGGCATGACATTGTATGACCCTTGATTATTTGATATACGGTAGGGATCACGCCTCAATCCCCCACCCAGGGGGTGTTATTTTGATAAAAAAAAAAAAAAAAAAAAAAAAAAAAAAAAAAAAAAAAACTTGAACTGGAAAGCAATCCTGACTACATCCTAGACTTCTTTGACTTGTGTTTGTGGATTAATAAGGGACTTAACAATGGATAACTGCTGTTGCTTCTGTTGCTTCTTCTGAAAAGAATCAAAAGAAAATAAAATCTCAGAATCAGATACATTTGTGGACATCCACAAAAGAATGGAAGAGGGGAATGACAGACTATTGATGACAAATCCCTGCCTTGAGCATGTTTACAGAACGGTTGATAAATCTCAAAGCTTCTTGAAGAGCTGCATTTAGGATGGACGGCGTGTGCAAATCATCAGCTAAATTTGTCTCAAACTCGTTATGCAGCTTACTGATGCATTATTGGGCAGCAGGGCTGATACGAGGCGTTTTGCCATTTGTTCCACTTTCTTCTCTCAATGCCGACAATGCGTTTTTGCAATCTTGCAAAGTCTGCCAATAATGTAAATTACCATAAAAACAGTTTACTAACTATATTACAACCTTGGACATATTGTTGGCTTCAGTTACATCTATACACTAGTGACAAGCCACAACAAATTTGTTATGCATAAAGCACAATCCATCATATCAAGAATGTAAGAGCTTCAAACAAGGTAATCTGTAGCCTCGATAGAAATTAATGATCAAACATAGATTAAAAATTATTAACAACGACAGACACCATTCTGCAGCCAAAGGACATAAAAATGGAGTAGCCACTCAAAAGTCAAAAGCACAATAAGTAACACAGTTTATAAACAATTCATGAACAAACAAACAATGACGATGGGCCAAATGAAACGATGACCAACTGAAATAAGAATGATACGGAAACCTAACAAATATTCCATGAGGGAAACTTGGCATGTGTTTTTACCTGATATATATAGAAAATAGCTTCTGAAGCAACTTCTGACTGATATTGAATAATTGACGGGGAACGGTAGTGAGTCCCAACAGGAAATGCCTTAATGCAAGTGGATGGTATAATTTTGTGACCTGGAAAAGAATAATTGTCGAAATAGCAATGAGAAACGCAACAAAGCAAAAGGTTCAAAGTGTCAAGTTAAAGCCACTGATCACTCCATCTTTTACCTCACGAATGGTGAAAAGTTATCACTGGACTTAGACATTTTCTCATCATTTGCTGTAACAAAACCATTATGTATCCAGTAATTAACTTTGCTCTCTGAGCAAGCGACACAGCTCTGAGTAATCTCATTTTCATGACGAGGTAAGATTAGATCCATCGCACCCCCATGAATGTCAAATGCATGTGTCAAGTAATGAGCACTCATGGCACTGCATTCTATGTGACATCCTGGTCTTCCAGGACCTCAGGAGTCAGGGCTGTCCCACAGTCGCCGCCAGGCTTCACAGCCTGCAAAAAGAATATAAATACTCTATTGATACATACATGAAGCATAACTACACCATAAATCAAATTGTGAAATTTAATTTTAACCTTCCACAAAGCAAAATTAGCAGTATTCCGCTTTCTCCCATCAACAGCAACTCGTTCCCCAGCTCGATTGTCTTCTAGCTTCCGCCCGATAGAAGACCATAATTTGGGAAATTATAAACAGAGAAGTAAACATCTCCATCTACAGAATAAGCACAACCATTGCTGATAACCTGCAAAAATGAGACCAAAACAGAGAAAAGGGTAATTTATAAAAAATGCAACGAGAGGAAAGACGAAAAAAATTAATACATCTTTCATAGTTCTCAAAAAATGTCGTAATAACATTATCCCTGGTCACCATTACCATGATGAAAAGAAAGCAAGAAGAAAATAAATTATTTCCCCACTTTGTTCATAAATTTCCATCACATATAGCAATTAAAGGTGTCGTAATATAATCTTTGAGCTAGCCCAAATATTTAGACTTCAAATATAAAAGAAATACATGTGAGTACAACATCAAAGCAAACCCACAAAAAATAGTTTGTCTCAACTTATGGCATGGCTATTAGAAACACTCGTCTCCAGATCTATAAACAAGAGCATGAATACGCAGACATCCTAGAGAGAAAAAGAAACATTTGTATTGAAGATTAGAAAAGAGCATTATATTAATAAAATGAAACAAAACAACGGCAAGCAAAGAACCTTAGCTATCATGTCCTTGATTACCTCCATATAATCAGTTACACGGGGCTGATGGGTAGGAACAAGGCGCTGGAGTTCAGCCATGTCATTAAGAAACTCTTGGCAAAAATGGCAACTCAATGCTTTTGGATCCTTCCCTTTCTCATTCGATCTACGAATAATCTTCACATATCAATACTTTAGGAACCATTGCATAAATCAATCCAGTATCATTGAATAAACACTGTCATTATCCACGGTATTAGTAAAATCAAAGCTTCACATTGGTGAATAACATATCATCAATAAATGTTTAAGAAAATAATGTCAAATTAAATTTATCCTAAGCACCTTTCTCTAGGTCCCAAGTGCAGGACTATATTATTTTCCTATGAAAGTCCAATTAACAAGTAAATCTGGCATTACAAAGATATTTGACATGAGAAAGGCCTGCATTTTCACATCATTGAACAAGAAGTACACATTACCCCTATCCCGCCTTCGATCGCTGTAGGAATCTTCCATAGATCTTAAGGATCTCTTATTAAGTTGTCATCTGTACATCAATAAATGCATATCCTCGTTCTGTTCCATCAATTCCTTGATTCTCTCCCTCAGCTATTATTATTTTCAGCATTCAATGAACCGAAATATTTTTCTTTGTGTAATCAAACAAGGAATTAAATAGTTTATCCCATTCTAGTTTTATTTAAATCTTAGCCTTTTTTATAAATTGGAAAACATGGCCAAGGATGTCTCACCTTGTCATCAACATCAGTTAATTGCAAAGATAAACAACCTCATGGCCCAAATATCTCAGATATCCACAAAATTTAGATTTCAACAGATAAATTTCGGATGGAATACATATGTCGGATACATCGTAGGCTCATAGCAACACAATTTTACAGAACCACTATTTAACGAAGTCGCAAAATAGATATACCATTATATGCAAGTCGAAGAAAGAAACTATCTTTCCAGGATCCCTTTTCTTTTAGACAACGACTTAATTGCAAAATTGGTCCTGTAACTTTGGGTTGATGGCATTTAGGGCCTTTTCTTAAAAATTTGCAATTTACGACTTTAATTTTAAAAATTGGGCACATTGAGGACAATTCTAGCCGGAAAAATTAAATACTGGTCGGATTATGACGTGGTTGCCACCTCACCACCCCAAATTGGGATTTTGAATTTTCCAGCAAAATTGCTGATTGAAATATGAAAATGACATGTAAATGTAACTAAATTACATTTGGAATATGCATGTCATATGTGTCCCAGACATCATCGCAATCAGCAATTCCTCCAGAAAACTGAAAACTCCCAATGTATGTGAGGTGGGAGCCACGTCAAGTAATCCGACCATTTTTGAATTTTCCAACCAAAATTGTCCTTAATGTGCCGAATTACATAAATAAGTTGCATCTTCACAATGATGGCCATGCCTACAAAAATGAGGTTAACTTAATATTTTGGTCTTCATAAAAAGGTAATATTATTCAAAATAACAAAATACAAAAACAAGTTATTCAGTCTTCACCATTCTAGAAACAACTGAATTTCACGTAATGTAGTTTGCAAATCTAAAATACTATTAGTGGAAATGGTACAAAATAGCCATTTACAAAATGTAAAGATGAAAAATAGCCATCTTTTGTAGACACATCTTTTTAGCCATTTTGGGGTGTAAAATAACATTCATACCTTCTTCTAGCATATTTGTTTGATATTTGGATTATTTTCTCTGTCTTTTCACTTATCTCTATGTATCCTCTTACTCTTTCTTTCAAACTTTTTTAAAAAATTGAACATGTATTTTTCATTTTTAAATATGATATGGGTGTTGAATTATAGATATCGAAAAGATGATTAATTTATGGATGTGCGGACACACTAAATTAGATAGAATAAGAAATGAACACATTATAAACAAAGTGGGAGTAGCACCAATAGATGAGAAAATTAGAGAAACATGATTAAGATGGTTTGGACATGTTTATAGGAGACCTTTAGATGCACCTGTGCGACGTTTATAAGGTATGGAATCACTAACACAAATCAAAAGAGCAGAGGTAGGCCTAAAAAGACTTGGAAATAAGCTATTAAACAAGACATGTTATACCTAGAAATAAATGAAAATATGGCTTATGATCGTAAACGATGGCGCGATATGATCCATATAGCCGACCCACGTAGTGGATTGGGCGCTTAGTTTGTTGTTTGTTCTTGTTGTTTATTATACATGCAAAATGGATTTAAAACGAAAAATTATGTGAATTCAAAGTTTTTGGAGAAAAACAAAATAACTTGTTATAATAAGTGAGAGAAGATTGAAAAAGATCGATATCGAGTTATTCTTTGGTTTGACTGACGCCTACTATTTATTGTTGAAAACTCGATATCGAAGTTATATAATCGATATCCGATCCACAAGAACTCGATTTGAAGTTACTTGTAACTCAAATCGAGTTACTTGTGGATTCGAGTTCTGAGAATACTTCGTCTTCTTCCCCAAGCCACTTTCCACCATTAACAACATCCCAAGTTCACCCATCAACACCAAATCCATATAAAACCCTAGAATTTCTACAAAAACTACAAAAAATCCTAACCTAAAACAACTATAAACTAAATAAATCAAAAAAAGAAACATGAAATTAACAAAAAAACTATAGAGGTCGATGCGGTCGCCGTCGTCCAAGTCGCCGGTTCCGAATTTTTGGGGGGTCACTGTATGCTTTTCTAGTGTTTGGTTATGTTGTGACTCAAAAAATGGGTTGTAAAACTACTAAAGAGTAGTTATGTCATTTCGCACCCCAAAATGGGTAAAAAAGATGTGTTTGAAAAAAATGGCTAAAAAAGATTTTCAATTGGCCAAAAAGGCTAAAAAAAACCCACTCATATTATTAACCTCAAGGTGTAAAATAAGCATTTCCTTAGCCTGGCAACTTAAAGTTCAACGTGCATTTATCAAGGAACTATTTTCTGTCAATACTCCAAAGCAAATTACTCACCAAGATCTAACAGGTACAGCCTCATTCATACATCCCAAATCAAAATGCATCAACATATCATTCCAAATATCATGAACTCGCCATTTATGCTCCGCTATTCTAAACCAAAAATTGGTATCAGTAAAAGTAGCTAAATAACCAGACTTATCAAAATCCCCATTAATTATCACCATTACCAAGCAATAACCAGGAATAAACACCCCCGCCCCCTCCAAATTAAAACAGCATTAACCAAAAAAGATCTCAACTTTATAGATACACTTTCGCAATGAGTGATTAATAAGTTCATAAACCCATCAGTAATTAACCCTATTACCCAGAAAACCCCCTGACTCCCCTAAATATCAAAAGAATACATTAATACAGTTCAGTCACTGCACAATTAAAGGTATAAATCTGAAAACATACGTCTCAAATGGCGCGCGCGTGGCTGATATGGCTGAAATCGTAAGAGGTGACACCGCGCAAACAGACCTTCCGACTTCGCCCTCGACTATGAGCTTAAAAATCTCTTTCTGCTTCGTCATACTGTTATACAATTGAAATTAAGGCCTTTTCTTCGCCATTTCTTCCGCGATTAACAGAAATTGAGAGCCAAAAATGTAATTGATGGATGGGAGGGTTTTAATTCAAAGGGTTTTGCTTTTGATTTTGCGGAAATCGGAAATCCCCAAACAAAACCCTAATTGAAGCAACACGAACGAAGCTGAGTTTATATTTAAATTAATTTACTCTTGTTATGTATTTATCGCACATGCATCATGCATGCATGCACGGGAGAGATAATTGTGGCGATTGTGATAAATCTTCTTACCCTCTACTTTTATTACAAAGTAATTATTATATCTTGAAAATCTCCATCTATTAGGATAAGTTTGTTTAATAATTGGTGGTGACTGAGAGAAGTTTAAAAAGAGGTTTTGACGTGATTGTATTGGAAAATATGTTTATTGGTATAAAAATATATTAAAAAACATAATGTATATTTGGTGGTGATTGTAGAACAAAATTGAGAAGAAAGTATCTTGGGGATTTTTTAAGGAATAAATTTGTTATTTGGGGTAATTTTTTAAGGTTTTTATTGTATAATTTCAAACTACACTAAGTCAAAATTTTCCTTGATAAAAACAGCAATATGTATTGCATTATACCCTTCCCCTAAATTTTGAAATATATATTTTGCCTGAGAAATTATGATATATTTTTCGATTTTACGTCTACTTTCAAAATATTTAAGAAATACTGAAAAGAAACATTTTGTTTTTTTGAGCTTAATAATGTAAATAAATAATTTCAACAATATCAAGTGTAAAATGACATATGTAGATTTATAGCACTGAAAGCTCAGAGTTAGTAAATCATTTTATTCTTAAATATAATAGGCATTGATACAAGATCTCGAGTTGGGTCATTTTCTCGCCACAACACAATAAGTCGTTATGGTGGCGGAATTGTTCGGACGAAAATCATTCGACACTCAAGTCAAATCAAAGAGCCACAGAATAATTAGAATTTCCAATTCTAGAAAATTAGAATGAAATTCTTACCTTGAAAATGATATTTGATGGAGTGTTTATAGGAAAGAGATTGAGTTTTTAGTGCTATCATATAGGCATGTAAAGCCCATAAAAGAGATGTGCAACAGTGCAAGTGGATTTTTATTTTAGCCTTTTTAGGTATATGTGCTTTTACTATAGCTATTTGGAATTTGGATTAAGCCCATCAGGCATTTTTGGACGATTAATTATCTTAGAAAAGCTAAAAAAGTTGCATTTAAAAAATTCAGCTTAAAAAAGCTCGAAATATCCTTTAAAAAATTGATGAATTTATTTATATCAACTTTAGTAAGTACTTAATGATATTTATAATAACTAAGAATAAGATTAATTTATTAAATACATATGATTTTCCAAATAGTAATCTGAGTATAAATGCAACTATAATTGATATAAATTAGTTAATTTACAACAACAACAACAACAACAAACTAAGTTTTAATCCCACTACGTGGGGTATTTATACGGATCATATCGCGCCATCGTTTACGGTCATAAGCCATATTTTCATTGATTTCTAGGTATAAGCATATCTTGTTTAATAGCTTCTTTCCAAGTCTTTTTAGGCCTACCTCCGCCTCTTTTGATTTGTGTGAGTGATTCCTACATTCTAAACGCCGCACGGTGTATCTAAAGATCTCCTATAAACATGTCCAAACCATCTTAATCGTGTTTCTCTAATTTTCTCATTTATTGGTGCTACTCCCACTTTGTTTCTAATGTGTTCATTTCTTATTCTATCTAATCTAGTGTGTCCGCACATCCATCTTAATATTCTCATCTCTCGCTACCCTCATTTTTTGTTCGTGTTCATATTTAGTCGCCCAACATTCTCGCTCCATAAAGCATTGCGGGCCTTATGGCCGTTTTATAAAATTTTCCTTTCAATTTTAATGGTATTTTACGGCCACAAAGGATAGAAGATGCACTCCTCCATTTATTCCAACCCACATGAATCCTATGTGTGACATCTTTATGGATTTCTCTATTCTCTTCAATTATAGATCCTAAGTATTTAAAACTCTTTGTTATATTCACTTCTCGTCCATCAATTTTAACTATCGTCTCATTGTTCTGTTCGTTGTTTTTACTAAAGTGACATTCCATGTATTATATTTTAGCCCCGCTTATATTAAAACCTTTTGATTCGAAAGTCTTTCTCCAAACTTCCAATTTTGCATTTATTCCTTCCAATTTTTGCATTTATTCCTTCTCTTGTTTCATCAATTAAAACTATATAAATTAGTTAATTTATATAATTAAATTTCAACAATTTAAAATTTCAGTATTTTGCCAAATCAGTGAGAGGAAGTTGGAAAATAAAGTATATCATTATAATTAGGGGGCCAAAAAGTAGATTTTCATAATTTCAGGAGACAATACAACTTACATGCATATAATTGAGGGGAAACAAAATAAAATTCACCTTAATTAATATCATTTGTTTGATAACTTCAGTGGACCAGCTTTAGTATATCCAATTATATAAAGGGTGGCTGTAACTGGATTTTAGCATTTAAAAGAAGAAACAAAAAAAGAGAGAACGAAAGAACGAACTGGGCGATGGGCCACAAATTTGCCAGTTTCAGTGTGGAGGATGGTTGCGAATCAGGCCCAGTTTTGATGGATGGACATTTAGTTCATGGTTCCCTCAAAATATTGGCCCAAACTGGGCTCACTGGCCCAAATAGAATATCATATAAGCCAACTAGTGTAGGCTGTGTTGACACCAATTTTTAAATGAGTTTATTATGTCGAATTTTCGTGTTAAGTGAGAAACACATTAATTTAAGCTGCAAAATAAGATTAGTGCGTCAAACTTACGAATGAGTTTGTAAATTGTAATTGTGATTCTTGTTAGATTGCACAATTCTTGTTACAAATAAATAATGTAGATTGAAGATTAAGAAATTGTAGTTCAAAATTAATCTGATCGAATTCAAGATGAATTATGAAGTGTGTGCGCGCGCGCCAATAATGATTCCAAGAATAATGTAAAATAGGACAATATAGTACTAAAAAAAAAAATCAGGCCAATGTAATCACATAGAACAAATCAAGACCACTAGAATATAGGTTAGATTTCTTGTTTTTTCCTTCAAATTTCTCGCCAAATCTTTTGTCCTTCGCGTTCACAAGATCGAAACCTATCAATTCTACTGAACGTTTTTTCGATTTCACCACTCAAATCGAGTCCTGCAAGCTTCGAACAGACCCAATTACTGTTCATTCATCTTCTTGATTTTCTCAGATCTTAGCCCGTTTATGGAAGATCTCTCGATCCTCAAGTTCACCTAAACATGGACAAGGGAATCGAAGTTACTTTCAAAGAACTTGGATCTCGCTTCAAGATCCTGCATCCGAAAACCGGTAAGGCTTCGCATCCACTGCTCATGCCGCCGATGAATTTTTGAAATCAAGTCTCTCGGATCCGTCGATTCCACCGCAAGTGGATCCGACACTTGTAGAGGAAGATCCAAGCTTGGGTCCGATTTCGGATGGGACCCTTACCCCATCCACTGGAAAATCACCCGTGATCTCAAGATGCCCAACGGTGTTTGATGAAAAATCAAGAAAGCATTGCACAAGCAAAAGCTCCTGGGTGGGACTTTTGCCGACAACCGAACACCCGATGTTGGATACAAGCTTAAGACGTGAAACCAGTGGGGAACTCCGCCGTTCTTCGACGCACGAGGATATTGATGATGTTGGCCAAAGCTGGCTATTGCTTGGTTGGATATTTTCCAACTAGGCACCTGTGCAAGCAAACGCCGATGGCGCTCGCAAAACTTGGAAAGTCCATTTGACTATGTCCCCAACATAAATGGATGGATGGTGTTCAAGTTCAAAATCGAGCATGATAGGGGCGTGGTGATTCGCGAGGTCCTTACTCGGTTTATGGCCACCGCTATTGAAGCCACTTCCAAATTTCTTTAACTTTGGGGATGATGACATTAAATATATTCTGTTTGGATAAATTTTCCCTATTTGCGTTGGGATTTCTAGAATGAGAGGACAATAGAGAAAATTGCATCCTTGGTGGGCACCCCAATTACCATCGATCGTCTTACCCGCACGAAGGGAAAGATGGAATATGCCCGAGTATTTGTTGAGGTGGATGTTTGAATGAGCTTACAAGATCTGTTAACATAATTGTGAAAGGCTACTCCTATGACCGGCGGTCATCTATGAGTATGAGCCAAAATTTTGTTCTAAATGCAACCAAGATCGGACATTCATTGGCTAATCTTTCAATCAAAGGACTCAAATAACAAACAACCAACACCAAAAGAGTCCAAGAATAAGGAGAATACAGTTATGGAGCCCAAGAACAAGGAACATGTACCAGTTCCAAGTATTTTCAGATCGTGCAAATCTGCGACCCCGATGCGTTGCACAAATTGACTATCAACAGGCATCGCACTCACCTTCTAAGGCAGACTATGAATCAGGAAAACAAGTTCCTTTGGTCACTGAAGCACCCCCTAGCCTTGATAAGGATGCGGGAGAGGAGGTTCCAATTGATACCATCCATAAGATGACAAGACGCCGGGTAGTATCTCCCTCGCTCGGAGGATATTGAATCCACATCTTATGGAAAGACTCGCGATTCGGTAAGGTCCTCTAGATACTCAAACTTCCGATTTAGACAAATACCGATTTAGATCTCTCTTTTATAATCGTTGACGAAAAAAATTGTGGTGTGAAACAAGTGGGGATCCGTTCCCATCTTTGAAATCGAAGGACCATGTCCTTCACAGATAAATGACTACGCGGGTGGCCCTTAAGAATAAGGGCCGACCTCGGTTTTAAATGAGGATTGTCTCATGGAATGGGGGTTTTAACTCGCCCCTACTCAAGATGAGGTTTTTCGCCTCATTCGTGATCATGCATTAGATGTCTTGGGCATATTGGAAACAAAAGCTAAGCACCAAACCCTTTCTAAATTTGTGGACTCGTTTGAAAGTTTGGTCGCATTGTAATTATTTGAATGTTGCTAATAGGGAATGTTAGGAATTTTATTGTTTAGATTTTGATGAATGCCATGTAAAACTTAGAATAGAAAGTTGGCACCCCAATTCTTGTTGTAAAATGCATTGTAATGAATAGAGTGGCCAAGCCGAGTTAAGTCGCCTACGCCCTAACATGCAAGAAGACAATCAAGACTTGAAGGAAGACTCGCTGCGAAACAATTTGAAGTATGGCAAAGAAGAGTAGATGGGAACTCTATCAAGAAGCGGTGAGATGCGGTGAGTGAAGATCGGTCAAGTCAACTCAAGAAAAGCCAAGTCTCAAGTTGAAGTGGAAGAGTCATCCATGATTGGAAGTCGACTCTAAGTCACCCGAGGAAAGCAAGGAAATGCGGTCAAGTCGAGATAATCGTAAAAGATCCCGTTGTAAATCAAGAGAATTACTTAAACAAGTAATATCTCCATACCACCTTTCTGAGTGCTCACCCCAAAAGCGTGCAAAAGGAATGAACAATGGGAAACACTACACCGTGTCGAACTCAAAAAGGTGAAAGAACAATTCATACGAGGAAATGGCAATTCCAAGAATCGCAACAAAGACAAGCCAACGATCGCAAGTGACTTTCAAAAATAAGCCTATCTCTTCAACGGGCAAATTTTTGAAAGTTCACTATAAAAGGCCGAGGAGTTTGTTTGAGAAACAAGTGATACATAGATGACACATATGTGAGATATACAAGCATATTAGAAAAATCGAAATATTCTCAATCCTCAAGCCTACATTACGAAGAACATCAATCCAACACTCACCTGTGAAGGAAAGATAACTTCAATCGGTTGAAGAGGAAAATACTAAAAACAAGGGGTCTACATTCCGGAAGGATTGTAGGAAGGTTCAAGGTTGAGCAAGTCTTAAGCTTTTGGAGGGCTTCGTGATCAAATCCAAAGAGCTTGAGCAAGTGAGTCAGAGTAGTAAGGCAACGCCGTGAAGAAGCCGAGTTCGAGTCATACGAGAAGCTTGGTGAGTGATCAAGGCGTCTCAGATCGAGTCCCAAAGGATCAAGTCATTTGTGTGATCAAGACTTGTATCCGGGATGTTACCACTTTGTAAACCGATCATTACTTAGTGGATTCCTCCAGGAGTTGGAGAAAGAGAGGAGTAGAATAATTACCCCATCTTCGAACCTCTATAAAAATTTCATTGTGTCATTTACATTTCAACACTTAAATTCTTGCAATTTTAATCGCTTATATCTCATTTGATAAATTTGCTATCCACTTGATAAATTATAAGTACTAAACCAAGCACTAAACTCTTACTTAATCAAACTTAAGGGTGTTAAGTCTTCCAATAAAACAAAACCACAATCGAGTTAATTTAGAGCTAACCGTGAGTTACTCCATCAACAAACTCGATTGAGTTTGTTGAGTGATTAACTCTACTTCGAGTGACTAAGTTGATGTCCATCAAGGACACTGGTGTGTAGTATCAACTATGTAGATTTAAAAGGACTAAATCGAAAATTTGCAAGGTTTATTCAACCCCCCTTCTAAACCTTACACTTACACCCCTTGGGACCTACAAGTGGTATCAGAGCGGTTGGTTCATTGAACCCTCCGCACCGGTTCTTGAACTAGATCTCCAAACTTTTCAAAGTCCGCTTTAGTACTTAAACTTTCAAAACTCTTCTTTATCATTAAAAGTTATTATCATGGAAGCAAATTTGACACGCATCCCTATGTTCACTATTGAAGAATTTGATGATTGGAAAATTCGTGATGCAGGCTCATCTATCAAAGACATTACATGATGAGATGTGGATAGTGATAGAAGATGGGCCTCTCGCAAATCTTAAAGGTGAAACAATTTGTCATTTAAGAGTTGCGGTGAAGGAGAAGAAGATGCGCTTCCTAGACCAGTCATGGTTGAAAAACCAAGAAATCGAGTGGACAAATGATGACAGAAAAAGATACAACTGGACAATGTAGCCAAGGACATCCTTTACAAAACTTTGGACAAAGCCATGTTCAATAAAGTCAAATCATGCAAAACGGCCAAAGAAATCTGGGACAAGTTGACATTGATTTGTGAAGGCTCGTGAGCAAATCAAAGAAAACAAATTATCGGTGGTAATGTCTGATAAATTTGAGAATTTCAAAATGATCTCAGGAGAGAACCTGGATCAACTAGACGCTCGGTTCACGTAAATCACAAATGAGTCATGCACTTGGAAAGGAATATACACGAGGAAGGAAATGTGTATGAAAATCCTAAAACGTCTTCCGGTGAATGGGAAATGAAGGTCATGGCACCGAGACATTCCATGGACCTATCAAAGACATCCAACCATGAGTTATTCTCGGACCTCAAAGCCTACGAGTTTGTGGAAGAAAAGACGAGGAAGAGACAATTTGTACCCAAACAATTGCTCTAATTGTTAAAGATGGGAAGAGAGTCGAGGTCAAAGAGGTCATTGACCTAGAAGAAATAGCCCCGATGGTTAAAAGATTTAACAAGTTCTTTAATAAGAACTACAAGAGAGGAAATGGTGAATCTTCCGGAAGACACTCTCCTCCTCCAAATCAAGGGATGATAGGCCAACCAAGAGAACGATCATCAAAAAGTTGAGTATCAAAGGGTCGACAATCCAAGAATGGAAAGAGCGATCAAAAGGTTGAGTATCTATGTTGGGTGAGACAACCAGGTCACTATGCCATTGATTTGTCCATATCCTGTAGTCAACAAGACGGGGATGAAGAAGAAAGGAAGATCTTGAGAAAGAAGACAAGAAAAGAAAAAGGTAATGATGGTCACGAGATCATTAAACAAACCAAGTCAAGAGAGACGGTGATTGAGAGTGAAGCGACTACTCAAGTGACTCGAAGAAGAAGCCTTGATCCGCTTGATGGCCAAAGAACAAGATCAAGAAGATGAGGTACAATCTAACTCAACAAACTCGCATACAGTGATGATAGTGACCGTGACACACACACTTCATCACCCACTCCGATCTTTATGATTCATTAGGCAAAATGATGAAAGATTTTGAACACATTAAAACCTCACACACACTATTGAATGAGGAAAACAACCTACTCAAAAGTCAAAACTCAAAGTCGACTAAGGAGCCGAGTACTCTAAGTCAAATAGTGATGAGAATGAAGGTTTAAAGGCCGAAAATGCTAAATTAATAGCAGTAAATTGCCGCTATAGAAAAGAGGAGAATGACCTCAAGAATGTTATTGCCTCATTCACTAAGGCATCTAAATCATTGGATGATCTTATTATGAGTCAAAGAGAATGTGGAGACAAGTCGGGCTTAGGATTTAACTCTCGTGCTATGTCAAACCTCAAAAGTAATTTTGGAAAAAGGATCTTCAAGTCATGAAGAGTCCGAAAAATCCAAAACTCTAAATGTTGCACACACATTCACTCCAAAGCACAATAACAAGCAAACGGTCTTGGTTACAAAGGAAAAGGAAAACGACCCAATTGAGTGTCTTTGAAAGGACACCAGTGAGAAGAGATTCACCGAGTCCTCAAAGCAAACTCCTACCGTAAAATACTATGTAAAAAGGAAGCAGAGCTACCAAAAATCCGGAAGAAAATCCATAAAAGAAATACATATGATGGGAATGGTAGAAAATATCCAAGCCAAGTCGATTGGAATAATGTGAACTATCAAAGATAAACTTATGGAATATAAGCCCAAATGGCAAAGGCCAAGAACTCAAGAAAGGCCATTCCAAAAGTATAAGAGCTTTCATCAAAGACACCTATGCACCTAAGCATCACACTCAAAGTCACCACAATTACCAAGGAAGGCAATTGCTAAAACACATATATGCAGCATACGATTAAAAAGAGACAATTTGTATGAACCTAGAATCCCCAAGCAATTTTCGCAATTAATTATGATTATGGCATCGATAGATGGCAACCCCTTAGAGTCAAATCATTTGGCTATAAGTTGGTTGGATCATCTTACAATTTAACCCCTCAGGACCCGCATACAAGTATGGGTACCTAAAACTTGATTTCCTTGATTGCGGAGTTCAAGGAAGTGAGTGCCAAGGAACTTGGTACATGGATAGTGGTCATTCGGGACACATGACAGAAACAAGAAAAATCTGTCAAAATTCAAGGAAGTTAAAGGAGCAAAAGTCATATTTGGAAGAAATGAAGCTCCTGGTGAAATAAGAGGCATTGGATCCATCAAGAGGAATGGATTAGAAATCACAGATGTTGCATATGTTGAAGGACTCAACTTCAACTTATCGAGCATCGCTCACCGTGACAAGGGCTACAATGTTGGATTCAACATGGGTATATGCCAAATCAAGGATATTGAATCAAATGAAGTTGTCCGCAAGGATGTAGACAGAAAAATATGTATGTAGTGGATTGGTCAACCGCAACACCCAAAGACCGCTCTACTAGCAAAGAGCACAAATTGAATCAAGTTAGTCGCGGGCACAAAAAGCCGAGTCACCCAATTTCAAAACAATTAATGTTCGGCAAGAAGTCATCTTGTAGAAGGACTTCGACTTCTCAAGATACAAGAAGGAGAGTATATGTGATGCATGGAAGGAAGGGAAAGCAAATCAAATAGTCATTCAAAGAAAAGACATGCCCATCTTCAACAAGAATATTGCATCTACTTCATATGGATCTATTTCGCCCGATGGAACCAAACAAAGATAAGTGGAAAGAAATACACCTTGGTGGTATTAGATGACTATTCAAGATATACATGGACAATATTCATGTGCAAGAAGAAAGAAACTCTACAAAAACTACCACGGTGATGAAGATGATTCAAAACGAGAAGAGTCAAACCATTATCAAAATAAGATCGATAGAGGAACCGAGTTTGTCAATGGAATAATAACTCGATTGTATTGAGAATGGTATTGGTCATGAACTATCGCCAGCAAAGGACTCCATGAGAATGGAGTTGCGTAAAGAAGGAATAGAACCCTCAAAGAAAGCAAAGAAGGACCATGTTAGTCAAGCAGGTTACCAAAAAGATTTTGGGGTCGAAGCAATCAACACACGACTTGCTACATCCAAAACAGATGTATGATAAATAGAGCGGTGACAAAGACTCCTATGAGATCTGGATCGAAGAAAACCAAATGTTGCATATTTCGAGTATTTGGATGTAAATGCTTCATCCACAACAATGGCAAAGACAATCTAAAGGCTTTTGATGTTAAAGTGATGAAGGTATCTTCTTAGGATACTCATTTGAAAGCAAAGCCTACGTAATACTCAACAAAAGAACTATGGTTACTGAGAAGAATCCATTCATGTAGTATTCGATGAGCCAAAGGTAAATGGAGAAGACATTGAAGAGTCACCGATGTTTGAATCATCCAACCATACTGAAATCCCTATCTTTTGTAAGTTGGAATCATCAATTCGTAAGAAGATGAGATAGTCAATCTCAAAACAATTGGAAAATTTGCGGCTAAGTGATAACGAGAGAGCGACCGACCACAAAGAACACAAACCGCAAGTCGATCAATCCCCTAACTTACTCCAACCTCGATGTAAGATGGTGAGAGATCATCCACGTAACTTGTCATTGGAGATATAAGAGAATGTGTCAAAACAAGATCCGTAACTCAACAAGCCATGTTCACATGCTTCATCTCGCAAATAGAGCCCAAAGATGTGTCCCAAGCATTGGACGACACACATTGGATTCAAGCTATGCAAGAAGAGTCAATCGTTTGAGAGAAATAAAGTATGGGAATTAGTGCAAAGACCCATACATCAAAATGTTATTGGAACCAAATGGGTGTTCGTAAATAAGATGAACGAGGAAGGTTCGTGGGTAAGAAACAAAGCAAGACTAGTAGCCAAAGGATATTGCCAAGAATAAGGGATAGATTTTGATGAAACATTTGCCCTCGTAGCAAGATTGGAAGCTATAAGGATGTTTCTTTGCCTATGCACTCACAAGAATTTCATTGTATATCGATGGATGTAAAAAGTGCATTCCTAAATGGTTTATTAGAAGAAGAAGTGTATGTTGAACAACCTCCAGGATTTGAACAGAAGACTCTTGGAGATAAGGTATACAAACTCAAGAAAGCTCGTATGGATTGAAGCAGGCACCCCAGCATGGTATGATACCTTGTCACAATTCCTAATCGAAAATGGATTCACAAAAGGAAAAGTAGATAGAACACTTTTCGTAATTCAAGACAAGAAGAGTATTCTACTTGTTCAAATATATGTTGATGACATCATCTTTGGATCCACAAACAAAGAGTCGTGGTGAAAAGTTTTCAAACCTCATGCAAAGTAAATTTGAAATGAGCATGATGGGAGAGTCGACATTCTTCCTGGACTCCAAGTGAAACAATCGAAGGATGGAACCTTCATAAGTCAAACAAAATACACGTGAGACTTAATGAAGAAGTTTGGTATGGAAGAGAAGTCTTCCGTAAAAATACCAATGAACACATCATCAAAATGGACATGGATGCGGATGGCAAACTCAGATCAAACAAGATACGTAGAGCACTTATTGGATCACTGCTCTATCTCATAAAGAGCAAAGCGAGACATCACCTTTGTCAGTAGGTGTATGTGCAAGATTTCAATCTGCTCCAAAAGAGAGCCATATGACAAAGAAACTAAGAGAATATTGAGATACTTGAAAGGAAGCCAAGAAGTAGGCCTATGGTATCCAAAGGAAGGTGGATTCAAGCTAATTGGCTATTGATTCGACTATGCCGCATGCAGAGTGATGACAGGGAAGAGCACTTCAGGCACATGTCAAATGCTAGGAAACAGACTAATTTCTGGTTTTTAGCAAGCAAAACTCAATAGCCACATCTACAAATGGTGTAATACATATGCATGGGCAAATTTATTTGCCCAAGTCCTATGGATGAGACAAGAAATGAGAGACTATGAAATTGAGGAAAAAGAAATTCCAATCATGTGTGATAACACAAGTGCAATTGCAATTACTCAAAATCCTCGTGTTGCATTCAAGAACAAAGCATATTGATGTCGATATCACTTCATAAGAGATCATGTTGAAAAGAAAGATATCATCCTGGAATATATTTCAACCGATAAACAACTAGCCGACATCTTCACAAAGCCATTATGTGAGTCAAGATTTGAAGAACTCAAGCACGAGTTGGGGTTAATTGAGCTGGAAATGACACTGATTTAATCAAAGAAGAGAAATGAAGCAGAAAAAGGGGTGAAAAAGAGTCAAAATGTAAATCACCAAGAATCACCAGACGGAAAGACAACTACACCGAAGTCGGTGAATAGTCAGTCACTAAGAGAATCGTGAGAAGTAGAGTTAAATCGGCTAAGGGATAAGTTGAATAACTTATGAGCAAAGTGACAAAAACGCTCGCTGTCGTTTTGACTAAGCGGGAATGTTTTAAGGAACACGTCAAAGATAATGATGATGTGTACGCGGACATAAAGCCGCACACCAAGCTTATGATTGGATATAAATCTTTGCCGCATTAAATACGAGACATGAAATGCTCAATAGGCGAAATCCAAGCCGTTGATTTCGATCACAATTCAAAAAAACCACCCGCACGCCCTTTCATAAACCATATTTAAACCATTTTCGCCCGTTTTCTCTCTCACACTTCTAAAAACTGTTCATCTCTTTCTCTCAAAAGCAAAGGCAAAATACTCTCGAAACCCTATCAATCTTCAAATCATTTTTCGAGTTTTTCCTTGAAATAATCCCGAGAAATGGCACCAACTTATGACTTTACCAAGTTAGGAAAGCAAATCCACACCGCTCTACGGTGGATTTCGACTTTAATGATGAAACAGGGTCCGACAACACCCTAGTGAAGAAAATGAAAAGTTAGAAACATCCGGTCTAAAACAGTTTCGACGATAGAATATCCGATGACATATGTAGAGGAGGTCGACAAATTCTACGTGAATGCCGAGATTCACGATGAAGGAATCAAGTCATCTGCTCACGGAAAGGTGACTATCACGCCAAGGATTTGGTGACCACCACCGCTCACTACTACCGGAAGAAGGAGCATCGAGATTAACGGCCGATGTAAACCTGGCCGATGCTTGGAAAGAAATAGCCAAGCGTGACTTTTCGATAAAATTGTGTTTACAAAGAAACAAGAGATCGCTTTGAAGGAGGACTATCACAAGTTTGTTGGACATAGTTGCCAAATGTATCGACATCAAGTTTGGCAAGCTTTGACCAATCAAAAGGCAAAGCCGATTGTAATGGCCGCAATCATCGAAGAAAAGAAGATAAATGGGCTGAGTTTGTCTACAGCAGACTCTACCGAACGTGGGAACAAATCCTTCAAAGAAGATGGCACATTTGGAGGATCCCTAGGATATGGCCTAGTGATTGGCCGGCTAATGGAGGTGAAATGAGTCCTCTTAGACATGGGAAGGCATTCCATGTTAACAAGAGGATGTTCAGAGCAAACCTCTCGGCGCATGAAGAGAGCTTACGCCAAGAGAGTCGACACAGTGAGGGGAATCAGTGACCCTCAAGATACAAATTGTTTCCTCTCCGCCCCAAAGAAGAGAGTCGCCCAAAGAAACTACTAAGAAGATCACGCCCGCAAAGAAAGAAAACCAAACATGCTCCCGCCTCGCAGCAGAGTCACCCGCCCAAAGCCGTGTCCCCGCCCGCAGCAGCGGTCGAGAAGGACTCACAAATACCTTCTCCGATCGTCAAAAAGAGGAGAACCGAGAAGCCACGATGGCCCGCTCCCGAAAAAGACACCAAAGACGGCCCCGGCCGCTCAAGACTCAGAGGACACCGCCTCGAACCAGTAAATCCTCTGGTACAAACAAGGAGACGAAGAAGAATCATCAAGTAGTCCGAATCTGGAGAAACCACTGAGTCGGTTACTCGGCTAGAGAAGATACGGAGACTACCGGGAGAAGTAGAGTCTCCGATGTAGTTGATGAAACAGCCTAAGTCTCTCAAGGCGATCAGCAGAGGCAACTCAAGACACAAACTGTAATTCACACCTGAAGCACAAGAAGAACCTGTTAGAGCGGATAGTGATGTAATGATCCTATCTCCCCACCTTACCCGACATCCAAAATCGTCTGCGTGAGTGGAGGAAATGGAAGTTGAGTAAGTCAAGGGAACAGTTCCAACGGCCCGAGTTTATAGAAGAAGAAGAGGAAGCGCTAAATTTCCTGGACTAAAAATCGTGCCCCAAGACTTGATGAAGACAATCGCTTAGACATCCTGCAGATTTACAAGGAAAAGGAGAGAGAAAAGCAAGGCGAGGAAGCCGAGGCACGTGAGAAGGCAAACATCCGCCCTATCTCCGCACTACTGAGAACACACACATCCTCTCCTTGATGTCTTCTCGGACGGTGATGAGGATCCGGAGAATCACGCCACGAAGAGTTGCAAATGCAGCAAGCATTGCACGAATCAAGAATCCTTCACGAGCAAAGATTGATGGAGGACCGGGGAGAGTCCTCCGAACAAAACCGAAATTGATCCAATGGGAGTGGTTCAACCAAATCGCCAATGTTGTTCTTTGCTACCACTTCCCCACTCACTCGGAAGAAGGCAATAAGGAATCTGGCGATGAAACCGGGACAATGGGGACCCCAGTCGAGCCAACCCCTATTGAAGGTGTGTTACCACCGCCCCAACGGTGAACAATCAATCAAACAGTAGGGAGCTTGGAGACGAGTGACCCCATTCCAAGTCACTCACTGGTGCGCCACCGAGGGGAAACTCCTCCACCGCAGCAAGGTCGGAGGATCTTTGCAGATGACTCCACAACGAATTAAGGAGGCGAAGTAGAGAAAATACAAACACAAGAAGAAAATGACAAGTTGCCATCAACGAAGCTCGCACAGTGAGACTGTCTCGGTGAGGTGCCAACCGCCGAAGGCTAATGACGCGATGCGTGCGAGGCACGAGGATGGAACGACCCCGGGAGTTAACACACTGGCGATGAAAGTGCAATCCATGGGGTTGAGACTCAATGGATGCCATGTAGAAGACCCTAAGACAGTGACATCGTCGAAAGGGAGGACAATGCCTCGCAGCAAAGAGAGACCGCCGGAGGTAATGAAGGTCCACGGGAGGTTGAGACTTCCGGGGTAAAGAAGGCGATGTAGAGAACATCCCTCCCGCCATCATCGACCCATCCGAGAAGGAGATAAGCGCACTTCATGATTCCCAGGACAATCCTCGATATCACTTTTCCGGGGATCGGGAAGGCGAAGAAGAAGTTGAGTCATCCCCATGACAAATCCAAAAGACTCAGTGCGGATGTTCCAAGCACGAGTAAGTCCGATCCCAAGACTACTCATCAAACCTTTAACTTTGATGATGAGCCACCAATGGAAATCTCATCATCGTCAGGATGACTCTACCGATAAGGCCGAGGACCGATCACGCAATTGGAAAAATCACCGAGACCAACGGTGTTAAGACAAGTGAGCTCAAAGAATCGAGACCAACGGCTGTTGAGACAGTGAGCTCAAAACCGGGCCTACTCCACAACAAAACCCAGTTGAACAAGCATCCACCGAGCAGCTCCTCAAGTCGCAGCAGATCGATTCCCAAAAAGAACTTCACGCGCACCGCTCATCATCGAACAAATCCCCGGTTGGCGGCGATGAATCTTTTGTAGAATCTTTCCTTTTTCACTGGAGATACCAGAACTCCACGAAGAGTCGAAACGAACAAGCACGCTATCACAAACCAGCTCATGTTCTTCCATCGGACACCATTGTTCCGGTGATTATGATTTTGATGTCGATGGCCATCAACTTCAATGGAAGAATCATTGAAGTTCGAGAAGTGTTCAAGGCACTATTTGCCGAGGTTGAACGAATGGAGAGGCACCAGGCCTCTTTGGATATCGATCGACAAAGAGATGCCACCCTTACAAACCGACTTGAGAGGCATAAAAAGTCCAATCGGGAATGGTGGCAACAAAGAAGAAACAATGCGTGTGGAACAAGTGAGATACTTCAGGACATTGTTCAACAAGCCGATAATAGTGTGGAGAGTGAAAATGCCGATGCAAAAACGAAGCCGAGAGAACATATTGAGCACATGCATGAAGCTCATACTACCGAGATAAAGCTCTGCGTGAGCGAAATACAAATGATCTACTGCGTTTGGAAGAACACATGACTAGAAAATTGATCTTCTCATGGCCGAGATGAAGCCGATTTCAGCAGAGTCCAACGCTACTCGATCCGAATTCGTCGCTTACATAACGCAGCAGACTTGGAAGCGAACTCGACTATCCGCAGCTCGACTTCATGCTTGCCAAGATGTTCGGGGTTCCTCTATCCTTTGATGATGCCAAAAAGGGGGAAGAGGAATACCTTAAAACAAAGAAAATCAAGTTTGAAAAGAAAGGAGCGGTGAGAAGGGAAAATCGGTGAGGAAACTTTGAAACAAAAGAAAGGAAAATCACGAGGGGGAAGGATCAAAAGATATGACCTTGATGATTGCACAAACCCCTCAACAGGTCCTCGTCACGGTGACATTATAAGCGAAAGAACTCCGTGACTCGCCACTCCAACACTGTATCTATGGCCGAGAAGAGAAAAACAATTGAAGCATGGATGAAGGAAGTGGAAGGAAAAATGGATGCGAGTTATGAACATCTTGAAAGAACACGGAGGCATTCCAAGAGACGAGAGACACTTATGCCATTTCGGATGTCGGGACGAGCCACGATCGTTGACGAATTCAAAACGCTCGAATCGAAGGATACTTTGCAAATATGTCTATGGCTCAAGCTTGGGACTTATCGGGAAAAGGGTCTCACATTATGTGAAGAAGTTCGACAGAAGACAGACACCGTGATCGCTCTGCTTTGGTCACTCACCGGGAAAAGAAGAAGACCCCAAGACAAGATATCGCCCAGGTAGTAGAGGAAGAAGCGAGAGTGGAGGAAGAAGCTTGGACCCAGGCCTCGCCCAAGAATATTGAATACGAGATCCGGGAAAGAAAGGAGGGATCTCTTCCGGGCTTGACCAAGTGGCAAATTTGAAAGTGGCTAAAACTAACGCCGAGTATGCAAAAAGAATAGAAGAAGAAAACAAGAGACAAACTCGGCTATGGCGGGAGAGACAGGAAAGAATAAGAAAAGATGAAGTCGCCAGAATGCATATGAAAAGAAAAAAAAGAAAGCGGTTGACGAGAAGAAAGAGAAGAAGAGAAGAAGAAAAATGTCAACAAGATGAAAGAAGGAGACAACGAAGGAGATGAAGTGTTCTTTCTCAACCCTTCGTACTTTATTATGTAAATACATACAATGTAAGTCTTCCGTAATAAAGCTATAAATTCTTTATTTTTGTGTGAAGACAATTATATACTCGATACACCTTGTAAACAGTTGTGTTAAGTACAAGAATGATATGATCAATAAAAAGATTGATTCTGTGCATACATTCTATGTCAATACACTATCTCAGATGTATCTTTGTTATTTGCATTTTTGTATGGTTTAAGTTTTGGCATCATCAAAAAGGGGAAATTGTTAGGAATTTTATTGTTTAGATTTTGATGAATGCCATGTAAAACTTAGAATAGAAAGTTGGCACCCCAATTCTTGTTGTAAAATGCATTGTAATGAATAGAGCCGCTGCCGAGTAGTTAAGTCACTACGCCCTAACATGCAAGAAGACAACTAAAGACTTGAAGGAAGACTCCGCGAAACAATCAAGTATGGCAAAGAAGAGTAGATGGGAACTCTATCAAGAAGAAAATTTGAGATGCGGTGAGTGAAGCATCAGTCAAGTCAACTCAAGAAAAGCCAAGTCTCAAGTTGAAGTGACGGAAGAGTCATCCATGATTGGAAGCTCGACTCTAAGTCACCCGAGGAAAGCAAGGAAATGCGCCAAGTCGAGATAATCAGAAAAGATCCGTTGCACGTAAATCAAGAGAATTACTTAAACAAGTAATATCTCCATACCACCTTTCTCGAGTGCTCACCCCGAGCGTGCAAAATGAATGAACAATGGGAAGCACTACACCCGTGTCGAACTACGAAAAGGTGAAAGAACAATTCATACGAGGAAATGGCAATTCCAAGAATCGCAACAAGACAAGCCAACGATCGCAAGTGACTTTCAAAAATAAGCCTATCTCTTCAACGGGCAAATTTTTGAAAGTTCACTATAAAAGGCTGAGGAGTTTGTTTGAGAAACAAGTGATACATAGATGACACATATGTGAGATATACAAGCATATTAGAAAAACCGCAATATTCTCAATCCTCAAGCCTACATTACGAAGAACATCAATCCAACACTCACTGTGAAGGAAAGATAACTTCAATCAGTTGAAGAGGAAAATACTAAAAACAAGGGGTCTACATTCCAGGAAGGATTGTAGGAAGGTTCAAGGTTGAGCCAAGTCTTAAGCTTTTGGAGGGCTTCGTGATCAAATCCAAAGAGCTTGAGCAAGTGAGTCAGAGTAGCAAGGCAACCGCCTGAAGAAAAGCTCGAGTCGCACGAGAAGCTTGGTGAGTGATCAAGGCGTCTCAGCATCGAGTCCCAAAGGATCAAGTCGGTTGTGTGATCAAGACTTGTATCGGATTACAACTTTGTAAACCGATCATTACTTAGTGGATTCCTCCAGGAGTTGGAGAAGAGAGGAGTAGAAGAATTACCCCATCTTCGAACCTCTATAAAAATTTCATTGTGTCATTTACATTTCAAGATTTTAATTCTTGCAATTTTAATCGCTTATATCTCACGATAAATTTGCTATCCACTTGATAAATTATAAGTACTAAACCAAGCACTAAACTCTTACTTAATCAAACTTAAGGGTGTTAAGTCTTCCAGTGAAAACAAAACCACAATCGAGTTAATTTAGAGCTAACAATTTGAGTTACTCCATCAACAAATTGATTGAGTTTGTTGAGTGATTAACTCTCTTGAGTGACTAAGTTGATTGTCCATCAGGACACATTGTGTGTAGTATCAACTCAGAGATTTAAAAGGACTAAATCAAAAATTTGGTAAGGTTTATTCAACCCCCCTTCTAAACCTTACACTTACACCCCTTGGGACCTACAAGGATAGCAATCTTTTGGAATCCCAACCGTGTTTCTTTTGAAATTATTGAGCTCCTCCCTCAAGTAATCCATGCTTTCATTACTTGCAAGATTAGTGGTAATGTGTTCCTTGCCGATTTTGTATATGGTTTTCATTCGAAAGCAGATAGACGTCCGCTTTGGGCCAACCTTGTGCACACAAGGACCATATATTCAGACCTCGGCTTTTGTTGGGTGATTTCAACTTTGTCCTTAAGTCATATGAAATGTGGAACGGAAGTGTGGTCTCCCACATGAAATTAAGGACTTTGAGAAATGTTGTTTTGATTTGGGCATATCGAACCTTCAATCTACGGGGTGTTTCTACACTTGGACAAATATGACAGTTTGGTCCAAGCTTGATCGCGCTTATGGTTGACCATAATCGGATACTGTTGGTTTCAACTCAAGGGTCGAATTTTTACCATCGGGTTCATCTGACCACTCACCTTGTGTTGTGTCTTTATTTGACACCCAAACTTCGGGCAAGACACCTTGGCGGTTCTTAATATGCTTGTAGAGCATCAAGATTTTCACCAAGTGGTACAAGATGGTGGTAATCCCACTTTCGTGGAACGACTCGGTTTATTCTTTGCCAACAACTAAGGGGATCAAGGGCGATCTCAAGGCACTCAATGAAAAGCACTTTTCCCACATTTCCTCTCGTGCTAAGCATGCCAAGGAAAAATTAAAGGAAACACAAAATTATTTCATGACTTTCCGCATGATCTGGAGATTAGATCTCAATTGTTGGAGTTGAGGAAAAATTCTCTCTTTTTCAGCAAAGTAGAGAAAACTCTTCTACCAACAAAAGGCAAAATGCAATTACTTGATTCAGAGTGATAAATGCACCAGATTATTTCACTCAATAGTCAAGATGAATGCTAAGAATAATTTTATTGCATCTATTGTTCGCGAGGATGGCAATCCAACGTCTCTCAGACCAAGTTGCATTGGAATTCATCGATTTCTATAAATAACTCCTTGACACAAAAACAGTAATACTCAACCACCGAACCAGGAGATCATTGGGAATGGGCCACTGCTTGATGAAACACAAGGCACATATCTCATTAAACCCATAACAAACTCAGAGATATTGGACGCCCTTCAGGATATTGGGGACGATCGCTCTCCGGGATCTGATGGTTTTTCATCTGCTTTCTTTAAGAAGAGCTGGTCTATCGTTGGTGAATAGGTGTGTGAAGTTGTTCGGGAATTCTTTTCATCCGGGTGTTTGCTTAAGGAATAGAACCGCACTATTCTTGCCCTCATTCCAAATCTAACCACTCTCTAGGGTTGGTGACTTTAGACCGATCTCTTGCTGTAAAGTAATTTACAAGCTCATTTCCAAGATACTTGAAACTAGAATGACGGCAGTCCTTGACCCCATTATTGATGGATCTTAAGCTGCTTTTGTAAAAGGGTGAAATATGGTGGAGCATATCCACCTTATGCAGGAGCTACTTAGACAATATAATCGCAAGCGGACTGCCCCTCGATGCACTATCAAGATTGACCTGCGTAAGGCCTTTGATTCTATCTCATGGGACTTTTTAAGAGATGTTCTTACGGGTCTGGGCTTCCCTCATCTATTTGTATCGTGGATAATGGAATGTGTTTCAACCACTTCATATTCCTTATCCATCAATGGAGACACTTACGGGCTTTTCAAAGGGCAAAGAGGATTGAGGCAGGGGGACCCTCTTTCCCCTTACATCTTCGTTATTTGTCTTGAATATTTGTCGCGTTTGATCAACAAGAAAACCATGAATTCCCACTTCAACTACCACCCAAAATGTGGCCCGTTGAAGATCACCCATCTTGCCTTCGCGGATGATCTGATGCTTCTATCTCGAGGGGACAGTACCTCAATTCAGATTCTAATGGACTGTTTGGAAGACTTTGGGCTAAAGTCAGGGCTACACATGAATGTACTCAAATCGAACATTTATATGGCAGGTATCGGGAACGTGAAAGAAATCTTGGATTTCTCCCAACTTGTTCGGGGAACAATGCCATTCCGATATCTTAGTGTCCCACTTGCTGCAGAAAGATTGAAAGTTGTTTACTTTGAGCCACTCATGGACAAAATTCGCTCGTACATAAATGGTTGGAGTGGCCCAACTCTATCTTATGCTGGCATAACGGAGCTAGTTCGCTCGGTCCTTCAAGGAGTGGCAAGCTTTTGGATTTCCATTTTTCCTCTTCCTGATCAGGTTCGGAAAAATGTTATCAAATTGTGTTATAACTTTCTTTGGGGCAGTAAGAAAGCTTGTGTGACCTGGAAAATATGTTGTCTACCAAAGCATGAGGGTGGCTTGGGTCTCCGTGACATCAAATCATGGAGCCATGCTCTTTTGGCCAAAACCTTGAGGAACATTCATGCCAACAAGTAAACTCTTTGGTTTCAATGGATCCACCATTACTACTTACGGAACAGATCGATATGGGATTGGACTGTGGATTGGGATGATTCTCCACTTATCAAAAATATCCTACGTATACGAGACCGACTCATTGATACATGTGGCTCTCAACAATCAGCTGAGCAGAAGATTGAATATTGGAGTACATGTTTGTTGTCTAAGTGCACCCGCCTATGAAACATTTCGCCCGCATGGCAATAATGTTTGTTGGAAAAGTGTTATATGGGGTCCTTCCATCCCCCCTAAACACTCTTTCATCATGTGGCTCTGCATACTTGGGAGACTTAAAACCAAGAACCGCCTTGGCTTTATGGATATTGAAAATGATACCTGCGTGTTCTGTGGAGAACAACAAGAATCAATTTACCATCTCTATTTTGAATGCACATTTTGTAAACAGGTCTGGGACGCAATTCGGCAATGGATTGGCATCCATAGACAAATGAGTACACTCAGGAGCGCACTCAAATGGCTTAAGAAAGAAGCAAATGGGACATCATGGCAACCGAAAAGCAAGAAGACAGCGCTGGCTTCCACCGTTTACCAAATCTGGAATGCAAGGAACAAGTTGATATTCGAGGGTGAGACACCACGAATATATTCGATCATCATAAAGATCAGAACACAGGTGTATAAAATAATTTTTGCTTTATACCCTCATATTTCGAGTCGATTCGAGAGACATGCACTAGACTTAGCGGGCGCTAGTTTTTTTTATCTTTCGTTCCCTTTGATATGTAATATGAAGTTGATGTAGGAGCCATTGCTATGGTTCCAAACTCTCATTGTACAACCTGGGCTCGCCAAATGTATATGTTCTTTTGATCAATATATTTCACATTTACCGATAAAAAATGCCACTAAAATATGAATTGTGGCAAAATCCATTTACTCAAACCGGAAAAATATATTAAAATTCAAACACCAAGGAACAAACTCCAACTTCAAATCTACTTCAATAGCTTAAAAAAAATATACTTCAATTTGAAATAAACCATTAATCCCATAATACTTAGTGGACAAAGGGAAATAAATTATGCTTGCTTGTATTCTCATTTTCACAATTTCCATTTTGAAAAAAAAAGATTGTGATATGTGTGTTTGTGGAAAAATGAAATATTTTTTTGAGAAAAAAAAACTCATTTTGATATACTTTCATTTTGAAAATTTTCAGTTTGCTAGAGAATAGTGGTAAAAAAAAAGAAGAAAAAATATTAATATTGAAAGTGTGATTGGATGTGAAATGAAAAAGTATTGATGAAATCATGAAAGTTGATTTGATTTAAAAATAGTAAAATAATGGTTGGATATGATTGATAGTTAGAAATGTGTGAGTGAGTGAATAGTGAAATTTGTGGGAGAATATGTAATAATGATTAGGTTTTTATGAAAAATGTGTAGATGTGATTGATGAGAGAAAAAATAAGAAAAAGTGAAAGTGAGAGAATAATATATTTTCTAAAAAAAATTCATAAACAATTGCATGTTTGGTCAAAAAATATTTTCCAACGGAACAAAAATAAAATCTATTTCATATGCAATCGCCACCTAACTCACTCTTCTCTTTCACTTTCACATTCATTTATTTCTTTCTTTTTATTATATTCACATAAATAATTTGGTAATTTCTTTAATTTATCAATATTTTTATTATTTTTCTCTTAATCGTGATAACAAAATGTATAAAATGAGATCCATATTGCCTATTTTTAGTTTAGTTTTAAATTTTTATTCAATTTTTTACACTAATATTTCCACAAAAAGTTTTACAAACAATCACCAAACTCTAAATATTTCTCCATCACATCAACACAATAATTAATATTTCCACAAAAAGTTTCACAAACAATCACCAAACTCTAAAAATTTCTCCATCTCATCAACACAATAATTATTTGTTCTCTATACATCCAATTTTTACTTTTAAAAATAATTTCATCACTATTCACTCATAAAATGAAAGTGAACGCAAGACAATCAGAGTCGGCTATCTTGCTTGTATTCTCATCCCCACAATTTTCATCTTTGAAAAAAACAAATTGTGAGATGTGTGTTTATTTGCGTTAAAAATGAAACATTTTTCGAAAAAGAAAAACTCATTTTTTTACAAAATTAACTTACTCTTCTTTTTCACTTTTACATTTCTCAATACTCAACAATACTATTAATTCTCTCTTTATTATATTCACATAAGAATTCGATAATTAATTTTAATTTATCAAGTAATTTTATTATTTTTCTCTTAATCGTGATAACAAAAGGTGTAAAATGAGCCATATTGCCTATTTTTAGTTTAATTTTTAATTTTTATTCCATTTTCTTTCATTGTAGTTTACACCATTATTTTCACAAAAAAAATTCACAAACAATCACCAATCTCTAAAAGATTCTCCATCACATCAACAAAAAAAATATTTTTTCTCTACACATTCTACTTTCACTTTTAAAAATAATTTCATCACTATTTACTCAAAAAAAAAAAGTGGGCGGAAGGAAAGCACAAGTAGTCACATCGTATAATATTTCATTTTTTATAGACTAGTAGTGAAGAATTTATATGAAGAATATGAGAGCAGATTTTCTATTCCACATTCATATTTCACTTTGTTGAATGCATGACACGTGTCTTTCAAATAAACATGTGTCATATTTCACTCTATATTCAATTTTCTTTTCTTGACTTGAAAGTGTTTTAGGATACAACATGCAAATTCTATTATTTATTTTTTTCGCAATTACTAAAAAATCAAGTGAAAGTGAGGGTCGGAGCCCGTCGGTGGGACCGTTTAAATTGAAAAAAAGGAGGTTAGGGTATAATTATTTTGGTTCGCTTAAATTCATGCCTTTTTTGGCTCGGACCGTTTAGCCCGAGGCCCCTTAGGGCTAGCCCGAGAGTTAACCGACTACCCCACTACCCTACTACCCTACCATTATATATATATATATATATATATATATGTGTGTGTGTGTGTGTGTGTGTGTGTGTGTGTGTGTGTGTGTTTGTATGTGTGTGTGAGGAGGGGTTCGGATCAAATGAGGCAGGGGGCTTATCGTGTGGCTGTGTGGATTAATCCAATCCATCCACGTCTTTTATTCAATGGTCCATATTACTATTAAAAATAACTAGTGTACTGACCCGTGCAATGCACGGAAGATGTAATGATGGGCTCATATGATACGTGAATCATATGTTATTTATTTGTCGAATTATATAATTTGAATGGGTACACAAAACAATTGTAATGAGCACCAAAAAATAACAAAGAATACAACGACTTTTTCAAATTAAAACACTACTTGTACATATTACAAATTTTGAAATACTTCATTATACACAATATTTATCGTTTGTTTATTATGTGATTCGTCATCACCACAAACTAATATTTTCAAACCCTTACGATTCGTAACTCGGGAAACATCAACCTATAACTGACCATGACTGAACACTGGATTGTTCAACTACAACCCAACATTGGAGAGAGATTGGCCTTGGTTCTTGTTTATAGTCATGTCATAAGACACAGTGAGAGGAAATTGCCTACGTTGGAACTTGAAGGGGATTCTAAGATCCGACGACGTCAATGTCATTCGCGGGATCAAAACTTTATTACCTGTATTGGTTCCAGTGAGAATTTTAGCTTCAAGAACATGCTTGGCAAGCCTCGTATTCACCAGCCTAGTGTCGTTACACAATCCAGTGGTATGGTCTATATTTTTCAAGAGCATAACTGGAGTCCCGACCTTCAGATGCAACTCATGATTAGGAACCCCTGAACATTTTATCCCATTCAAAAATTCGGGAGTGTGCAAATCATGCAGGAAGTCAACATTAGCATCCGATTTACATGTGCTATCGGAACTCAAATACGTATGTCCCTCTGACGAGTTCAAAAACGTCATATATTGATTTATAGATTCGACAACATTTAGGGTAGGAACTAGTATAGCCCTTTCTTTCAAGTACGTCAGATCATCAATGGCGTCTTTAAACATTTGATAAGTACTTTCTACAATAGTTGCAATCGGATCACCTAAAGATTCGAGCCAAATATCTTCAGGTATATCAATCATGGCACAACCATCATTTGATCCTCCGATTGATCCATCACCAATGCTTGTGATCCATTCAGAGAATTCAGCCAAATCTTTATAATCATCGGTATCACCAAAGTTCTGAAGACGCATGTTCTTAGTCAGTTTAAGGACAGTGCAATCTTTCCACAAATATGACGCGTTAATGGATGCATTGATAATATCTTGCCGAGTTCCCTTGGGAATAACAAGCAAGATCTGTCTAAATCCCCACCAAAGACAACGGTTTTCCCTCCAAAAGGTTTATGTTCCAACATTGGGTCGATGAGTTTCAAAAGACCTCATAAAGTCTCATCTAATGCCTGAAAGCAATATGTGTGCATCATCGGTGCCTCGTCCCAAATTATAAGTTTAGAACGAATAATAAGCTCAGCAAGCGGACTCCCCTGTTTGATATTGCAAGTTGAGTCCTGATTTGGGTTCAATGGAATAACAAATCGCGAATGTGCAACAGAAGAGAAGTTATACCGCTAGATGCAACATTCGGTACAATTTCTCCTTTAGACCTCAATCCCGAAGATAAAGCCTTCCACAAAAATGTTTTTCCTGTTCCTCCATATCCGTAGCCATAGAACATCCCATCTTTATTTGATCGTACATCACGCATTATTGTTGAGTAAACTTTATGTTGCTCATCGTTAAGTTTCGAGATCATGTCTTTGTTCTCTTTCAACAGAACATCACGATCATAACGCATCTCGTCATTAAGTCTGTTTCGGTTGTTATGAATAGTATTAGCATCCGGAAATGGCATTAAATCAAAATCGCGCAGACTCCTACATAGATTTCGCAATAATTTATCAATTCCCACCAACGTAAGATTCTTGATTTCGTTCTCACTCAATACCAAATATGTTGCATAAGATCATAGTAATAATTATAAAACAAAACATTTTAACAAATATAAAAGGTTTTAGTAATTAACATAATTTTTTGTAAATAATACCTTGATGTTGTAGAAGGCGTCGACATTTGTATAAAATATCATCAGAAAGAAACTCCTAACATTTCTCCCAGACATGTTCTAGTCGGCTCAAAGAGTCCGACGAAAGAAATGACGCAAATAAACTTCTAAGATTCTCCGCAGAAGCCCAGGAACTCACTTCATTGATGGCATCCAATATATTCCCTATCATCTTTTAACAACCCTAGAGCATAGCAAGCCTCTCGATACGAAGAATGTTGAACACCTGTTGGGTATGAATTACATGCGTTTAAGATATACATTATGGATGAACATAAAAAAATTCAATAAAACAGTTTAGATGAACACATTTAAAGTTACAAATTTTGGAAAATTTCTTTGTGCACAATATTTTTTGTCTAATTGTTTTTGGATTCATCATCGCCACAAACTAATATTTTCAAACTAATATGTTCATTTTTCATAAATGTTTTAAAAAAATAACTATAAAAAAACCATGCATTATAATATTAAAGTTTACTTATATAAATTTCAGTAAAAATGAAATATGTAGATAGATATTTTTCGTACATAATTAATATAGCTGAAATAATTTTTTATTAATTTTTAACAAAGTGTATAGTTTATTTCTATAATAATAAGATTTGTATAAATTTTTGTCAATTGTTCAGTTTGCGAAAATATTTTTAAAATTAACTGAAAAAACAACATACATTATAATATTAGAATTTAATAATATAAATTACATTAAAATTGAAAAACGTAGACAGACGTTTTCTTGCATAATTAATATAACACAAATAATTTTTTATTTTGAATAAGGTGTATACTATGATATATATTATGATTTTTTGTAAATATTTTTAAAAAAAAAAAAACAAATCACAAGTTCATTTGGGCCCTTTACATACATTTAATAATCTACAAAAATTGAAACAAAGGCTAATAATAAAAAAAAATTGGTCCAGTTCAATGGACATTCCAAATAAATCAAGCCTATTAATGATTTTTATATTTTAAAAACTGAAATAAAAACAAATTCAAAAAAACTCGATAGACACGTGTGTAGACTTCCCATTGCATGATACATCAACACCCTAGATTATGCCACGTGTCCAATCATTTATCAAAATTAAAAAAATTAAAAAAATCCGATATACACAAAACGTCTCCATCTAGGGATTCTTCATTTCCATCATTTCACTTTCTATTTTATCATTTTATGGTATTCATTTTCTTCCAGTAAAATATTTTCAGAGTTTTGAAAATGTTTTAAAAATTTGTTCACAAATGTCATCCTCCAAAATCAAAATGATAAACACAACATCTATCTCCAATTCCGATTTGAGCGACAGAAAGATAAGTTTTTTTTTTAAAATTATTTCGATTATATTATGTTCATATGATTCTGTTTTAATTTTTAGATTATTTATCTATGATTATATGTTTTTGGGGTTTTAAGATTAACTTATTTTGGAAAGCCCCATATTTGGTTTCAAAATTGTAGATCTACATTTTAAAAGTGTTTCTTCTGAATTTTTTTAACTAAAATATTTTTAATATTTCTAACAAATAATTTTTTGAATATAACAAACAATGTTGAGAGTGTTTATATAGATCCTGATGAATATGCATTTTTTCCCTTGAAAACTCAGATTTACGGGTCAAAATTCCATATATGCATTTAAAAAGTATTTAATACTGATTAATCAAAATATTACATATTTATTCAGCTAGCAATATATTTTCTTGTATTCTCGATTTAATCAAGTGTTACGGATAAATGCAGGAATACACAAATGCCATTGTTTTACTTTGGCTGTTGTAAATAGCCTTTTGTGACTGGAGATGATACTAAAAATTTGTCACGCTTCCAGGTTCTTTTCTTGTCTTACGAGCAAGGATGTTATCATTCTGAAAATCACATCAACCAAATCAGGTTAGTTGATTTATTTATTACAAAACCAATATATAAACTGAAGCTTTAATCACGATGTTATTTGAAATCTTTTGAATCCACTTGTGTTCTACGGGTTGAAGATTATGATTGATGAATCAATGTTAGGAAAAAACAGAACTTGAAAACAAATAAAAAAGACAACAGTTCATTGAAAGAAATATGCATTATGGACTAAACAGATTACCACAGACAAAAATACACAATATAAAGCAGATTTCTTCACATATGCATAGTTTCAATCCGAAGTATTTTTTATTCTCGTATTTTCATGATTTCGATTAGGGGTGCTCACGGTGCGGTTTTGCGGTTTTTTCACTAATTGCAAAGCCGAATTGCCATATGCGATTTTTTCAAAAAATGAATCCAAATTGCGGTTTTATTAAGTAAAATCAAAAGTACGGTTTATAGCGGTTGCGGGCGGTTATGCAGTTTTAATCTATGTACAAGAAAAAAATTTATAATTCACACAAAGGGTAATTTATAATACAATAATCCTAAAGTCATGCCTATTCACAATAAATTGCTCCTCAAAAGCTGAGACATTGATCTTTACACTAGAGATTAAAAAAAAAAAAAAGAAGAAGAACAATAGCTTCACTGAAAATAAATGAGTTGCAATAATATAATCCAATATCCTAATATAATATGAAAACCTATGGTACATGAATGCGAAAATCTAATAGATCAGTTGCAAGGACGTAATTCAATACCTCAAAATAGTATAAAAATATAAAACAAAGACATGTTACATAATTTGAAAATCCATGGGAATAATGTTCATTGTTCATGACTTCATAAACCTGCAAAAGCAAGATTATGACACCTGCATTTGAGAAAAAAAAATAATTGTAAGTAATATATATTTTAATTTACAGAATTACATATGAGTTTTGCTGCAAAATGAAAAAAAAAATATTGAACTACCTTAAAATGTGTTTCCTTATTAATCATCAGATACCACAAAAGATATTGATGTCTCTAACTCTGTAAAACAACAATAATTAAAGCACATAAAAACTACTCAAAGGCATGATAAAAATCAAACAGGATATTGTAACTATTTTACCATTTTCTATGCTTTCATATTGTTGAATGTCCTCGAATATTTCGCCAAGATCAATTGGAGAAGGTGTAAGCATGTAACCAATCTCGAGAGCATATGAGGGCCACTATCGTTTTAGGTGATAAAGAGCTTCTAAATGCATCAATCACACGACCACTTGTACTAAAAGCAGATTCTGAAGCAATAGTGGACACTGGAATAACTAATACATCTCGTGCGACTTTAGAAAGAAAAGGATATTTTGGAGTGTTCACTTTCCACCAATTCAATACGTCAAAATCCTTGCTCGGTTTTTCACAACCTTCAAGTAAATATCGAGCTACTTCAGATTTACTCTTAACACATTGTTTTTCTTCCAAATGTCTAGCAAATTGAGATTCTAGCAATTCACTTGGGTCATCTTCTTCATCTACATGCATGTAATTATGCTCTTGCACTGCATTTTCATCTCTACTCATTTGCTGAAAATTAGAATCTGCATGATGCTTATACAACAAAACCAACAAATCTTCTATTTTTTGAGTCATTTTGTTCACATATGAAGCATCCCCTTGATACATTGTTGCAAAACAAAAATTAACATACTTTTACTTGTATCTTGGGTCCAAAAGAATAGCAACAAACAACAACCAATTGATGTTATCAATGTTTCCCCAATATTTGTTGAATTTCTCATTCATCCGAATAGCCATAGAAGCCATAATATAATCTCCTTACTAATCATATTGGATAAACCAACATGCACGAGAAGAAAGTACACGAAAAAAGGCATTTGAAGTGACATATAATGAACCAGAGAACTTTAAAGTCACGTGATAGAATATTTTTAAGAATTTGACAAAATTCCTGGCGTTAATCCAATCTATATCCATTGGAGGTCCAATTATCTTATTCCCTTTCACTTTTCTTTTCTTCCCCTCAAATTCCTCATCTTGATTTAATTCATAGCAATCAAGTAGTCTACATACTTTTGGTCTTCATCCCCAACCTCTCAAAAGCTTTCTCAAATTTCTCGTGACCTCAAGCATCAAATAGGTTGAATTCCATCGTGTTTCTACATCTAAACAAACAAGACTCTTTGAATCAATTTTTCTTTCTCTACACACTTTTTGAATGCATTTAGCCTACTTGGAGAAGACCTTACATATTTCAAAGCATTCCTAACCCCCATTATGGCTTCATTTTGCTCTTTAGCCCTTTCTTTGACAATCAAATTTATTATATGAGCGGAACATCTTACATGCATGTAATCATTATTCAAGATGACATCTTTTCACTTGCATTTTCGTTTCAAATAATTGATTGCTTTATCATTGGAGCTAGCATTATCCTTTGTAATAGTGAAAACTTTATCAATACTCCATTGATTCAAACATTCTTCTATTGTTTTTCCTCTTTATGATTCTCAATTAGACAAAAGTTTATGACTCTTTTTGCAATTTCCAGTCATTGTCAATCCAATGTGCAGTAAGACACATATAATTCAAGTTCTGCAATGAAGTCCATGTATCGGTAGTTAGGCATGTTGGGAAATAATTTTTAGATTTTGATGAATGCCATGTAAAACTTAGAATAGAAAGTTGGCACCCCATTTTTTCTGTTGTAAATTGCATTGTAATAGATAGGGCTGGTCGAGTTGAGTCAAGTCAGCTATGCCTGAACATGCAAGAAGACAACTGGAGATAAGAAGGAAGACTCATTGCAAGGCAAATTTGAGTATGGCAAAAAGAGAAGACATGAACTCGATCAAGATGCAAATCGAGATACAATGAGTGAAGTATCGGTCAAGTCAACTCAAGATAGCCAAGTCTCAAGTTGAAGTAATGTAAGAGTCATCCAATGATTGGAAGGCGACTCAAGTCACCCGGGAAGTTAAGAAAATGCGATCAAGTCGAGATAATCGAAAGAGATCCGTTGCACATAAATCAAGAGAATTACTTAAACAAGTAATACCTCCATATCGCCTTTCTTGAAATGCTCGGTCCCGAGAACCATGCAAAAGGAATAAACAATGGGAAACATGCACCGTGTCGAACTCGAAAAGTCAAGAATCGTTCATACAAGGAAACGAAATAAATTCAAGGATCGCAACAAGACAAGCCAACGACCACAAGTGTCTTTTAAAAATAAGCATATCTCTTCAACGGACAAATTTTTTGAAAGATCACTATAAAAGGCCGAGGAATCACTCACGAGAGAAGGTTACTCGAACCACAAAATTTCAAGCTAACATTTGAACTTTAACCAAAAAATATTCTCAAGTCATTCAAGATCAATCCTCAAGCCTACATTACAAAGGAAATAAATCCAACACTCACTGTGAAGGAAAGACAACTTCAATCGGTTCAAGAGAAAATATTTGAAGAATCAAGGGGTCTACATTCCACGGAGGATTGTAGAAAGGTTCAAGGTCGAACTAGCCTCAAGTTTTGGAGGGCTTCGTGATCAAATCCAAGGAGCTTGAGCAAGTGGGCTATAGTAGCAAAGCGGTGCCCCTGTGAAGAAGTTGAGTCGTCACGAGAAGCCGGATGTGTGACCAAGGCATCTCGATCGAGTCCCAAAGGATCAAGTCACCATTTGTGTGATCAAGACTTGTATACGGGACGGTTAACCACTCAGACTTGATCAATACTTAGTGGATTCCTCCGGAGTTGGAGAAGAGAGGAGTAGAAGAATTACCCCATCTTGAACCTCTATAAAAACTTATTGTGTCATTTACATTTAAGACTTTAATTTCTCGCATATTATTTTTATATCTTTGATAAATTTGCTATCCAACTCGATAATTAACTAAGTGCTTAAACCAAGTATTAATACAAACTTAACCAAATTCAAGGGTGTTAAGTCTTCCAATGAAAACATATCACGGTCGAGTTAAGTCTTTAGTCAAAACAATTTGAGTTATTCTATCAACAAACTCGGTCGAGTTTGTTGAGTGACTAACTCTTTGATTAACTAACTTAGTTGTCCATCAAGGACTCGGTGAGAAGTATTAACTCGAACATTTTAAAAGGACTAAATCGAAAAGTTGGTAAGGTTTATTCAACCCCCTTCTAAACCTTACACTCACACCCCTTGGGACCTACAAGGCATACTCTATTAAGTTTCAAAACTCTTTTCAATTTTTTTTTCTCTTCAAGATAAACTTTCATGCAATCCCTAGCAATAGTATGCCTAGATGGGACCTCAAACCTTGGTTCCAAAGATTTAGAATAAGCTTTAAACCCTTCCCCCTCCACAACCTTAAAAGACAACTCATCGATGATTACCATTTTACCAAGTTTTTTCCTAACCTCTTCAAGATTTAAAGCCTTTCCTTTAATTGGAGAATTATCATTTTGGTTGCCATGCACACCTTTATAATCATGCATAGTCTTTTGCTTCTTATCCAATCTAAGTGGATACTTTTTGCATGAAAACTCCAAATGAGTCCATACTAGTGGTTCCATTAAGTTTTGGATGAGCAAAGATAACTTGTATTGCAATAGTTGCATGCAACTCTAGGTGGATTGCTACCTTCTATTCTAGTAAAGTGAGCCCAAATTTCAGAAGCTTTCTTTGAATCTTTTGTCTCAACTATGTCAATTGCTCTAGTCCTTTGTATTTTCTTAGGAGGTAATTTAGATGGTTTCCTCACTTTTGAATGAGAATCATGTGTAACATTCTTCTCTCTGGAATTGTTATTTTCAGGAATAAGTTTGCCATCACCGTATCAATACCCTGAGTTTGTTCTTGAGCTCCTTGTTGTTCTTTACTTGAAGCTATTGTTTCCATAGATATGTCCACATTAGAAACTTTTTCAGAAGATGCATTATCCCTCAGTTTAACAAAAAAAAAAAAAACATGAATCAATATCAAATCTAAACATGAAAAAAAAACTGTAAAAATAAGAATATATCAAATAAAATATAACTTACTTTTGCATTAATAGAATGCTCCATGGAAATGATTAGTGAAAAATATCTAATGCATGCAATCAGTTAAGAAGAATTAAGGACTAATCAAATGCAATCTATAATGAAACCAAAATTTTATTTCTATTACCAGAACAACTCAAGTTAAACAAACATATGATGAAACAAAATACTTTTTTTTAGAGATATAAAACAAAATATTATTCCAACCCATCTGCAAACTTTTAAGGAATCTCATGTTTAATACTAATTATAATTAAATAAAATGAAACAAGCTACTTATCATAATTACAAAAAATGAGTGAATAAATGTAACTTACTCAAGTATTGAGATTAATCAACCAACTCAAGCAAATCCAAAATGAAAATAAGTTAATAAGAGACATTAAATTTCAACAAATAATCAGAAAATTAAAAGGATTACCTTCTTACAGTGGACTTGTTGACAGCGGTCGTCGAAGAGAAATAAAAATGTGGGCTTGTTGATTAATGATTAATGTTGAGACTTGAGAAAATTTGTGAAGGATTAGCAAATTCAATATTTGTGCAGAGGATTGAGGAAATATGGGAAAGGGAATAAAGAGGCGGTGGACCTTGTGAATGAAGGATAATAGGTTTTAGGGCTGAGTTTAGTGTGTTAATTAATTACATAATTACCCTTAAGCTATAATATATATAGCATGGCAGTCGGTCGATTTGTGGCGGTTTTATTGTGGTCAAAACCGCAAACCACACCGCTAAGGCGGTTCGGTTTTTCCATAATATTTATAATCGCGGTTTTCATGATAAATTAATAATAACGGTGTGGTGCGGGGCGGTGCGGGCGGTTATTTAAAATTTATGATCATCCCTAATTTCGATAGATCAGAACAGTGACGAAGCCAAAAATTTCCGGTAGGGGGGCCAATTATTTTAAATTTTTGGCTACTTTTCCAAAATAGTAGCCATGTTTTTTTAGTCAGTTTTTAGTTCAAATTTTCAGTTTGTCTTTTTTCATTCCTATGGATCAAAATGTACAACATCAATTTTTGATATATAATCAAGTACCTCACCAAAGAACACAAGAAGAGTATGACTATGTCAAAATGACTAAAAAATATGTTTTTGAAAATTATGACTATTTTTTATTTTTACAAAACGTAAGTGGACAATTTGTCCATCGCAACATATAAAAATGAAAAAAAATACATCAAATTTAAAATAAGTGGAAGGTTTGATAAGTCGTTGTATTAATTCAATCACGTCTTAACATTCAAAAATAAATAACAAAATACAATTATATTAATATACCAAAAAGGACAAATAGGACACAAGAGAATAATGCAAAATTCATGATCAAATTAATGGCAGAGCTTAAAAAATGTACAAAATTTTAAGAAAAAGGATAAAATAACTAAGATTCGTATTTTTCAAGATTTACAAATCAAAATAGGAAAATAATTGAAGACATTTCGTTTTCTCATTTTTCTAATTTTTTATTTATTTTAAGATTAAAATGTGAAATGACCCAAATACCCCTGTTTTTTTTTTCAAAATTTGAGGGGGTCCCAGTGCCCCCTTGTCCCCTTAATAGCTTCGTCTATGGATCAGAATCCGAAACCATTTTTTGTTTTTCAAAACAATTCATACATTCTAATCAAAAAATAAACACAGGTTCGTTTTTTTCAATAGATGTAATATTTTTTTCAATAATCATTCGATTTTATTTTTTTATATATATGTCTCTCATTCGATGTTTCTCGAGCCAAAAAAAATCGTCCAAAATGTTTTTTTCCTTCTAAAAGATCTAGTCATACTTATACTTTCATTCGTTTGTTGTCTCTCGTGCTGATATACTGTTATGGTCGTCTCAAGTTCTTTGCTATCCCGTTGTAATTTCGTGTGCCATTCTAAAATATATTCGCACTATCATCATTAACCTCGAACTGAATCTTATACCTTCAAATGTGTAGAAAAGAAGTAGTTCCAATAATTGGTAATGGAAAATATACTATAAAATTTAAATACCTAAAATTTCCCTTGGATAAAACTTGTCACAACATTCATAATAAAACTTCTCTCCGACTTGAGTGAGTTTTTTGGGATATTTTTTGCATTGATAGATGCCACCAATATCTAATAATGAAAAAGATTGGTAGCACTAACCCATAAACTCACAACCTATATTCAAAATAATTAAATCAATAAATTATATAATTAATCTAAGAAGCATGCAAACACTTAATCAAACCTTATCAACATATGAAAAACAGAATCGAATAAGAAAAACTGAAATTGCAAATATTAAACATAAATAAAAACTTAAATATATCATTACTCCAAGTCTTCTGGAGTTATGTCAATGTGTTTGCTTGCCCCCGAGTTCCTTTATTTGAGCATACATAGTTATAGATTCTTCTATGATATTTGTGCAATACAATAAACAAAAAAAATATTATTTGTATGTAAGCATACATATATTACCTTTTCTAAAATAATAACATTACTTACTGAATAAAATGGTCTCATCGACCTTTTCAACATTTGACAGTTTCTTGATTCATTTAAAACTATATAAAAACCTAGGAAGAGAGTTGTCTTCCACTGAAAAAACTTCTAGCTTGATATGAAACATAATCTTGTATTTCCCATATGTTGTTTGTATTTATCAGTATAACATGCGGCCTTCCGTCAAGCAGTTCTTATATTGCACACATGAATCTTCTTTGTAGTGCCATAAATCATGTCACCCTGAGAACATATAAATTGAAATTTATTTTAATATATCATAATATGTTTTGTATAAAAAACAAAATTGATACCTCAGCATCAAAAACACATTTCACATTTTGTTTGGCTTCTATCATTATACGTGCATTCCAGACTCTGTTTAGCTTCTATCATTATATGCGCACTACATACTTTGTTTGGCTTCTATCATTATACGCGGGCTTCCTATACGTACATGCCAATCTGGAGCTCATCGTCATCGATGCCATTTCTGTATTCCTGTGAAAAATTAACATAAATACTTTTTTACCGGTAAATCATGTATTTGAGAGTTTGAGGCCGTAAAAATAGCGTCAATAAGAACTCATTTATATGAGGGCTGAGGAGATTATTTAAGGAAATTAAAGACTTTTTTGTTATTTTGTCATGTTTTGTAAAATTATTATCAAATCTTTGAAATTTTGATATTCTTTCCAGGTATAACGTCTGAATATTATTGTCTAGCTGGTTTGTATTTTGTTGCCAAAATGTTAATATATGATATTTTTTGTGGAAAATATGCTGCTAATTGAAATTTATTTCCTTTATAAAGATTTGTATCTTGTATTTTTTAATTTTTTTATTGCTTTCAGTATTTATTAAATTTTGTTAAATAATTTCAGAATTAAAATTTTGATAATGTTTCCTATTATAAAAGTCTGATATAAGTGTACAAGTATATTTGGAAGTTGTATTTAATCAATCAATATCCAGAATTGATTCAATGTAACCTTTGCAGAAATTTGGTTAGATTATTGCTATATCTAAACTTAAATTGACCGGATGTCCGATTATAATCAATAAAATTGGTCAAACTTTCAAAAAAACAATTTTGAACTTTACCTTAATTAATTACAAATAATTTTGATTTGATCTTATCACGTATAAAAATGGTCAAACTTTCAAAAAAGAAAAACAATTTTGAACTTTACCTTAATTTCAAATAATTTTGATTTGATCTTCGTATTTCGGTATTCTTTTTATAGTCATTTAGTCAATTTTAATCATATTTAACTAAATTGAATAGGATATATTATTTAATGTTAAAATTAATCTTCCATATATGTTTTCTCCTTAATTTCGGTATACATACCAAAATTTAAAAGTCAACCATATTAATTTGGATTCCAAAATCCGAAAAAAAATTAAAAAAATCAGAAAAAGTTTTTAGAAAGTGTCATTTAGGCAGAAAAACAATTTCAGAAACCATTTTGCTTATATATATATATATATTGATTTATCAATTAATTAATAGGTGGAAAGGGCATAATAGTAACTAGCAAAATGCCGTAAATCACGCTTCTACAATCATGGGATTGATTAATTATACAATGATGCACTGTTAGATATAAAATAGTGTACAGTCAGCTATTAAATGGTGTACAATTCAGTTGTTAAAATGATGCACAATTTCAGTTATGGAAACGTGATATTAATTAATCCCTTGATTGTAGTGGCGTGATTTATGACATTTTGCTAGTTACTATATTATGCCTTTTCTACCTATTAATCAATTAATAAATCAGTTATTTTTAATAGCAATCTGGATCATTGAATAAAAGGTGTTGACGGATGAGATCAATCCACACTGCCACACGGTAAGAGGCTGCCACACGAGATCCCATCCCTATGTGTATGTGATTATAATATTCTATCTATTTTATATTATCTCTTACTAGTAATGCTTTCTAAATCCACATGATGATTTTAGTTTGTATGATGTGAATATTTATGTTTTAAAGAGCTTTTGGTTCTTTAGTTATCCATTTTAATTATACAACTCATTTGTGATATTTTTATATTTTTATGATTTGATTTCAATAATATACATAAACTAACAAATGGTTTTGTGGAAATGGGTTAAAATAGCTTTTTCTAAAATATAAAGATAAAAAATATCATCTTTTGTAAACACGTCTTTTTTAGCCATTTTTAGGTGTAAAATGATATGCATACAATTCTAGCATGTTTGTTTGATATTTGGATTATTTCTCTCTTTCGCTTATCTTTATGTATCCTCTTACTCTTTCTTTCAAGTTTTTTTGAAAAAATCGAATTTGTATTTTTGTTTTTAAATATGCAATATGGGTGTTCAATTATAGATATTGAAAAGAGGATTAATTTGATATATTATGCATGCAAAACGAATTTAAAACGAAAAAGTTAATTGAATTCAAAGTTTTTTGGAGAAAAACAAAATAGTTGGGTTATAGTAAGTGATAGAACTGGATGTTGAGTTACTGTAACTCGATGCCAAGTCTAGTAACTCGATGTCGAGCTAAACTAACTCGGCGCTACGATGTCGAGTCATCAGAACTCGACGCTCTGATGCCGTGCTACGATTGTGTCGAGTCTCGTAACTCGGCGTTCTGATGTTGAGTCATTGTAGCACGATGCTATAGTGTTGTGCTATAGTGTCGAGTCATTGTAACTCGATGCTCTGATGATGTGCTACGAGTGTCAATCTCTGATGTCGACGCTACAACGCCTTTTAATGCAAGTAAATTGGCTCAAGGGCATATTAGGTTTCCCACCCTAGAATGGCTAAAAAGATGTGTTTGAAAAAGATGGTTAAAAAACATCTTAGTTTGATGGGAATGGCTAAAAAATCATCTCTTTGGTTTTTGTTGTTTTATATAGTTTAGGTGAAAAATAAATGGAATATAACACTTTATCCATGAAAAGATCAAATATGATTGAGATTAGTGTTTGATCGGTAGTTAGCTAGTAGTGTACTTGTGTTGTATTTGTTTGATTTTATTTTAGAGGTTTAAAGTTTGACTATTTGATTTTAAGATATTGTATATGTAATGCAAGTATGCAACTATAAACTATGTGTGGTTTTTACTATTATTGATAATTTAGTTTTGTATATTTAGTTTGAATGTTAATGTTATTCATTATTTAATTTAAAATTTTAGATTTAAATATAAAATTTAAAATATTTTGACTTGTAGCCTAATAGTGGTCCATTTAGCCCGAAGTGTAGTAGGGTTTGTTAGTCCAGTGGCTAAGATAATCCGGGGGTGAATAGATTATGCCGATTTTCTGATTTTCGCCCTCTTTTTTTGAATTGTAAAAATGATAGCAAGAATATAAGTGCGGGAATATAAACAACACACGTTGATTTATAGAAGTTCAACCCACCTATGGCCTAATCTTCTACCTCCCGGTATATCAAAGTGGATTTCGAAAAAGAAAAAGAATTTTATTAATAGATACCAAACTATTAACCTTCACCTTGAAGAGCACCTCACTCTTCTTACAACATTCACCTTGAAGAGCACATCACTCTTCTTACAACACCACCTATGAAGATTACCACAATCTTTTTACACCCATAAAGAGTACCACACTCTTCAACACCTAAAATCACCTAAGTGTGCTCTTACCACAAGAACACTTAACAAGGATATCTTTTTTGGATGATAGAAAATAATTCAAGATTACAACTCAAAATAAAGTATACAACTTTGAAGTGTAAGTGTAATCAAGAATCAAGTCTAGTACTCAAGATGTGCAAGTGAAAGACTTAGGCTTTAAACACGACAAGAATATGAAAGTGAAGAACAAGAAGTTTGTTTGTGTTTGCATTGCTTGTGTTGTTGTGTCTTGTTGCTTCAATCTTTCATCAATTTATAGGAGAGATCTTGGATTTGATTTTCTGACATAGGCTCCTCCTTGGAGATTGAAATCTGTAAAAAAATTGCAAATCAAATGGAGATTATTGTTTGGCCTTATTTCTTAGCTTCACCGAAAGTGAACGGCGTAGTTAATAGATATGGTAAGCAAGACCGATCCACAGAGACTAATAAATTAATGCACTAATTATTGAGCTTATAATAGCACTGTTTTTTATTTAGACGATCGAATTGTGATTGTAGTTTTATAAAACTAAGAAAATATTTTATCATAAAAATAACAAAGCAAAAAAGAGTCATGATTGAAAAGATCAAGTAAATGGATGGATTCGAGTGTTATAGTTTGATTAATCACTCTATTGTTTTGATTAATCAAGCCAAATTTATTATCTATCTTCCCTATAAGATGATCACAAAAGTAATTTATCCTCTCTTTCGAGACACAATAAACACGTTGATTGAATTATCTATACTAGCATCTCTACTCAACATAAGATAAACAACTCCCAAAAGCATATAAGATCAGCAAATCCTCACAAATAATCATAGACTTTTCAATAATGCAAAATATTCATGCCAAGTACTTAAGATCTAGTATTGAAACTCATCTCTCGAATTATGAATCAACACATCAAACATGCTAAATCATTGGTCATATGATAAAACAAGTAATAAAGCAAAGTGGATTGAATGAGGATGAATTCCCTAGTTAACCAATTTGGCCTACCCAATGAATTGAATTCCTAGTTAACCAATTTGAGCTTATTGCCTTATTTTTATAGCCACAGTTTTAGCCTTAACTTGATATATCTTTTAGCCTAAATTTGAGCTTATAGCATTGAGTAAGTGGGTTGAATGAGAATAAATTTGATGAAATCAATAATATAAATAATTGTGTTAGAGTTGGTTTATGGGAACAAAAGAAATGAAAGGGAGAAAAAAAGAAGGATGAATACTCATGAAAGAGTAGGAAAAAAACCAACTCTATGATTGAGTTTGTTATGAATAAACTTGTAGGTTGTGTTGTAATTTGATTTTGAAGTTTTGTTTTACCAAAGGAAAAAAATGATATGAAGAATTGATGAAGAAATGGGTACAAACGCAAACACGGCTCCAAGCCCTTTGTGCCGAAAATGTGGCAAGCCATTCGCCGTGCGTCTTGTGATGGTAGCGCATGCACGAGAAAAACTGCGGGAAGTTGTGGTTTTGCATCTACGGGTCGGATTTTTAGGCACAATAGATCGTTGAAAGATCACGTGCGGGCATTCTGCAAGGGCACAAGCCGCATAGTGAGAATTTGTACTACTGCACGATCATGTTGAGATAGATGATCGGTTTGAGAAGAGGAAGAGGAGGAACAAAGAATGTTAGTTATTATTAGGGTTAAATAATTTAGGATGTAATGGTGTAAAGGGTATTGATCATCATTTTCTTTGTCATCAAGCATGTGGACTTTTAGGCGTGGTTGCAATATTAGTCCGTAACTTTTGGGTTTGGCAATTTTAGTTCTACGATAGTTTTAGTTTTTAACGATTTTATCCTTTAGCCGAAATAGTAATTTGATCTGTAGCTTTTAATGACCATATGTATTTTCGTATTTTGGTTGTGAGAACAAATGAAATAGAAACACTTAATTAATAGGTATATTTGGTTGTTTACTATTAGTTGGTGTTTCGCATTAACAATTGAAATCTCATACAATATCCCCTATTGATGTCTTTGAAAAATCGTTCATTTGGTACCAAAACAACTTAGCGATTAAAATCCCAAAAAGTAAACCATCGTAATTATAAATATGGAGCTAATATTATTTCTTGATTGACTAACAATAATTATGGAATAAATTATAGAAAAAACAAAAATAATATATGTAAAAATTAATAACGAAACTAATTATATAAATATTACTATATGACCAATTTTGGATGACTCAATTGAAAAAAAAGAAAGAAAATATGGTACAAATTTTTGGACAAATCATACAAAAATAAAATAATATTTTTTTGAGAAGAAAATAAAATATTTTCTTGATTGTACACAAATCTTAACAATGCATTAGCATTTATAATTATAATTATAAGATGTTAAAAATATGAGATTTCAAATTAATCTTATGCGACGCTACTTTTAAGCATATAATAAGACAAAAAAACTAACAAGACAAAACTAATTTTAGATAAAATTAGTGATGATATATACTTAAAGCTAACATGGTCCTTGCGAACTTCATTGAGAGTTATTCCTTCTTTACCTACTCCATTTCTGCATGTGGAGTTCTTGCTGCAGATAACTCATGAGCAATATAATTTTCAACACAATATTGAGTTATTATCCCATTGACAAACTCAGTTCCTCTGTCAAACCTTATCTTTATAATGGTTTGGCTCTTTTCATTTTGAACTCTTTTCATCAGTTGAGGTAACTTCTGCAAGGTTTCCTTCTTTTTGCACATGAAAATTGTCCGTGTATATCTTGAATAGTCATCTACCACCACTAAGGTGTATTTCTTTCCACTTATGCTGGCTGGTTCAACTGGACCAAATAAATCCATATGCAACAGATGCAATATCCTCGTTGAAGAAGGACTTTGTTTGTCCTTGAATGAAGACTTTATTTGTTTTCCCATCGGCATGGATCACATACATTTTCTTTCTTATACTGTTGAGTCGACAATCCTTCTGTTAGTCAGTGGCTACGATAATCTAGAGGGTGAATAGATTATGCCGATTTTTCGCAAATCACCCTCTTTTTCGAAACAACGAGTAAATAACAAGAATGTAAATGCGGAAAATAAACAACACTCGTTGATTTAAAGAGGTTCAACCCACCTAGGCCTAATCCTCTACCACCCCAAGTATCTCAGGGATGGATTTCAAAAAGAAAAAAAGATTTTATTAATTTACCAAAAATTAATACAACACCTTGAGGATTACCACAACCCTCTTTCACCACCTTGAGGATTACCACAACCCTCTTACAACACCTTTGAAGATTACCACAACCTTCAAACACCTATCACCTAGATCACCCAAGTGTAGTCTTACCACAAGAATACTCACAAGGATGTCTTGTGTTGAATGATGACCAAAATCAAGATTACAACTCAATAAAGATTGAAACAATATGAGTACAAGTGTAATTAGGAATTGAAAGCCTAGATCTCAAATTTGTGCAAGTGAAAGTGCTTAGGCTAATACAACAAGATATAGAAGTGTTTGCTTTGTTTGCTCTTTTTGCTTGTATTGAGTGTTGTATCTTGTTGCTTGAATGAAGCCTCTATTTATAGGAGAGGACTTGGCTTTCATTTCCAGGACATTGGCTCCTCCTTGGGGTGATTTGCTACAAAAGAAACCATTTAAAATGATCAATATAGCTGTTAGAAATCAATCCCACAAAATAGGAAAAATTAAAAACGCAATGGATAGTTCTTTGATAAACATGGGGTTCGGTCGGCCGCGAATAAGATAAGATTGAAATTGAATCTGCGAATTTTTACACGGGGGCCGGTCGAAGGGGTGCGACCGGCCGCTCTTAGCGTGACTTGACCGATTGCCCTTGAAGAATTTACGAAAGCAGAGAATGCGGAACAAAAATCCAACTCCCAGTGCAGTCGTCGCCCGGTCGACCGGTCGACCGCGACCGCCACCCGTCGCCCACCTGGTCGACCTGGTCGCCTCGCTTTATTTTTCTTACGCCCCATTTTCTGTTTCTCAGCTCGACTCAGGTACGGGTTGCCCTATAGGGCGACCGGTCGAGCCTGAAACAAATGTGTTGTCCAATTTTTTATTGAAAATAAACTCCAAGAAATACTCCGAAAAATAGTAAAAACATTTTAAGTTGATCGGAAGTATTTAGACAACATTTAGGGACATAGTTTTGGTTTAAAAACTTATTTGAACAAAATCGAACATAATCATCAAAATCATGATAAAAACATTTATCTAACAAACTCCCCCTTTTTGATGATTACAAACCAAAACAATTTTCTTGAGGACGATTTGAAAGCCAAATAAAATTTTCGGGTTTTACGAGTAAACTATCCGTTAGAAGTATTTCCTACAAAGCTCCCCTATTTATGAGCATATCAACAAACTATTATTATAATTAAGAAGCACAAGCTATAACAAGCTTATATAGAATGCATCATGAGCTAAGGAGCTCCCCCTGTCACAAAACTTATAATCAATTTCATCCGAGTCCAAAATTCAAGCCATGGACTAGGTATTTGAGTCCACAATACTTATTGCGAGCTTTTATTAGCTTTTCTTGAGCTAACGAGCCAATATCCTGTTTCTCCCCCTTTGGAATCATCAAAAGAATGTTAGAATGGTTAAAATACCATACAATAATATCAAAGTGCGCCAAAGGGACGGTTTATTAACCGTTGAGCAATTAAAGCATAATAATCCAAGGAAAATGGGAGAAATGTAATATGAAGAGTTCATACGCTCGTTTTGTTTGTCAAATCATGATCTCAATAAGTATAGAAAACTTTTGAAAGCAAGAGAATCATGTTAAGTTGAAATTTTCATTGCGACATTTCATCGAACACCTTGTGTGCGTTAAAAATAAAAGAGGTTGTATATAACCTTTGTAAATGGTTCAAGCCGAAAAAAATTTCAACATCAATTCAAGTCAATCATCATACATAACAACATAACAACCAAGCTCATCATGATCATACGAAAATTACATCAAAATTTTTCAAGTAACTCGAAAACTCAAGGGTTCAACCCAATTGAGCAAAAAAGAGAAATTCTTACCATTTGATCGGAAAGAATGAGCCATAATGATGATGATCATGCTATATAATGTCCATGTTGTGTAAAATATGCATGAAATCCATTTTTGAATGAAATTAGAGTGAATTTGGCAAAGGGGACGAAAAATGGCCAAAAATGTTAAAGTGAAGAATGTTGAAATTTAACGTTTAAAAGCCAAAATATAGCTTAGGCGACGGCCGAGGTTGAGGGCGCCGGTCGAGGTTGAGGGGCGACGGTTGCCTCAACTCCTTCACCATTTGTCTTGTCGTTTTACCAAAATCCGAATTTTCAACCAAAAATCCGATTTTTCGCCCCTAAGTTTTAAAAATGTGCACAATGCAAATGTAAACCTTATTCAATATGCATTATGCCTAACCGAGCTCGTATCGAAGCAAAAATCTCGGAAGATAGCGGTTTTGTGAAAATATCCGCTAATTGATCTTGAGATGGTACAAAAGATATCTCAATTTTACGTTTTGAAACACAATCCCTTAGAAAATGATGTCGAATCTCAATATGTTTAGTACGGTTATGATGAACCGGGTTTTGAGCAATATTTATAGCGGATATATTATCACAAAAGATAGGTACATTTTCAAAAGAGCATTTGTAATCCGCTAAGGTTTGTTTCATCCAAAGAAGTTGAGTACAACAAAATGCGGCGGAAATGTATTCGGCCGGCCGTTGAAAGAGAAACATGATTTTGCTTCTTTGAAAACCAAGAAACTAGGCGATCGCCTAAAAATTGACATGATCGGAAGTACTTTTCCGATCATCAATATTTCCCGCATAATCCGAATCACTATAACCTTTAAGAGAAAAATTTTCATTCTTTGGATAAAATAAACCATATTGAATGGTGCCTTTCAAATATCGAAAAATCCTTTTAACGGCACTCATGTGAGATTCTTTGGGATTGCTTTGAAAACGAGCACATAGGCATACGACATGAAGAATGTCCGGTCTACTAAGCGGTTAAATAAAGTAAACTACCAATCATACCTCGATACTTTGATTCATCCACGGACTTGCCTTTCTCATCTTTGTCAATTTTGACATTTGTTTCCATAGGAGTAGAGACGGTTCTTCCTTCTTCAATGCCGAACTTTTTCAAAAGTTCTTTTGTATACTTTGATTGCGAAATATAAATACCTTCTTGACATTGCTTAATTTGAAGTCCAAGAAAGAAGTTAAGCTCCCCATCATACTCATCTCGAATTCTCCTTGCATTAATTTAGAAAATTTCTTGCACAAAAGAATCATTAGTAGCACCAAAGATAATATCATCAACATATATTTGCACAAGTAAACAATCTTGCCCCTTTTCAAATATAAAGAGAGTTGTATCAACTTTACCTCTTATAAAACCATTTTGTAAAAGAAAAGAGCTAAGTCTATCATACCATGCACACGGGTGCTTGTTTTAAACCATACAAGGCATTTTTAAGTTTATACACATCATTAGGCCTAGAAAAATTTTCAAACCCGGAGGTTGTTTTACATAGACTTCTTCTTGAATAATACCATTTAAGAACGCGGATTTAACATCCATTTGGTAAAGTTTGAAATTTTTAAAACAAGAATAGGCAAGTAAAATACGAATAGCTTCTAAACGTGCTACGGGTGCAAAAGTTTCATCATAGTCAATACCTTCTTCTTGACAATACCCTTGAGCTACTAACCTTGCCTTATTTCGAACAATATTGCCTTGATCATCAAGTTTGTTAGGAATACCCATTTTGTACCAATAATGGTTTGAGAAAGAGGACAAGGTACTAATTCCCATACATCATTTCTTTCAAATTGATTCAACTCCTCTTGCATCTCTAGGAACCAATCCTCATCCTCAATAGCCTTTTAGCATTTTTAGGCTTCTTTTGAGAAATAAGAGCTTTCTCGGCAAATTTTCTCCGAGTCATCACTTTGTCAAGGGGATCACCAATAATAAGATCTTTTGGGTGATCTCCCTTAAATTTCAATGCAACGGGAAGATCCGAGATATCACATCTATCTTCTTGAGGACCATTTGAAGTGGACGGTTGATTATTTGATGTAGACGGTTGATCATCAATTTGAACAATTTGTTCGATAATATCCTCTTCATCACTTTCATCATTAGGAATTCTTTCAACTCCCAAAGCTTCATTGAATTTAACATGGATGGATTCTTCGACAACTCCACTAATTTTATTGTAAACCCGATATGCTTTGCTTTTTGTTGAATATCCCATAAATATCCCTTCATCGGCCTTAGGATCAAGTTTGTCCAATTGATCCTTGGTATTCAAAATAAAGCATTTACAACCAAATATCTTGAAATAACTAATATTTGGAGTTCTACCTTTCCAAAGCTCATATGGAGTTTTATTCATTTTAGGTCGAATATAAACTCGATTAATGACATAGCAAGCGGTACTTACGGCTTCGGCCCAAAAATATTTTGGAAGTGAAAATTCATTGAGCATGGACCGACTCATTTCTTGTAATGTCCGATTTTTCCGTTCGGCTACTCCATTTTGTTGAGGTGTCCTTGGAGCCGAAAAATTATGAGCATATCCTTTGGTTTCACAAAATACTCTAAATTCACCGTCAAATTCTCCACCTCGATCGCTTCGAATAGACTTGATGGTGTCTTCCTTTTCATTCTCAATAAGTCTACACAACTTAACAAACTCATTAACGGCATCGCTTTTATTGGTAAGAAAAAGAGCCCAAGTATATCTCGAAAAATCATCGACTATAACAAAAGTGTAATGTTTTCCACTTAGACTAGCCGTACCAATGTCCCCGTACAAATCAAGGTGAAGCATTTGTAGGGGTTTGGTTGTGGAAATTTCATTTTTGGGCTTAAAACTACTCTTAACTAATTTGTTCTTTTGACAAGTGTCACATAAGCCAAGATTTTCAAAATTCAATTTGGGTAGTCCTTTCACATGTTGGTTTTTGTAAATATTTTTCAAATTCTTGTATCCAACATGTCCAAGTCGCCTATGCCATAAACTAGTTAAATCATTATTGGCGACTAAACAAGAAACATTTTGACTAACCAAATCACTTGTACAAATTTTGTAAAGATTGCCTTTTCTATTTGCTTCACAAATAATTTCACCATTTTTAAGTATAAGGCATTTTTCTTTATTAAAGGAAACATCATATTTTGAATCACAAAGTTGGCTAACACTTATCAAATTAAACTTAAGCCCTTCAACTAATACAACATTACTAAGAGAGAAAGAAGAGTTACCAATTTCTCCATTTCCAAGAATTTTTCCTTTGCCATTGCCGAACATGACCATGCCCTCTTCTTGGAGCTTGATGTTGGTAAAAAGTTCTCTCCTCCCGGTCATATGGCGTGAACATCCGCTGTCCACGAGCCATTTTGAATCTTCCATTGTGGTTATAGCCCCTATTACCTACAAAAGAATTTCTTTTAGGTACCCTATAATTTTGGGGTCCATGGGGTTAGTCTTGAGACCTTTGGGTCTCCAAACATGTCTTGAGCTATTTCTCAATTTGCAATTATTAGCATAATGTCCAACTTTGCCACAATAAAAACAAGTAGGAGTATTATAATTATTAACACGTAAAAAAGTCGGACCTTGGTTATTTTTCTTAAAAACACTTTGAAATGGCTTATAACCAAGTCCCGATTTGGAATGCTCACCTCTTTGTGCATCTAAAATTTTTGTGACTTTATCCGTACTTATGTTGAAACGATGCACATCATTTTTCAAACATTCAATATCTTTTGTGAGCAATTCCTTTTCGGTTTCAAGAGAATGAATTCTAGTAAGAGTAAGAGCATTAGCTTTGTCTAGAGATTCATAAGAGGTAAATAATTTTTCCTTTTCAACCTTAATCTCCTTATGCTCCTTTTTCAAATTTTTGTATTTAACGATTAAATTTTGAAACTCAATTTGCAATTCATCAAAATCACATTGCAAGTCATCAACTATGGAGGAAGTAGAAGAATTTGAGTGTACCTCATTGTTTTCATCGTCTATAGCCATGAGAGCGTGTTCGGTTTCTCCTTCCTCATCGGTTGTTTCGAGTAGTTCATCCCATGTTTTGACTTCCGCATTTAGAGCCTTCTTTTTTTGTGAAAGGCTTCCTTTTCTTTTGCTCCTCTTCATCGAGCTTGGCGCAATCGGCAATGAAGTGCCCGGGTTTTCCGCATTTAAAGCAAGCATTATCTCTTGGTTTTCTTGTTTTATTTTTATTCACAAATTTTGCAAATTTTCGAACAAGTGCGGCCGTCTCCTCATCATCATCATCATTATCATAGTATGCATTATTAGAAGAAGAAGCAAGACCTTTAGGAATAATTTGCATACCCGATTGATTTGTGGATGGTTTGGAATTTTTCCTCTCCTTGAGATAGACTTCATAGATGAGTAGATTTCCAATAAGCTCATCAAACTTGAGTGTCTCAAGATTTTGTGCCTCCGTGATTGCCGTTACTTTTTTTCGGACCATGAGCCGGGAAGTGCATTTAATACCTTGGTCACCTTATCTTCTTCTCGAGATGACTTTGCCGAGGGCCACAAGAGGATTGACAATGTTGTCAAGCCTTTCCACCATCTTGGAGATGCTTTCGCCATCATACATGTTAAAGTTTTCAAGTCCTTAACAAGCATGGTCTTTCTTGCTTGCTTGACTTTCTTAGTCCCTTCATATATTGTCTCCAATTTTTCCCAAACCTCATGTGCCGACCTTATGCCTCTTATGCGATTGTACTCGGTGGCGGTAAGAGAACAATGCAAAATATTTAAGGCCTTACCGTTTAGAGAGAAAGCCTTTTTGTCGTTTTCATCAAACTCCTTGAAAGGTTTAGGAGCCAAGGTGCCATCCTCCGATTTCTTTGTTGGTTGATCAACTCCTTAAATGACCACATTCCAAATGTCGAACCCGCACCCTTGTAGGAAGCACTCCATACGGTCTTTCCAAAATGCGTAGTTGTTGGCGTCGAATAGTGGTGGCTTATTGGTGGAGGCGCCGGTGGTGAGATGAGCATCATTTGTAGCCATGGATCTTTCCTCTTCACTCGGGAACGAGCTAGCCAAAGAGTTTGGCTCGATACCACTTGTTAGTCCAAGTGGCTACGATAATCTAGAGGGGGTGAATAGATTATGCCGATTTTTCGCAAATCACCCTCTTTTTCGAAACAACGAGTAAATAACAAGAATGTAAATGCGGAAAATAAACAAAACTCGTTGATTTAAAGAGGTTCAACCCACCTAGGGCCTAATCCTCTACCACCCCAAAGTATCTCCGGGATGGATTTCAAAAAGAAAAAAAGATTTTATTAATTTACCAAAAATTAATACAACACCTTGAGGATTACCACAACCCTCTTTCACCACCTTGAGGATTACCACAACCCTCTTACAACACCTTTGAAGATTACCACAACCTTCAAACACCTATCACCTAGATCACCCAAGTGTATTCTTACCACAAGAATACTCACAAGGATGTCTTGTGTTGAATGATGACCAAAATCAAGATTACAACTCAATAAAGATTGAAACAATATGAGTACAAGTGTAATCAAGAATTGAAAGCATAGACCTCAAATTTGTGCAAGTGAAAGTGCTTAGGCTAATACAACAAGATATAGAAATGTTTGCTTTGTTTGCTCTTTTTGCTTGTATTGAGTGTCGTATCTTGTTGCTTGAATGAAGCCTCTATTTATAGGAGAGGACTTGGCTTTCATTTCCGGACATTGGCTCCTCCTTGGGGAGTGATTTGCTGCAAAAGAAACCATTTAAAATGATCAATATAGCTGTTAGAAATCAATCCCACAAAATAGGGAAAAGTCATCGAAAATGCAACGGATAGTTTCTTTGATAAACATGGGGTTCGACCGGTCGCGAGAGATAAGATTGAAATTGAATTCTGCGAATTTTTACACAGAGGACGGTCGAAGGGGGTGCGACCGTCGCCGCCTTAGTCTGTGACGGTTGCCCTTGAAGAATTTGAAACAGAGAAGTCGGAACAAAAATCCAACTCCAGTGTACAGTCGCCGCCGGTCGGCCGATCGGCCGACCGCACCGGTCGCCCACCTGGTCGGCCGGCCGCCGCCGCCCTATTTTTCTTATGCCCCATTTTCTGTTTCTCACTCGACTCAGTACGGGTTGCCTATGGGCGGCACGGTCGAGCCTGAAACAAATGTGTTGTCCAATTTTTATTGAAAATAAACTCCAAGAAATACTCCGAAAAATAGTAAAAATATTTTAAGTTGATCGGAAGTATTTAGACAACATTTAGGGACATAGTTTTGGTTTAAAAACTTATTTGAACAAAATCGAACATAATCATCAAAATCATGATAAAAACATTTATCTAACACCTTCCACAAGATGACTCTTTGCAAGCTTGTTGATTGTCTTGAAATTCGGATGACTCGAAACTTCTTGTGCCACAACCAACTTGATTCGGCTGTGCTTTTTGCTAGCAGACAAGTACTTGGTGTAGCAGTAGACCAATCTATCACACACATATTCTTCTATCTTGATCATTGCAACACTATTTCATTTGATTGAGAATCTTTGATCCGCACACTCGCATATTAAATCCAAAGATTGTAGCCTTTGTCACGAGTTGATTGATGCTTAACATGTTGAAGTTGAGGCCTTCAACATAAGCAACATCTGTGATTTCCAATTCATTCTTCTTGATAGATCCCGTGCCCTTGATTTCCCCTGGAGCTTCATTTCCTCCAAATATGACTTTTGCACCTCTAATCTTCTTGAATCTTGACATGTTTTTCTTGTTTCTGTCATATGTCTAGAACAACCACTATCCATGTACGGGTTCCTTGGCACTCATTTGTTCCTTGAACCCGCAATCAAGGAAATTAGTTTTTTTAGGTACCCATATTTGCCTGGGTCTGAGGGGTTAATGCTATAAGATGATACAACCAACCTATAGCCAAAGGACTTGACTATAAGAGGTTGCCATCTATCGATGCCATAATTATAGTGCACATTAGCAAATTGCTTGGGGGTTTTAGGTTCATACAACTGTCTCTTTTGTCTGTATGCATGTGTGTTTGTTTTAGCAATTGCTTTCTTGGGATAGTTGTGATATTTCTAAGTGTAGTGCATGGGTGCATATGTGTCCGATAATAGCTCTTTTGCCTTTTGAATGACCTTTACCGAGGTTTAGGTCTTTGCCATTTAGGCTTGTACTCCATTGGTCTTTTTGATGTTTCATATTACTCCAATCAACATACTTTGGATAGTTTCTACCATTCCCATCATGTGTGTTTCTCTCGATGAAACTTCCGGGTTTTTTGGTAGCTCTGTTTGCTTTTCACAGAGTATTTTTTTAGAGTTTCTTTGAGGAACTCGGTTGGATTTCTTCTCATTTGTCTTCTCAGCATACTCAACTGGCTGTTTTTCTTTCCCTTTATATCCAAGGCTAGTTTATTTGTTATTGTGCTTAGGAGTGAATATGGGTGCAACATTTGGTGTTTTGGATTTCTAAGATGCTTCATTGTTTGAAGTTCCTTTTTCCAAAATCACTCTTGGAGTTTACTGTGCATGAAGGAATTAAATTCTATGCCTATTTTATCTCCACATTCTTTTTGACTCATGATAAGATCATCCAATGATTTGGATGCCTTTGTAAATGAGGCAGTCACATTTTTGAAATCTTTTTTCCTCTTTTCTATAGCAGCTAACTCTGCTAAAATCTTGGCATTTTCAGCCTTCAACTTAGTGTTCTCATTAGCTATGTGACTCAGAGTACTCAGCTCTTTAGTCAGCTGTGAGTTTTGGCTTTTAAGCTGACTGTTTTCCTCATTTAAAATTGTGTGTGAGGATTTTATGTGCTCAAAAGCTTTCATCATTTTGCCTAATAAATCATAAAGATCAGTGGGTGATGAAGTGCGTGTATCACAATCACTATCACTTGAGTCTGAATGAGATGAGTTAGAGTGTACCTCATCTTCTTGATCTAGTTGATCTTGTTCTTTAGCCATAAGGCATATCATATCCTCTTCCTCGAGTCACTTAGTAGTAGTCACTTCACTACTCTTTGAGTCGCGCTTTAGACTTGGTTGTCTCAAAGTCTCGGCGACAACATGACTTTCTTATTTTCCCGCTTCTTTCTCTCAAGACTTTTCTTTCTTCTTCATTCCTATATTTGTTTGGTGAATAGGAACAATCAATCGCAAAGTGTCTGGTTGTCTGCAGTTCCAACACAGTTTTCAACTCTTTTCTGTTCTTGGGTTACAACTCTCGATATTCAACCCTTTGATGCTCGTTCTCTTGGGTTGTCTATCTTCCTTGACTTAGGGTGAATGTCTCTGGAGGTTTCACCCTTGTTTCTTTTATAGTTCTTCAAGAACTTGTTGAATCTTTTAACCATTAGGGCAATCTCCTCCTGGTATATGGCTTCCTTGGGTTCAACTCTCATTCCATCCTTGGCTATCAGCAAATTGTCTTGGGTACAATCAGTATCCTCTTGTTCTTTTCTTCTCAACTCAAACTCGTAGGCTTTGAGGTTTGAGAATAGCTCGTGGTTAGATATTTTTGAGAGGTCCATTGAATGTCTCATGGTCATAGTCTTCATTTCCCATTCAGCTGGGAGGCTCCTTAAGATCTTCATACACATTTCCTTTTGTGTATATTCCTTCCCAAGAGCCGAAAGCTCATATGTGATTTCATTGAACGGTATCCGGATGATCTATAGTTTCACCGCAAGCATTTTGAAATTTTCAAATTTTTGAACAACAACAGACAATTTATTTTCTTTAATTTGTTACGATCTTTCACAAATTAAAGTAAATTTATTCCGCATTTCTTTTGCAGATTTGCAAGATTTGACTTTGTTGAACATTGCTTTGTCCAAGGTCTTGTGGAGTATGTCCTTGGCCACATTGTCCAAGTTGTATCTCTTCCTATCTTCATTAGTCCACTTAGTCCTTGATTATTCAACCATGGTTTGGTCTTGCTTCAAAGAACAACTTCTTTTCCTTCAAGCCTACAATGTTCTTATTGCGGCCGTGTTCACTTTAACTATTTACAAAGTGGTCTATCCTCTATCACAAGCCACAATTTATCATGTAATGCGAGATAGATGAGCACGCATACGAATTTTCCAATCATCAAATTCTTCAACGGTGAATATAGGAATGCGTGTCAGATTTACTTCCATGATAATAACTTTGCTTAAAATGAAAGATTTTGAAAAGCAAGTGTTTAAAATATTTTTGAAAAGATAGAGATCTAGTTCAGTTACCAGTGCGGAAGGTTAAATGAACCAACCGCTCTTATACCACTTGTAGGTCTCAAGGAGTGTGCGTAAGGTTTAGAAGGGGGGTTGAATAAACCTTACCAATTTTTTGATTTTAGTCCTTTTAAAGAATAACATAGTTAACTCAAATAGAAGTGTCCTTGAGGGACAACTAAGTTGGTTATTCAGCTGAGTTGGCCACTCAACAGATTCGATAGAGCTGTTGATAGAATAGCTCGGCTTTTTAACCTGATATTTAACTTGGTTGTATTGGTTTTGTCAGCGGAAGACTTAACACCATTTAAATTATTTTAAGCTTGTTTTAACACCTGATTTTAGCACTTGGTTATTAATCAGTTAGATAGCATATGTGAGTTTATCAGCAGATATGATGTAAGTATGCAGAAATGTAAATGTGCTGAAGAATAAATGACACAGATAATTTTTATAGAGGTTCGAAGATGGGGTAATTCTTCTAGTCATCCCTTCTCCAACTCCTGGAGGAATCCACTATATAACAGATCAGTTTACAACGTGGTGAAATCAGAGACAAAGATTGGTCACACAGTTGGTTCTCTTATGACTCAACTTCTTCACAGGCGGTTTGCCTTGCTACTTGACTCACCACTCAAGCTTTTGGATTTGATCATGAAGCCTCCAATAACTTGATTTGGTTTGACCTTGAACCTTCCTACAATCCTCGGAAAGTGGACCCCTTTTTATTCTTCAAAAGTTTCCTCTTCAATGATTTGAAGTTGTCTTTCATTCACAACTTTGTGTTGGATCGATTTCCTTCGAGTTTGAGGCTTGAGGATTTGCTTGAATATACTTGAGAATATTTTGATTACTTGCTTGAATAATGCTTGCTTGTTCGTGGTTCAAGTAACCTTTTCTTGGTAAATTCCTCGGCCTTTTATAGTGCACTTTTGAAATTTTGCCCGTTGAAGAGATATAGGCTAATTTCAAAAGTCACTTTGTGATCGTTGGCTTGTCTTGTATGCGATCCTTGATGTTGACATTTTCTCTTATTAAATGTCTTGCAAAGCATTTCGACTTTTCGACACACGATGCGATGTTTCCCATTGGTTTATTCCTTTTGCACAATGCAGGACTAATACTTTACACTGTGACTTTGGCATGTTACTATTATGAGTAACATTCTTGACTTTTGATCAACGGATCTAAGTCGATTATCTTGACTAGACTCATTGTCTTTACCCCAGGTGACTTGAGTCACTTCGGTCAATGGATGACTCAACTATCACTTCAACCTCGAGGCAGCTTCTTGAACTAACTTGACGACACTTCTTACGGATGTTCTCACCGACACACCTTGAGGTGGAGTCATTGACTTCCTTCTTGGCCATACTCTGGTGACACACATCAAAGTCTTCAATCCAAATCCATGATTGACTTCTTGTATTCATTGGCGTAGGCGACTTGACTCGGCTCTCTCACCCTAACTATTACAATACAAATTACAAGGAAAATGGAGTACAAACTTCCTAGTTTAAGTTTTACATGGTATCATCAAAATCTACAAAATAAATTTTCTAACATCCTCGATTTGCAAATCCCCAAAACTAGTTCTGTTTGAATCATCGAAATCAATACCGGTTTCGACTCAAAGTTATTAGCATTAATTGGGACATGGGAAATTGCACCATAGTTGCGATTTGTCCGAGGGCGAAAGTAATCGTGAATCGCTTGTTTTCGGATGCCAAACTTCCGATAAAAGTACGATTGTTGTTCCCATTGTTCTGGTTGTTATTCCCGTTGTTCTCGTCCACAACCTCCATAGTGTGATCTAAATTTCTTTCTGCTCGTCAAGTAGCTGCATTTATTCCTTGGCGAAAGCTTCAACTTCCGAAATGAACGATTCTAATTATCTTCGCTTGGAGCGAGTGTTCATGCACTACCTGAACCAACTAAATGAAATGGTGTAGGAGGAGAACTTAACAAAATAAAAAGAAAAAATGTCTAAATCAAAAATAACACTATTTATCGCAATATTAGTACTAAAAATTTAATTAGCACCCGGCAACGGCGCCAAAAATTTAATTCCATCTCAAGGATAACTCGCGGACTTTGTTTTCAACCATTTACCGCCGAGTATTTTACCTCATTTCGAGCTTAATTATGACATAATGTATATTGAATGAGGTCTACGTTTGCATTTTGCACGTTTTTAAAACTTAGGGGCGAAAAATCGAATTTTTGGATCAAATTTCGAAAATTGACAAAACAGGCTGATCCAGTGGCCAGACTGGGTTGAGGTCGACCGGTCGCCCTCAACCTTGACCGGTCGGCCCATGCGGTTTATGCTTAAATGCCTTCTATTTTCCAGACTTAGCCATTTTGGCTCATTTCACTCTATTTTCGTCCTCTTTACCATTTTCACACACAATTCACTTCAAATGTGTTTTGTTGCATAAATTACATATTTTGGGGATTATATTGCTCGTTTATCATCATTGTTACTCATCCTCACCGATTAAATGGTAAGAATTCTACTCCCTTATCTCAATTGGGTGGAACCCTTGAGAAAATGCTTATGTATTGATTTTTGTTGGAATTCTTGCATAGTTGTGTTGTGAATAATGATTGTTGTTGGATTATATTTGTAAATTTGCTTTTGGTGATGAAAAAACTTGGCTTGATTACATTTACACGGGTTATATATATCTTCTTCAATTTTTGACGCCCGTCAAGTGTTCGATAACACGTTTCAATGAAAAATTCATCACCTACATGATTCTCTCGATTTCAAAAGTCTTATATATTTATAGAGATCATGTTTTGCAAATCAAATGAGTTTTGATAAGCTTCTACAAGTCATATGATTGACTTTTCCCTCATATTTGGTTTATAAGCTTCAATGTTCAAATAGCTTGATACATCGGTTTAGTTGCGCACTTTGATATGAATATATGATGTTTTTATCATCCTAACATTCTTTTTGATGATTCCAAAGGGGGAGAAACATGTTATAAGCTTATTAGCTTAAAGAAGTTAAAATAAGCTTGAGAAAGAAGCTATAAGTTGTGGCTATTAAAAGCCATAAGTTGTGGATTATACTTAGTCCATTTGTTGTAGTATGGACTCATATTCATGTCTAATGATGTTTTGTTGTGAGAGGGAGCTTATAAGTTCTTGATACTTAAGCTCACATGATGTTTTGTTGACAGTGGGAGCTTATAAGCTCTTGATACTTAAACTCAAGTTGTAAAAGATGAGTTTTTAGCTTTTGGTTAATTGCTTCTATATTACTCTTGTTGTGCATGTTGATAGGGGAGTTTTTGCATAAATGTTTTTGAAAATATATACTCTCATCCTTGTGTTTATGTTGCGTGGAATGTTTTCGCTCTCAACGGATAGATTTTTTTAACCTTAGGTAAAATTATTTTGTTTTCAAAATCGACCTCGTTAAATTATTTTGGTTTGTAATCATCAAAAAGGGGAGATTGTTTGTTAAATGGCTTTATCATGATTTTGATGGTTTTATTTTTACACCAAAACAATGTTTTTAATTGTTGTCTAAATCCTCCTAAATGATTTAAATTGTTTCTACTAATTTTTAGGAGTATTTCTTCAAGTTTATTTTCGACAAAATTGGACAACACTTTTAACGATTTTGTGCTAATGTGTTTTTACATCAGAACAATGTCCCTGAATGTTGTCCAAATACTTCCGATCGATTTAAAATATTTTTACTATTTTTTCGGACTATTTCTTGAAGTTCATTTTCGATAAAAATTGGACAACACTTATGTTTCAGGATCGACCGGTCGCCCTATAGGGCAACCCGTACCTGTGTTGAGTTTTGGAACATAAAAAGGGATGGAGGGATTTTTTATTGGGGCGACCGGTGCCTGAGCACCCCCTCGAAGAACAGAACACTCTGCTTCTTCAAATTGGTCACCCCCGACCGTTCATACATAGGGGGCCGGTCGGACCCCATCGACCAGGTCCCCCTGTGTAAAATTCGCAGAGAACTCATTTCAAAATTATCTCTCTGTGACCGGTCGCACCCTTTCTTATCGACAAACTATCCGTTGTAATTTGCATGACTTTTCCTTAATTTGTGGGATTGATTTCTAACATCTATATTCTTCATTTGTCTTGCAATTTTCTGATTTCAATCTCCTAGGAGGAGCCTATCATGTTCAAGACATCTTCTATAAATAGAGGAATAATTGAAGTAACACAACAAGAGAGAATACTACACACAACAAGATACACTCTAGCAAACATATTTGTTCTTCATTGTTATTATTCTTGTTGTAATTGCCTAAGGTCTTTCACTTTCACATCTTGAGGTCTAGGTTTATTTCTTGATTACACTTGCACTCAAATTTATATCATTCATTATCGAGTTGTAATCTTGATTTTTTGGGTTATCATTCAACACAAGATATCCTTGTGAGCGTTCTTGTGGTAAGAACACACTTGGATGATCTAGGTGATAGGTGCAAGAAGATTGTGGTGATCTTCTTATTGAGGTGTTGAAGAATTTGGTATTCTTCAAGGTTGAAGATGTGGTAACCTTCACAAGGTGCGAGTTGAGGATTGTGGTAATTTTCAAGGAGATTGTGGTAATCTCCAAGGTGGTGTTGAAGAAGAGTGTGGTGCTCTTCAAGGTGATGTTGTAAGGTGTTGTATTAATTTTGGTAATTAATAAATTTTTTTTCTTTTTGAAATCCATACCGGAGATACTGGGGTGGTAGAGAATTAGGCCCTAGGTGGGTTGAACCTCTATAAATCGACGCGTGTTATTTACTTCCCGCACCTTCAGTATTGTCTTGGCTTGTTTAATTCGAAGAGAGGGCTAAATCGAGAAAATGGAGATAATCTATTCACACTCTCTCTAAATTATCTTAGCCGCTTGGACTTACATTAAACCCCGGAATCACAAGATGTTTAGCCGGACATGGGAAAAGAATAATTCATAGATAAATTGTTCAGATCCATATCAAATTAGATGAAAATAAGAATACAATGGAGTTAGAAAACTCAGGGATATCGATGATCTCTCAATCAATCTTCAATCCTCAAGCATGGATGCAATCTCGACATCCTCTCGATTCATCCGATGAAAGAATGCTCTTTTCTCTGTTTTTTAGGGTAAAAGTATGTGTGTCCTCTTTTGGATCCGTCGCCTCTCAATTTACAACATCCTCGGGCCAAACCTAAGTTGATACGGAGTGAAACTCTGCAAAATCGCACGATCGCCGCACGCCCTGCTCAAGTCAAGTCGAACCTTGACTTTTTCTTTTCGCGAGCAGACGAGCGAGCGTGCATATACGCACGACCAACCCGTGCGTCAATGCGAACATTAAGTCCTGCTTTGTTGCTCACGCACGGGCTCCGGTAATTTTTCTCCCGTCTCTTTTCTATTTCAGAAATCAAACTTTCAGGCACGGGTTGCCCTCTAAGGCGACCGATTGGCCACGAAACAGAAATTTTGTCCAATTTTTGTCAAAATTAAACTTCAAGAAATATTCCGAAAAATTAGTAAAAATAATTTAAATCGATTAGGAGTATTTGGACAACATTTAGGGACATTGTTTTGGTGAAAAACTCAGTTAAATAAAATCATCAAAATTTACGATAAAAACATTTATCTAACAGGATTAGGGTTAAGATTAGCATTTTGCTGAACCGTTAGATAGTGGTCCGTTTAACCCAAAATCTATTTAGCCCTAAATCCGGTAAGGCTGGCCCGAAACCGCTAGGGCCAACCACTAATAAAGAGCGAGTTAGTTGCTTAGCTAAACTAATACACTTTTAGTTGCTGCAATGGCCCACTGAGTTTAGATAGAGTCGTAGCCATACAATGAACACGCTTATTGCGCACAGTACTGTCCCCGCGCCTCTTAGCCCATACCGGACTCCAAATTAAACTAGAAAACGTTTAAACCGACCCGTAAGGGAAAAGGTCTGAATCACTTGTCCATCTCCAAGTATACTTCCAAGTTCCCTGCGATTTTCCCATATTAATACCAAAAACCAAACAACAAACCCTTGTCATTTTCTTCTCCATCTCAACAAATTTTTATTTCCTCCTCCCATTAAACAGTTTTGCGAGTGTGTGTGGAATTGTGGATGAAGGTGTTATGGCTATGGGGGCAGAAAGATCGAAAACGATTCACAATTTCACGATGCCGTTAGAGCTCCGATGGGGGAACCAGAAATATCCCCGACGCACGGAGGTCAACTCCGACGGGCGAATCTCACTACTCCGCCGCTCCACCACCGTCGATTCCGATCATCACCGCTACGACGATTCCGGCCAGCAGCGCCGCACCGTCAGAGACAGAGACAGAGACAGAGGATCTCACAAAGTGGGTACTACTCCACCTCCGGCATCGGATGGCGGCCGGAGATTCGGCGACGACGGTGATGGGATCGCCGCCGTGAGAGAGAAAGTGATGCTCGATCTCCAGACTGCGGCGGACAAAATGAAACACGCGATTTTTAAGGATGGTCTCGAGGAAGGCGAGATTTCCGCCTCTCCGCCGCCGCCGCCTGCGGCGGCCCCGGTGGAAGGTGAGATCGACAGGCCCTGGAATCTGAGAACGAGGAGAGCTGCTTGTAAGACGCCGGTAAGCAGGTTTATCTCATCTACGAATTGTGGTGTTGCCGCCGCCGCCGCCGATGAGATGAAACCTAATTCAGGATTTTCCGATATGAGGACGGCGAGGACTAGCGGCGGCGCTGGTGCGGCGGCTAGGTCCGATAAAAGGAGGCGGCCGAAATTCTCGGTGGCGCTTTCGAAAAGAGATATCGAAGAGGATTTTTTAGCGATGGTAGGTCACCGGCCGGCGCGGAGGCCCAAAAGAGAGCTAAAATTGTTCAGAGACAATTAGATGTGAGTTTATTGATACTACAATTTACATTCCCCATTGAAATGCAAATTTATTATTTATTATTTATTTCCGCAATTTAAAATCACTATATTTATAATTTAATCGATCCCTTCTTTAATTTCTTGTGATTTTTGGCAGACATTATTTCCTGGGCTGTGGTTGACAGAAGTTACACCTGCTATGTACAAAGTTTCTCAAGCACCTCCATCATAAGAAGGTGAATGTTGCAGATTGTATGGATTTTGGTGGCATACATCAAAGCTTTGGAATGCTGATTTTTATGTAGTTTTGATTATAATTGTTCATATTTTTGTTTTTTTAATCATGGAAATAAAGTTAATTTAGTGGAATATAATATATTGGTGAGAGTCCTTTTTTTCCTTTATTTTCAATTTAGCACAATTTTTTATGATGATATCCAAGTTTATTTCATAAATTACATCATACTGTCATTATTTCTTAAGAATGCTGAGATATTGTTTCTCCTCTTTATTAAATTAACATAAAAATCATATAGTTTCTTTTTCTACGAATAATTTTGTGATGAGCAAGTCTCTTGTGAGACGGTCTCACGGATCTAAATCCGTGAGACGGACCTCCTAAGGGCTCCGTCTTGAGAACATGAACCATGAAAATAAATTGAAAAATAATAATGAACCATGAAAAAATAAAAATAAACCCTAAAAACATGAAACCATGAAGAATAAACGAAAAATAAAAACAAACCCAAAAAATAAAAAATAAACCCTAAAAAAACTAAAAATCCTAAAAACCCAAATCAATTAAAAATAAACCCTAAAAAACAAATATAAACTCTAAGAAAAATAAAATAAAAAAAAAAAACTTTTAAAACTTTGTGTAAGAACTCCGTCTCACGGATTTTCCGTGAGCACGCAAGTTTTTTCCTTTTGTGATTATAGATTAGCTTAATTGATCTCCAAACCTAACGTTTCTCTCTACATTTCACATTTAACTCTTTGGTTGACATTCCAACTTGAAACTTAAAAAGTTGAAGCTTTTGCTAACCAACAAAGATATAAAAGTGTTTGGTGATTGGTTCAGTTAGATTATTCTTTATGTTGGTGACAAATACATCCTTAAAGTGACACAAACCTTTGTTAAGATTTTGTGATTACCTAATAAGTACTCTTTTTTTTTTTTTATTATACCTAAAACGTACGTATTGAACTCATGCACAAATATACAACATGTCCACCGGCAACAAAGCCCCTTACACAAGCATTTGTTAAAAGAAAACACACTTCTAAAGAGAAAAAACGAGCTCTAAAAAGGATATATAAAAAAAAATCCCCCACAAGGAGACTACAGCACACCTCAAAATGAGGACTAGACACTCCTCAAAGGAGACAATATCTTTGTAAGACAGACACCTTGACCAAATTGCCTATGGGCCTCACCCCTAAACCTTGAACCGCATACATACCAACAGAAAAGAAAAAAAAAATACAACAAAACAACCAGAAAACTAAGGAAAAAAACAAAACAAGAAAAATAAAACTGAAAATCGGGCTCTTCCTCTCTTGATCCACAATAGCAAACTATCACTACCACAAAAATGCCTTGAAAAATCAATGTTGATGCCACCGCCCGAACCCGCAAAGTAGATGGAATTGACCAGGAGATGGATGGGCATGTTTGTGGAGGAACTAGATCGATATCAAAGAGCAACTAGTTTTCGGCTATGGTTAAGGAGAGGGGATGAGATGGGATGGAGAGGGAGTTAGTGAGGGGGTGGCGTCAAGGTTAAGGGATTTCGAGAGAGATAAATGTATGAATAAAAATATTTGGAGGAAGTTCAAGCTCAACATTAACTTTTTAAATGCTCTCCTCTTGGAGGTTGCTATCTATAAAAGAGAAATAAAACAACTCAATTTTTTTATAATTAAGCTAAACTTTACATGTGGCTTTTGTAACCATCTCTTATTCAACATTCAAATAGTGTTCAAACTGACTAGTAATCTTGTAAAATTTCATGGTGAAACATATCCTAGTTAAACTATATCCATCTTCATGGTGACACAAATTTCATGGTGACACATATCCATATTCATCAATATTTTGAAACACTTTCTATGAAGGGTGTAGCCATGGATGCTTCCTGGTCCCCGACTGATTCACGTTGGGCAGGTAATATAAAAACACTTTATGTCAAGGGCATAGATAGTTGTAGGGTGTCAGATCGTGTTATCGTGTTGTGTTTTGTGTCGACACGATAACGACATGACACGATAAGGGCAAACACGAACACGATATGATAATAATCTGCTCTGACACGACACGACACGATAAATCAAAAACAAATAAAAATAATTTACACGTTAATACACGATAGCAAATTACACGATATGACACAATTTTACACGAAAATATAAGACACAAATATACAAAATATCGGGTTATCGTGTCACTAATAGATAAACGTGTCATTATCGTGTCCTTATCGTTTCGTGCTCGTGTCGTGTCATTATCGTGTCCTAATAGGTAAGCGTGTCATTATCGTGATCTTTATCGTGCTCGTGACGTGACATTATCGTGTTCATGTCACTATCGTGTAAACACGATAAAAACACGAACACGACAAGAAATTTTTGTATCTTATCGTGTCGACACGATAAGGACACGAACACGATAAAAATTTGCCAAACACTAACCCGCTTATTTTCGTATCGTTTTAGTGTCGTCGTGCTATTGTGTCGTGTCAAAAATTGCCACACCTATAGCTAGGGAGTGCTCTCTGTCCAGTGATACAACCCAAATCGGATTGGGGCATAAAGATTTTTTATATTTATATTTTGGATGATGAAAAAAATAACTCAACTAAGGATAATTAGCCTCAACTTTTTGTTTCATTTCACATACCACAAAAAAATATATTTTAAAAATCAAGATAAAGGAAAAATCTTGCCTCCAAAGATGGCAGTATTCTTGATTGCTCGAGTTTTCACTAGGAAGAAAAAAATTCGATCCAAATTTCATGTGTAAGAACTAATGATGCGCAAGTATTTATTGTTTTGAGCGTTAGTGCTTGGGAGCGCCGGGAAGTCTTACGGCATCTAGGGTCTTCCGGAATTGCGGAGGCTTCTTTCGGGGTTGCTTTGTGGAGCGATGTGGTCTTTGGTTATGCTTATGTGGTACATCCGCTTCATAAAAGATCTTCTCGCCATCCCCTGGTGACACTTCGAGTAAATGCCGAGTATACTCTTCATTTGATTTCCCAGGATGGACTTGGTGGTTTCACATATTTATCGTGAAGACAATCGAGTGGCGGACACCCCGAGTAAGAAATCGCATTCGGCGTCTTGGTGGGGTGTTCCTCCCGAGAATATCAAGGGAACGATTATGTTGATCAATCAACTTATAGATTTGTTAGATAATACGTCCTGGTATTTATTTTTTTATCATTCCAGACGTTGATTTTTATCGGAGGTACTCTTTTCCTGCCATGAGTTTTTCCCATAAGGGTGAGTTTTACCTTGTGATGTTTTAACGAGGCCCCAACCATTTAGCTACCTGGTCGGCTTGTGATCAGTAATGTCCTTGCGCATCTTAGGCCACTTCCAATCACGTATACCAACTTTGGTGTAAAAACTACACCAAATTTGATGTATTTGTGTAATTTTATCAAAATAATCTCCAACCCATTATACCAAATCTTACCCCAAATGAATATTTTATTCTTTCTTCTTCACTTATAGTAACCAAATTTATTTATACAATTATTTCATTTACTTATATTTTATTATTGTTAATGTAATGAATTATAAACTTACATTTAATTAATATTACATTAATGATTTATGTTAAAAAATAAATTAAAATTAAAATTAATATTTCTTTTAGTTTGCATTATACTTATTTGTTAGTTATTAAAATTATAGAAAATATTAATTAATTATTAAAATCATGTTATATAAATTAATTATATGTAAAATGAGGATCCAATTGGAATTTAAATTTGAAGTAGTAGATAATTTGAGGGTAAATATGCGATATTGCATTACACCAAACCAAATTTGGCGTAATATTATTTATGAGCAAGTCTCTTGTGAGACGGTCTCACGGATCTAAATCCGTGAGACGGACCTTCTAAGGCTCCGTCTTGAGAACATGAACCATGAAAATAAATTTAAAAATAATAATGAACCATGAAGAACAAAAAAAAACCCTAAAAACATGAACCATGAAGAATAAACCGAAAAATAAAAATAAACCAAAAAAAAAATAAACTCTAAAAAAACTAAAAATCCTAAAAACCCAAATCAATTAAAAATAAACCCAAGAAACAAAATAAACCCTAAAAAAAACAAATATAAACCCTAAGAAAAATAAAATCGAAAAAAAAAACCTTTAAAACTTTGTGTAAGGGAACCGTCTCACGGATCTAAATCCGTGAGACCGTCTCACGCAAGTTTTTGCCATTATTTATTATACTAAATTTGGTCAATTGGTGTGAGGTTTAAAGTTGAGTAGGAGAATGATTTTTACATATTTGATGTAGTAGAGTGAGATTTAAAAATTAAAATTGGGCTGTAGATGCCCAGACCATATCCGACTCCAAATTGAACTCGAAAACATTAAAACCGACCCGTAAGGGAAAAAGTGGAAATCAGTTCTCCATCTCCAAGTATACTTCCAAGTTCCTGCGATTTTCCCATATTAATACCAAAAACCAAACAACAAACCCTTGTCATTTTCTTCTCCATCTCAACAAATTTTTATTTCCTCCTCCCATTAAACAGTTTTGCGAGTGTGTGTGGAATTGTGGATGTTTAAGGGGTTATGGCTATGGGGGCAGAAAGATCGAAAACGATTCACAATTTCACGATGCCGTTCGAGCTCCGATGGGGAATCAGAAATATCCCCGACGCACGGAGGTCAACTCCGACGGGCGAATCTCATTACTCCGCCGCTCCACCACCGTTGGTTCTCATTCTTCCGATCAACACCGCCACGACGATTCCGGCCAGCAGCGCCGCACCGTAAGAGACAGAGAAAGAGGAAGAGGAGAGACTCGTCTTCTGAGTTTCTACATGGATCTCGCAAAGTGGGTACTACTCCACCTCCGGAATCGGATGGCGGCCGGAGATTCGGCGACGACGGTGATGGGATCGCCGCCGTTAGAGAAAAAGTGATGCTCGATCTCCAGACAGCGGCGGACAAAATGAAACACGCGATTTTTAAGGATGGTCTCGAGGAGGGCGAGATTTCCGGCTCTCCGCCGCCGCCTGTGGCGGCTCCGGTGGAAGGTGAGATCGATAGGCCCTGGAATTTGAGAACGAGGAGAGCTGCTTGTAAGACGCCGGTAAACAGGTTTATCTCATCTACGCATTGCGGCGGCGGCGGCGAGAAAGGTTCGACGGTGGATGCGATGAAACCTAATTCAGGATTTTCCGGTATGAGGACGGCGAGCTCCGAGAAAAGGGGGCGGCCGAAATTCTCGGTGGCGCTTTCGAAAAGAGAGATCGAAGAGGATTTCTTGGCGATGGTAGGTCATCGGCCGGCGAGGAGGCCCAAAAGAGAGCTAAGAATGTTCAGAGACAATTAGATGTAAGTTTTCCCATTGAAATGCAAATTCTTATTTATGATTTATTTTTCCCCAATTTAAAATCACTATATTTATCATTTAATTGATCCCATTTTTTAATTTCTTGTGATTTTTTTCAGACATTGTTTCCTGGGCTGTGGTTGACAGAAGTTACACCTGCTATGTACAAAGTTACTCAAGCTGCTCCATCAGAAAGAAGGTGAATGTTGCAGATTGTATGGATTTTGGTGGCATACATCAAAGTTTTGTAATTGCTCTGAGAAAAGTATGGAGTACAAGAAAAGGCTTTATCTGGGAATGCTGATTTTTTTTATGTAGTTCTATTATAATTGTTCATAGTTTTTGTTTTTTAATCATGGAAATAAAGTTAATTTAGTGGAATAGGTTGGTGGAGGATTTCCTTTTTCTTTTATTTGCAATTTAGCACAATTTTTTATGATGATATCCAAGTTTATTTCATAAATTACATCATAATGCCATTATTTCTTAAGAATCCAAGTTATTTAGTGTTTTCCTATCGATTTTTTTTAATAAGCTGTGAGTACTGGTTGGAGAATTTCAAATAAACTGAAAGATATATGGTTCGAACCTTGGTTAACACCCTTATAAAGGGTTGCTGATACCACTTGAGCTACAATCTAGTGGTGTGTTTTTCCTATCGATTAGAGACCTTATAGTTTGTTTTGCTCATAATTTGTATTAATTGCCTTTTTTGGTGAAATTGGGAACAATGAATTTCAATTCGTCAGTGGTCATAAAGTTTCTTTTCTACCTATAATTTTGTGAATATATTATGTGATATTGGTGATTAACATAAGAGGAAGTTTTATGTGAGACCGTCTAATGGATCTAATTTAATGAGACGGATCCTAAACACATACAAAAATATGAATTATTTTCATGGGTATGGGTTATGGTCGAATTTCTATTTAAATATATGATTTGTCTCATTAATTATATCAATGAGACCGTCTCACATAGATTTTTGTGTTAACATAATTGTTCTCCAAACCTCACGTTTCTCTCTACATTTCACATTTTAACTCTCTGGTTGAGATTCCAGTCATGACTAATTTCCACCGAACTTGAAACTTAAAAAGTTCAAGCTTTTCTAACTCAACAAAGATATAAAAGTGTTTGGTGATTGGTTAGTTAGATGATTCATTATGTTTGTGATTAATACATCCTTAAAGTGACACAAAACCCTGTTAAGATTTGTGATTACCTATTAAGTACTCTCTTTATTCTTTTTTTATTATCCCTAAAAGGAAAGTATTTCATTAACTTAGGCACAAATATACATGTCCACCGGCAACAAAGCCGCTTGCACAAGCATTTGTCAAGGGAAAACACCCTCCTAAAGAGAAAAACGAGCACTAAAAAAAATAAAAAACAAAAAACTCCCCCACAAGGGGAGTATAACACATCTCAAAATGAAGACTAGGCACTCCCCTAAAAGAGACAATGTACTGCAAGACAAACATATCGACCAGCCTACGGGCTTCACCCCTCAATCGAGAACCACATAGACATCAACAGAAAAGAAAAAAACACAACAAAACAACCAGAAAACTAAAGAAAAAACAAAACAAGAAAAATAAAATTGAAAATCGGCATCTCCCTCTCCTGATCCACATCGCAAACTATCACCACCACAAAAAAACTCCAAAAAACCGACGTCGATGCCACCGCTCGAACCCACAAAGTCGATGGAGTTGACCGGAGATGGATTAGCATGTTGATTGGAGGAACCAAATCCGATAAAAGAGCAACTAGTTTTCGGCCATGGTTAAAGGGAGGGGTAGGGATGACAATGGGGTGGGTGGTCGGTCGGTCCCACCGCCCCATTTTTCAACCTGGCCCGGCCAACACAAGCCCGACCCAACAATCACCTGGCCTCGGGCCGCAATTTTGCAAGCCCGAAAAGAGTCGGTCTATTTGGCCCGACTGTTAGACCCAAAACACCTAATTACGGTTAGTAAGTAAATCTAGTGTATTTTTAATACATGGGTTGGGTTGGCTCCATGATAGCGACCGAGAAAATTCGGCCCGACGACCCGATTTTCACTTGATCCGACGCTAGCACAAGACTGCAGGCGGCGACCGAACAAATTGATTCTACGTCTACCTATTTTAAATTAGAAAATAATATATATATATATATTTATAAAATATTATTTATATAATTTATTATGATCAAATTATGAATATTAAATATAATATAAGAATACATAAAAATTATATTATAATAATATTATAATATATGCAACATATATATTAAAATATATTTTAAAATTAACAATTCTAGGTGGGGTGGGGTGGGGCGGGGCGGGGCGGGTCAGGTACCCGGGAGTGGAAGTGATACCCAGACCCGCCCCATCCCGAGTTGCGGGGCGGGACGACCCAAAGAGGGGCGGGCCAGAGCGAGTACCCGCGAATCGGGTTGAAATTGTCATCCCTAGGGAGGGGATGAGGTGGGATGGAGAAGGAGGGAGGGGCATCAAGAGTTGAGGATTTTCAGAGAAATAAATGTACATAGAAAAATATTGGGAGAAAATTCAAGCTCAATATTAACTTTTTAAATACTCTCTTCTTGGAGGTTGCTATTTATAAAGAAGAAACAAAACAACTCAATTTTTTTATAATTAGGCTAAATGTAAAAACTTTACATGTGGCTTTTGTAATCATCCATTATTCAACATTCAAATAGTGTTCAAACTTTTTAAAAAAAAAAAATGGTGTTCAAACTGACTAGTAATTTTGTGAAATTTCATGGTGAAATATCTCTAGTCAAACCATATCCATCTTCACGGTGATACAAATTTTATGGTGATACATATCCATCTTCATCAATATTTTGAAACACTTTCTATGAGGGGCGTAGCTAAGGATGCTCTCGGTTCCCGACACAAACACACGTTTGGGCTGGACAATATAAAAACACTTTATGTCAAGGCGTAGCTAGAGGGTTGTCACGGACTTGTTCCCTCAACAACGAACCGTGCGGCCTTAGCTCCTTCAATCGCCCCTTGCGATTAGCTAAGTCAGCCTCTCCCACGTGTTTGTGTGTGAAGAAGTGTAAGAAGATGGCTAAGTAATAAGCACACAAGAAAATTAGGAAAGGAACACTTATATTCACTCACACTTGGTTACAATGCTTGGTTGGTTACAAATGAGGTCCCTACACCTATTTATACTACTCCACCTCCTTAATGGACGGTGGTGATTCATTTGATCCAACGGTTGGGAGAAGTTCTCTAGAACTCTCCACATGATTCCTACATATTCTACAAGTATTCTATAAATCTCCACTCTAGTCTACAATCTTCTACATAGTTCCACACAACTCTATAACATTCTAGGCTATTCTACAATGTTCTACATTATTCTATCATATTCTAGACTCTTCAATAGTATTCTAGACTCTTCTAGAATATTCCGGACTCTTCTACAATGTTCTAGAACATTCCATTCTTCTAGACTCTTCTAGAACATTCCGTTCTTCTAGATCATTCTAGAATCATGCTTAGTGATTCAGACGATGAATTTCGTTCAATGGTGAGCCCTTTGTCCCGGCAGATGGCGAAAAATCGATCGCAAAGGCCAACCGCTGCGTGACATTCTCCCCCACCCAATCGGCGCGACGCGTCGTCGAAACTCATATCACGTGTCGACTTCTTTTTTCTCTCCCGATGACGAGCCTTTTTCATGTTGGCTTCAATCAACCTCATGGTTGAGAAATAATTTAGCTTCTTTGTATTTCGATGCTCGCTTCAGGTGGTAGCGAGATATTATACAAGATGAATACTTGTCAAGAATCCACACTCTGTTGAGGAAAGGTATGGGAATAGCACATACCTTGCGCAAAAGTCCATCCCAAGCACCACCATGTAGTCATTCATCGGAACTATTGAAAAGTTTGCTTGGCCCTTCCAAGCACCAAGCGCAGAGATCAACACCTTGAGACGTACCTTTAATGGGTATGGGTTTCGTATTGGCGACGCCTTCATCCATTCGTCCCCTTTTTCCCAGCTGTAGGCCTAGTCTCTTGCTTTCATTAACATCCATAAAGTTGTTTGAAGCTCAAGTGTCTACCATCACTTTGGTAGGTTTCCCATTGATATGCGCCTTCACGTACATTAGCTCCTTGCTTGATGTAGTAGACACATCTCTCGGTCTTAAGAGCATTAAGAAGTTGTAATGCTCAATCCTACTGGTTCTTTGGTGTTATTTCTCAAAGACCATGTTCCTCCACCATGGCATGCAAAGTTCCTAACTTAGGGACGATCACGTATGGGGTGTGGTCCTTTACACATGTAGCATCCTCCTTTAGGCTTATCTCTGTCGTGGGAGAAATCTTATAACGCCCGCGTCTCTCTTCTTCTTCATCCGAAGAGTCCCTCTTTTTCTCTCTCTCATGAAGCTCCAAGATTTTGATAATCGATGAGAGACTAAAATCGCGATAGCTTCATCCACTGTACTAACATTTCGACGTTGTACTTCATGTCGGCCCCGGTGTTGAAGTCCATCGACAAAGTAGAAAAGAAGGTCCTCATCCGACATGTTTGGGATTTGAAGCATAAGGGTTGTGAACTCTTTCACGTAATCTTGAATATCTCCCTATGTTTCAACTCTCGCATTTTCTTTCGAGCAACATAAATGACATTTTCTGGGTAGAAGTGTCGTTTAAGCTCTCTCTTAAATTCTTCACAAGTATCAATTCGACAAGCACCTCGTTCTATGTCGGCATGTTTTCTACGCCACCACAAAGTAGCGATGTCGTAAGATAAAGAGTAGCAATTCTTACCTTTGATGCTTCATCCGGTAAGGTCGAGCCCTTCAAATATCGCTCCATTTGCCAAAAGAAGTTTTCCATGACTTTAGCGTCCCTTACGCCATTAAACCCCGTCGGCTTGGCAGGGTAGTCCACCCTTGGACTAGATGTAGTGATGCTAGCTCCCCGCTAGCAAGCAACGACCTTTTTGCACAAGGCAAGATCTTCTCGCATCCCCGATGCTTGCTTATAAGGTCCGAATAGCATCCATCATCCTTGCCTCCAACTTGGCAAGGTGTTCCTCATGTGTGGTGTTGACATCAAGACAGGTTTGGATATTTTCCTTTAGGAATCTATCCGCTCGAGAACATGGCCCTCCAATGTCTCGACAGTATGTTCGACCCGCTCAAGTCGTTCTCCCATCTCTACTACAACATGCTCCAAAGACGTCTCTTCTCGTACTTTGCTTTGGTCACGTTTCTTTCTGTCTCGTAATCCGACTTTGGTTCCCTCCTGCGGTTCGGTCACACCGACACAATGTCTTCACCGCCATCGCGTACTACTTCACAACACTTTGCCCAAACCGGGCTCGATACCACTGTCACGGACTTGTTCCCTCAACAACGAACCGTGCGGCCTTAGCTCCTTCAATCGCCCTTGCGATTAGCTAAGTCGACCTCTCCCACGTGTTTGTGTGTGAAGAAGTGTAAGAAGATGGCTAAGTAATAAGCACACAAGAAAATTAGGAAAGGAACACTTATATTTACTCACACTTGGTTACAATGCTTGGTTGGTTACAAATGAGGTCCCTACACCTATTTATACTACTCCACCTCCTTAATGGACGGTGGTGATTCATTTGATCCAAGAAGTTCTCTAGAACTCTTCACATGATTCCTACATATTCTACAAGTATTCTATAAATCTCCACTCTAGTCTACAATCTTCTACATAGTTCCACACAACTCTATAACATTCTAGACTATTCTACAATGTTCTACATTATTCTATCATATTCTAGACTCTTCAATAGTATTCTAGACTCTTCTAGAATATTTAGGACTCTTCTACAATGTTCTAGAACATTCCAGATTCTTCTAGACTCTTCTAGAACATTCCCATTCTTCTAGATCATTCTAGAATCATGCTAGGTGATTCTAGACGATGGATTTCATTCAATGGTGAGCCCCTTTGTTCCGGAAGATGGCGAAAAATCGATCATAAAGGCCAACCGCTTTGTAAGTCAAGCGGCTACGATAATCTAGAGGGGGTGAATAGATTATCTCCATCTTTTCGATTTCACCCTCTTTTGACAATCGAATGCTCAAACAAAATAATAAAGGTGCGGAATGTAAACAACACACGTTGATTTAAAGAGGTTCAACCCACCAGGGCCTAATCCTCTACCACCCCAAGTATATCCAGGGATGGATTTGAAAAGAAAAAGAATTTTATTAATTACCAAAATTAATACAAATTCAACTTACAACACCTTGAAGAGCACCACACTCTTCTTCAACACCACCTTTGGAGATTACCACAATCTCCCTTTGAAGATTACCACAATCTTCCTTCAACGGCACCTTGTGAAGATTATCACAATCTTCAACCTTGAAGAATACCAAATTCTTCAACACCTCAACAAGAAGATTACCACAATCTTCTTACACCTAACACCTAGATCACCCAAGTGTGTTCTTACCACAAGAACACTCACAAGGATATCTTGTGTTTGAATGGCGATCACAAATTCAAGATTACAACTCGATAATGAATAATACAATTGAGTGCAAGTGTAATCAAGAATAGCCTAGACCTCAAGAATGTGAAAGTGAATACCTAGGCAAATTACAACAAGAAATAAGACAATGAAAGACCAAGTGTTTGCTTGAAGTGTATCTTGTTGTGTTGTATCTAAATTGTTGTATTGGTTGCTCCAAAACTTCCTCTATTTATAGGAGATGATTGATCAAGCATAGGCTCCTCTTGGGGATTGAAAATCTCAGAAAATTACAATTAAAATCAAGAATATATAGTGTTAGAAATCAATCCCACAATTTAAGGAAATGTGTCATTGTCAATCCCACAATTTAAGTACAAGAATGATATGATCAATAAAAAGATTGATTATGCGCATACATTCTATGTCAATACACTATCTGTATGTATCTTTGTTATTTGCATCTTTGTATGATTTAAGTTTTGGCATCATCAAAAAGGGGAAATTGTTAGGAATTTTATTGTTTAGATTTTGATGAATGCCATGTAAAACTTAGAATAGAAAGTTGGCTCCCCAATTCTTGCTTTGAAATGTATTGTAACAATTAGAGCTGGCCGAGTGAGTTAAGTCGGCCTACGCTCCAACTTGAAAGAAGACAATCAAGGCTTGAAGGAAAACTCTGTGAGAGGCATTGAGTACAACAAAAGAGCAGACAGAACTCGATGAAGAAGCGGTGAGATGCGGTGAGTGGAACATCGGTCAAGTCAACTCAAGAGAAGCCAAGTCTCAAGATGAAGTGTGGAAGAGTCATCCAATGATTGGAAGCGACTAAGTCACCTGGGGAAAGCGAGGAAATGCGGTCAAGTCGAGATAATCGAAAAAGAACCGTGTAAATCAAGAGATTTACTTAAACAAGTAATATCTCCATACTACCTTTCTTGGAGTGCTCCCGGCGCGTGCAAAGAAATGAACCAATGGGAAGCACTACACCGTGTCGAACTCGAAAAAGGTGATAAAACATTTCATACGAGGAAATGGCAATTCCAAGAAGTGCAAACCAACGATCGCAAAGTGATTTTCAAAAATGAGCCTATCTCTTCAACGGGCAAATTTTTGAAAGTTCACTATAAAAGGCCGAGAGAGTTTGATTGAGAAATATAAAATAAAAAGGATGCGTGGATGACACACACGTGAGATATACAAGCTTATCAAAATTGAAATATTCTCAATCCTCAAGCCTACATCTCAAGTACATCAATCCAACACTTACCCGTGAAGGAAAGAGAACTTCAATCAGTTGAAGAGGAAACTACGAAAACAAGGGGTCTACATTCCAAGAAGGATTGTAGAAAGGTTCAAGGTTGAACCAAGTCTTAAGCGTTTGGAGGGCTTCGTGATCAAATCCAAAGTGCTTGAGCAAGTGAGTGTAGTAGCAAAAGCACCCGCCTGTGAAGAAGAAGTTCGAGTCGTCGCGAGAACCGGTGAGTGATCAAGGCGTCTCAGGATCGAGTCCCAAAGGATCAAGTCGGCCGTTGTGATCAAGACTTGTATCGGGATTTACCACTTTGTAAACTGATCATTACTTAGTGGATTCCTCCGGGAGTTGGAGAAGAGAGGAGTAGAAGAATTACCCCATCTTGAACCTCTATAAAAACTTTTTGTGTCATTTACTTTTGACATTTAAATATCCGCACTTTTAATTGCTTATATCTGCGATAAATTTGCTATCCATCCGATAATCTATAAGTCTTAAATCAAGTTGTAAAAACTTGCTTAAACAAACTTAAGGGTGTTAAGTCTTCCATTGAAAAACAAAACCACGGTGAAGTCAAATTATAGCCAACAGTGAGTTACTCTACTATTTCGGCAAATTTGGTCTGTTAAGAGATTGACTCTCTTGAGGGACTAATTCGATGCCCATCAAGGACACTGTTGTGTAGAACTCAGAGATTTAAAAGGCCTAAATCGAAAATTTGGTAAGGTTTATTCAACCCCCCTTCTAAACCTTACACTTACACCCCTTGGGACCTACAAGTGGTATCGGAGCGGTTGGTTCATTGAACCCTCCGCACCGGTTCGAACTAGATCTCCAAACTTTTCAAAAGTCCGCTTTAGTACTTAATCTTTCAAAACTCTTTTCTATCATTAAAAGTTATCATCATGGAAGCAAATCTAACACGCATTCCTATGTTCACTATTGAAGAATTTGATGATTGGAAAATTCGTATGCACGGGCTCATCTATCAAAGATTACATGATGAGATGTGGATAGTGATAGAAGATGGGCCTCGCAAATATTAAAGGTGAACACGGTATGCACGAAGAGTTGCGGTGAAGGGGAAAGATCGAAGACACCGGACGGTCATGGTTGAAAAACCAAGAAGCGAGTGGACAAATGATGATGAAAAAGATACAACCTGGACAATGTAGCCAAGGACATTCTTTACAAAACCTTGGATAAAGCCATGTTCAACAAAGTCAAATCTTGCAAAACGGCTAAGGAAATCGGGACAAGTTGACTTTGATTTGTGAAGGTTGAGCAAATCAAAGAAAACAAATTATCGATGGTGGTGTCTGAAGTTTGAGAACTTTAAAATGATCTCGTGGAGAAAACCTGGATCAACTGGATGCTCGATTCTGACGTAAATCACAAATGAGCATTTGTCTACACTTGGAAAGGAATATACACGAGAAGGAAATGTGTATGAAGATCTGAAAAGTCTTCGGTGAATGGGAGATGAAGGTCATGGCACCGAGACATTCCATGGACCTATCAAAGACATCCAACCATGAGTTATTCTCGGACCTCAAAGCCTATGAGTTTGAGTGAGAAGGAAAGACCAGGAAGAGACAATTGTACCCAAAAAATTTGCTCTAGTTTGTCAAAGATGGAAGGAGAGTCAAGTCAAAGAGGCAATTGACCCGGAAGAAATAGCCCTAATGGTTAAAAGATTTAACAAGTTCTTTAACAAGAACTACAAGAGAGGAAAGGGTGAATCCTCCGAAGACACTCGGCTCCCTCCAAATCAAGGGATGATAGGCCAACCAAGAGGACGGATCATCAACAAGTTGAGTATCAAAGGGCCGACAACTCAAGAATAGAAAGAGTTGAGCAAAAGGTGAATATCTATGTTGGAATTGTAGACAACCAGGTCACTATGCCATTGATTGCTCATATCCTCGTAGTCAACAAGTAACGAGAAGCGAAGAAGAAAGAAAAGTCTTGAGAGAAAGAAGACAAGAAAAGAAAAAAAGGCAATGATGGTGCAGAGATCAGCTGAGACAAATAAGTCAAGAGAGACAGTGACTCGAGAGAGTGAAGAAGCGACTACTCAAGTGACTCGAAGAAGAAGCCTTGATCCGCTTAATGGCCAAAGAACAAGATCAAGAAGATGAGGTACAATCTAACTCAACAAGCTCGACACTAGTGATAGTGATCGTGACACACACACTTCATCACCCACTGATCTTTATGATTCATTAGGCAAAATGATGAAAGATTTTGAGCACATTAAAACCTCACACACTTTGTTGAATGAGGAAAACGATTTACTCAAAAATCAAAACTCAAAGTCGACTAAGGAGCCGAGTACTCTCAAGTCAAATAGGCGATGAGAATAAAAGTTTAAAAAAGTGAAAATGCTAAATTAATAGCAGTAAATTGCCGCTATAGAAAAGAGGAGAATGACCTCAAAAATGTTATTGCCTCATTCACTAAGGCATCTAAATCTTTGGATGATCTTATTATGAGTCAAAGAGAATGTGGAGACAAGACAGGGCTTAGGATTTAATTCCTTTGTGCCATGTCAAACCTCAAGAGTAACTTTGGAAAAAGGATCTTCAAGTCATGAAGAGTCCGAAAAATCCAAAACTCTAAATGATGCACACACTTTCAATCCAAAGCACAATGCTAAGCAAACGGCCTTGGTTACAAAGGAAAAGGAAAATGCCGATTGAGAGTCTTTGAGAAAGTGCAAGAAGAGATTCACCGAGTCCTCGAGACTCCAAACGAGAAAATACTCAGAAAGAAGAAGCGGAGAGCTACCAAAAATCCTTAAAACTCATAAAAGAAATACATATGATGGGAATGGTAGAAAATATCCAAGCCAAGCCGATTGGAACAATGTGAACTATCACCTAGACTTATGGAATACAAGCCCAAATGGCAAAGGCCAGAACTCAACAAAGGCCATTCCAAAAGCATAAGAGCTTTCATCAAAGACACATATGCACCTAGGCACTACACTCAAAGACACCACAATTACTCAAGAAAGGCAATTGCTAAAACACATATGCAGGCATACGGACAAAAGAGACAATTTGTATGAACCTAGACTCCCCAAGCAATTTGCCAGGATTGATTATGATTATGGCAGCGATAGATGGCAACCTCTTAGAGTCAAATCATTTGGCTATAGGTTGGTTGGATCATCTTATAATTCTAACCCCTCGGGACCGCAGGACAAGAATGGGTACCTAAAGCTTAATTTCCTTGATTGCGGGTTCAAGGAACAGTGAAAGTGCCAAGGAACCTGGTACATGGATAGCGGTACATTCCCGGACATATGACAGGAAATAAGAGAAATCTGTCAAAATTCAAGGAAGTCAAAGGAGCCAAAGTCATATTTGGAGGAAATGAAGCTCTGGTGAAATAAGAGGCATTGGATCCATCCGGAGGAATGGTTTAGAAATCACAGATGTTGCATATGTTGAAGGACTAAACTTCAATTTACTAAGCATCGATCAACTCTGCGACAAGGGCTACAATGTTGGATTCAACATGGGAATATGCCCAAATCAAAAATGTTGAATCTAATGAAGTTGTCTTTGCAAGGATGTAGACGAGAAAAATATGTATGTAGTGGATTGGTCAACTGCAACACCCAAAGACTTGTCTACTAGCAAAAGCACAATTTGAATCAAGTTACGTGGCACAAAAAGCCGAGTCACCGAACTTCAAAACAATTAATAAGCTAGCAAGAAGTCATCTTGTAGAAGGACTTCCAGGACTCGAGTATACAAGAAGGAAGGTATATGTGATACATGTCGGAGAAGGAAAACAAATCAAGTCGTCATTCAAAGAAAAGACATGCCCATCCTCAACAAGAATATTGCATCCGCTTCATATGGATCTATTTGGCCCAGTGGAACCAAAGCAAGCATAAGTGGAAAGAAATACACCTTGGTGGTAGTAGATGACTACTCAAGATATACATGGACAATATTCATGTGCAAGAAAAAAGAAACTCTACAAAAGCTACCACGGTGATGAAGAGAATACAAAATGAGAAGAGTCAAACCATTATCAAAATAAGATCGGATAGAGGAATGAATTTGTCAATGGAATAATAACTCAAGATCTTGTATTGAGAATGGTATTGGTCATGAACTATCACTGCAAGGACTCCACAAAGCAGAATGGAGTTGCGAAAGAAGGAAGCAGAACCCTCGAGGAAGCAAGGACCATGTTAGGTCAAGCACGGGGTTACAAAAAGATTTTTGGCAAGCAATCAACACGACTTGCTACACCCAAAACAGGATGTATGATAAATAGCGGTGACAAAGACTCCTATGAGATCCGGATGGAAGAAAACCAAATGTTGCATATTTCAGGATATTTGGATGTAAATGCTTCATCCACAATAATGGCAAAGACAACCTAAAGGCTTTTGATGCTAAAGTGATGAGGGTATCTTCTTAGGATACTCGGTGAAAGCAAAGCCTCTGAGAATACTCAACAAAAGAACTATGGTTACTGAGAAGAATCCATTCATGTAGTATTCGATGAGCCAAACATAAATGGAGAAGACATTGAAGAGTCGGTGATAAGTTGAAACATCCAACCTACATGAAGAGTCCCTATCTTCAAGTCAACGGGGATTATCAATTGAGAAGAAGATGAGATAGTGAATCTCAAAAGCGGTGGAAAATCTGCGGTGAGTGATCACGAGAGAGTGACCACAAAGAACACAAATTGCAAGTCGATCAATCCACTAACTTACTTCAACCTGGACGTAAGATGGTGAAAGACCATCCACGAGAACTTGTCATTGGAGACATGAGAGAAGGTGTCAAGACAAGATCCGAACTCAAAAGAAGCGATGTTCACATGCTTCATCTCGCAGATAGAGCCCAAAGATGTGTCACAAGCATTGGATGACACACATTGGATTCAAGCTATGCAAGAAGAATCAATCGAGTTTGAGAGAAATAAAGTATGGGAATTAGTACAAAGACCCATACATCAAAATGTTATTGGAACCAAATGGGTATTCGAAATAAGATGAACGAGGAAGGTTCTGTGGTAAGAAACAAAGCAAGACTGGTAGCCAAAGGATATTGCCAAGAAGAAGGAATAGATTTTGATGAAACATTTGCTCTGTAGCAAGATTGGAAGCTATAAGGATGTTTCTTGCCTATGCGACTCACAAAAACTTCATTGTATATCAAATGGATGTAAAAAGTGCATTCCTAAATGGATTATTGGAAGAAGAAGTGTATGTTGAACAACCTCCAGGATTTGAGCAGAAGACTCTTGGAGACAAAGTGTACAAACTCAAGAAAGCCCTGTATGGATTGAAACGGGCACCCGAGCATGGTATGATACCCCGTCACAATTCCTAATCGAAAATGGATTCACTAAAGGAAAAGTGGATAGAACACTTTTGTAATTCAAGACAAAGAAAGAGTATCTTGCTTGTTCAAATATATGTGGATGACATCATTTTTGGATCCACTAACAAAGAGTTGTGTGAAAAATTCTCAAACCTCATGCAAAGTAAATTTGAAATGAGCATGATGGGAGAGTCGACATTTTTCCTTGGACTTCAAGTGAAACATTTGAAGGATGGAACCTTTATAAGTCAAACAAAATACACGGAGATTTAATGAAGAAATTTGGTATGGAGGAGAAGTCTTACGTAAAAATACCAATGAACACATCACCAAAATGGACATGGACGCAGATGGCAAGCACAGTAGATCAAACAAGATCTGAGCACTTATTGGATCATCGCTTTCTATCTCACAACTAGCGGCCGGACATCACCTTTCTTTGTAGGTGTATGTGCAAGATTTCAATCTGCTCCAAAAGAGAGCCATATGATGCGCACTAAGAGAATATTGAGATACTTAAAAGGAAATCAAGAAGTAGGCTATGGTATCCAAAGGAAGGTGGTTTCAAACTAATTGGCTATTCGGACTCGACTATATCTTTGGATGCGAGTGGACGAGGAAAAGTACTTCAGGCACATGTCAAATGCTTGGAAACAGACTAATTTCCTGGTTTAGCAAGAAACAAAACTCAATAGCCACTTCTACGGTGAGGCGAGAATACATAGTTGCGGGCAATTTGTTGTGCCCAAATCCTATGGATGAGACAAAGGTGAGAGATTATGAAGTTGAAGAAAAAGAAATTCCAATCATGTGTGATAAACAAGTGCAATTGCAATCACTCAAAATCCTCGTGTTGCACTCAAGAACAAAACATATAGATGTCGATATCATTTCATAAGAGATCATGTTGAAAAGAAGGACATTATCTTGGAATATATCTCAACGGACAAACAACTAGCCGACATCTTCACAAAACCATTATGTGAGTCAAGATTTGAAGAACTCAAACATGAGTTGGGGCTAATTGAGCTAAGGTGAGACACGGAAGAGTCAAAGAAACGAAATGGAACAGAAAAGAAGGTGAAAAAGAGTGAAAACAAAAATTAGCTCAATAAATCAAATTTATTGTATCGGAAAAGTCACTATACCAAGTCGGTGATAATTTGAGTCAATAAGAGAAATGTGAGAAGCGAGTTAAATCGCCTAAGAGATAATTTGAATAATTTATGAGCAAAATGACAAAAACGCAATCGTTTTGACTAAGCGAGAATGTTTTAAGGAACACGTCAAGATAATGATGATGTGTACGGACATAAAGCCGCACACCAAGCTTATGATTGGATATAAATCTTTGCCGCATTAAATACGAGACATGAATCGCTTCAATATGCGTGCGAAATCCAAGCCGTTGATTTCGATCACGATTCAAAACCGTCTGCACGCCCTTTCATAAACCATATTTAAACCATTTTTCGTCCGTTTCTCTCTCACACTTCTAAAAACTGTTCAATCTCTCTCTCTCAAAAAGCAAAGGCAAACACTCTCGAAACCCTATCAAACTTCAAATCTATTTTCGAACTTTTCTTGAAATTATTCGAGAAATGGCACCAACATATGACTTTACCAAGTTGGGAAAACAAATCCACACCGGTTCGACCGAGTGGATTTCGAATTTTAATGGTGAAGCAGGGTCCGACGACACCCTGGTGAAGAAAATCGCGGAGAAGCTAGAAACAGCAGGATCGAAACCGTTTCTAACACGGAGTATCCTATGACCTATGTGGAGGAGGTCGCACGATTCTACGTGAATGCCGAGATTCACGACGAAGGAATCAAGTCATCATTCACGGAAGCGGTGACTATCACGGCCAAGGATTTGGTGAATATTGCTCACTACCAAGCAGAGAGGAGCATCCGAGATCAAAGAGGTGATGTAAACTTGGCCGACGCATGGAAAGAAATAGCCAAGTTCGATGTTCCGACAAAATAATATTCAAACAAAACAAGAGATGGCCAGGAAGGAGGACTATCACAAATTGTTGGATATTGTTGCCAAGTGTATCGACATCAAATTTGGCGACTTTGACCAATTGTCAAAGGCAAAATTGATTGTGATGGCTGCAATAATCGAAGAAAAGAAGATAAACCGGGTTGAGTTTATCTACACAGATTTCTGCTTAACGTGGGAACAAGTCCTTCAAAGAAGATGGGTCATTTGGAGGATCCGGGATATGGCCTGGTGATTGGCGGCTATTGGAGGTGAGCGAGTACCTCTTAGACATGGGAAGGCTTTCCATGTTAACAAGAGGATGTTCATAGCTAATCTCTCTGGTGCTCGAAGCGTCGACGCCAAGAGAGGCGACACCGGTGAGGGAATCGGTGACCGAAGACACAATGCTTCCTCTCCAACTAAGAAGTTCGCCGCCCCCTGCGGCTACTAAAAAGTCACCCGCCCCGCAGCAGAGTCACCGCCCAAGCGGCCGTGTCACCCGCCCAGCGGCCGTGTCCTGCCGCTGCAGCGGGTCGAGAAGGACTCACAAATTCCTTTCTCGATCGTCAAAAGGAGGAGATCGACAAGCCTAGACGGCCGGCTCTCGTAAACAAACACAAGACGGCCCCAGCCCGCCAAGACTCGAGAGGACACCGCCTCGAACTGTAAATTCCCCTGGTACAAACCAGGAGACGAAGAAGACTCGTCAAGCATCGAACAAGAGAAACCAGGTGAGTCGGCTACTCGGCTAGCACAAATACCGAGGAGACTCATCGGAGAAGTAGAGTCTCCGGATGTAATTGATGAAACAACCAAGTCTCTTTGAAGGTGATCGCAGAGGCAACTCGAAGACACATTTGTAGTTCATACAAAGTGAAACTCAAGAAAGAACGGCCCAAGCGAGATAGTGATGTAATGATCCTATCTCCACCTTACCCAGACATCCAAAATCGTCACGCGAGTGGAGAAAATGGAAGTCGAGCAAGTCGAGGAACAGTTCCAACGGCTTTGAATTCATAGAAGAAGAAGAGGAATCGCTAAATTTCCTGGATTATCTCTGTGCTCCCGGCTCTAGATGAAGACAATCGCATGGATATTCTCGCAGATCTACAAGGACAAAGAGAGAGAAAAGCAAAGTCGAAGAAGCGAAGCACGCGAAAAGGCAAGTACCGCCTTTTATCTCCTGAAAAGACTAACACTTCCATCCTCTCCTTGATGATGTCTCTTCTCGAAAGTGATGAGGAACCGAGAATGCCGCCGCCACGAGAAGAATTGCGTATGCAGCAAGCATTGCATGAATCAAGAATCCTTCACGAGCAAAGCATCGATGGAGGGACCGGGGAGAGTCCTCCGAACACGGTGAAATCGACCCAATGGGAGTGGTTCAACCAAATAGCCAGTGATGTTCCGCTTTACCACTTTGAGCCTAACTCGGAAGAAGGCAATAAGGAAATGGCGATGGCGGGCTAGTGGGGACCCCGGTCAACAGCCAACCCCTATTGAAGGTGTGCCACCACCGCCCCAACGGTGAACCATCAATTGCAGCCCCGGGAGTTTGGAGACGAGTAACCCCACTCCAAGTCACTCGGTGGTGCGCCGGTGGGGAAACTCCCTCCACCTGCAGCAAAGGTCGGAGGATCTTTGCAGATGACTCCACAAAGAATGTAGGAGGCGAAGCAAAGAACACTCAAACACAAGAAGAAGAAACGACAGAAGTTGCCACCAACAAAGCTCGGCGAGCTTGAGGCCCCCATGAGGTGAGGTGCAAAGCTACTCGAAGGCTAATGACGGCTTGATGCGATCGAGGCACGAGGAAGGAATGTACGGGAGTTAACACTGCAGGCGATGAAAGCGCAATCCATGGGGTTGAGACTCCAATGGATGCCATTGTAGAAGACCCTAAAGATACGACATTTGTCGAAAGGGAAGGCAACCCTCGCAGAAGAGCTGGAGGAAATGAAGGCCCGGGAGGTTGAGACTTCCCGGGGTAAACACGGTTGAAGTAGAGAACATCCCTCCCGCAACCATCGATCCATCGAGAAGGAGATCGCACTTCATGATTCCCAGGACAACCCCGATGTCACCTTTCCGGGATCGGAAGGCGAAGAAGAAAGGCGAGTCAACCCCATGACAAATCCAAAAGATTGGTGCGGATGTTCCAGGCACGAGCAAGTCGATCCCAAGACTACTCGTCGGACCTTTAATTTTGATGATGAGCCACCAATGGAAATCTCATCATCGTCCGATGACGCTCGATAAGGCCGAGGACGATCTACTCAAAAGGAGAAATCATTTGAGACCAACGGTTAAGGCATTGAGGCTCAAGACGCCGAGTCTCACGCACCACAAAACCCCGGTGAACCGGCGATCATCGCTCCCGGCTCCTCAAGCTACACTGGTGGATCGATTCCCAAAAGAACTTCACGCCCACCGCTTATCATCGAACAAATCCCGGATGGCGGTGATGAATCCTTTGTGGAATCTTTCCTTTCTCCTTTGGAGATACGAGAACTCCACGAAGAGTCGAAAATGAGCAAGCACGCTATCACGGACCCGGCTCTGTTTTTCACTCGGGCACCATTGTTTCGGCCGACCGATTTCGACAATGTATGGCCATCACCGCATGAAGAATCAAAATCGAGAAGTGTTCAAGGCACTCTTTCTTTGAAGTTGAAAAGATGGAGAAGCATCGTCGGGCCTCCTGGATATGCTTACCTGGACAACCGAGATGCCAACCTACGGTGACTTGAGAGGCATCACAGTCGGGGTAAGGGAATGGTGGCAAAGAAGAATCAATGCGTGTGGAGCAATGTGAGATACTTTGACAATTATTCAAAAAGTCTTTGGTGTGGAGAGTGAAAATGTTGATGCGAAAACAAAGTCTGCGGGAACACATTGAACATATGCACGAAGCTCACATCGCCGAGATGCCGCTGCGTGAAGCGAAATGCAAATGATATACGGCGTTTGGAAGAACACATGACAAGAAAATTCAGCCTTCTCATGGTGAGATGAAGCCGATTTGTGAGAATCCAACGCTACTGATCAATTCGCGGCAAAGATACAACGCGTTTGACTTGAAGCAAAATTCAACCATCAAGACTCGACTTCATGCTTGCCGACATGTTCTGGGGTTCCTCTATCCTTTGATGATGCCAAAAAGGGGAAGAGGAATACCTTAAAGCAAAGAAAAAAATCAAGGTCGGAGAAGAAAGGAAGCAATGACAAGGAGCAATTTGAGAAGGAAAATCGGTGAGGAAATTTTGAAATCGAAGAAAGGAAAATCTTGAGGGGGAAGGATCAAAGAATATGACCTTGATGATTGCACAAACCCCCAACAGGTCCTGTCACGGTGACATTATAAGCGCAAACTCCGTGACTCTGCCACTCCAACACTCGTATTGTATCTATGGTGAGAAGAGAAAAGAAATTGAAGCAGGGGATGAAGGAGGTGGAAGGAAGAATGGATGCCAGGGTGATGAACATTTTGAAAGAACACGGAGGCATTCCGGTTACAGAGACACGTATGCCATTTCGGATGTCGGGACAGAGCCAAGATCGTTGACGAATTCAAAACGCTCGAATCAAGGTTATTTTGCAAATTTGTCCTTGGCTCAAGCTTGGGATCCATCTTGGGAAAAGGGTCTCACACTATGTGAAGAAGGCGACAGACAAGCAGACAACCTGATCACTCTGGTTGGTCACTCCGCTGGGCACTCACCGGAAAGAAGAAGGCCCAGTGCAAAGATACGCCCTGAGGTAGAGGAAGAAGCGGAGTGGAGGAAGAAGCTTGACCTAGGCCTCTGCCCAAGAATATTGAATACGTAGATCCAGGAAAGAAAGGAGGGATCTACTGGGCTGGGCTTGACCATGTGGCGAACTTGCAAGTGGCCAAAACCAACGCTGAGTATGCAAGAAGGATAGAAGAAGAAAACAAGAGACAAACTCAGCTATGGCAGGAGAGACAGGAAAGAATAAGGAGAGATGAAGCTGCCAGGAAGGCGTATGAGAAGAAAAAGAAGGCAGCTGATGACGAGAAGAAGAGAAGAAGAGAAGAAGATTTCGATCAAGATGAAAGAAGGAGAGCAAAAAGGAGATGAAGTGTTGATGTCCAACCCTTCGTGTATTTTATATGTAAATACATACAATGTAAGTCTAAAGTAATAATGCAATTTTTTTGACAATTACATACTCTGATACACCTTGTAAACAGTTGTGTTAAGTACAAGAATGATATGATCAATAAAAAGATTGATTATGCGCATACATTCTATGTCAATACACTATCTGTATGTATCTTTGTTATTTGCATCTTTGTATGATTTAAGTTTTGGCATCATCAAAAGGGGAAATTGTTAGGAATTTTATTGTTTAGATTTTGATGAATGCCATGTAAAACTTAGAATAGAAAGTTGGCTCCCAATTCTTGCTTTGAAATGTATTGTAACAATTAGAGTGGCCGAGTGAGTTAAGTCGCCTACGCTCCAACTTGCAAGAAGACAAATGAAGGCTTGAAGGAAAACTCTGCTTTGTGAGAGAGTGAGTACAACAAGAGAAGATGACAGAACTCGATTGAAGAAGCGGTGAGATGCGGTGAGTGGAACATCAGTCAAGTCAACTCAAGAGAAGCAAGTCTCAAGATGAAGTGACGGAAGAGTCATCCGATGATTGGAAGGCGACTCTAAGTCACCTGGGAAAGCGAGGAAATGCAATCAAGTCGAGATAATCGAAAAAGAACCGTTGTACGTAAAATCAAGAGATTTACTTAAACAAGTAATATCTCCATACTACCTTTCTTGGAGTGCTCATCCCAGAAGCGTGCAAAGAAATGAACCAATGGGAAGCACTACACCGTGTCGAACTACGAAAAGGTGATAAAACATTTCATACGAGGAAATGGCAATTCCAAGAAGTGCAAACCAACGATCGCAAAGTGATTTTCAAAAATGAGCCTATCTCTTCAACGGGCAAATTTTTGAAAGTTCACTATAAAAGGCCGAGGAGTTTGATTGAGAAATATAAAATAAAAAAGGATGCGTGGATGACACACACGTGAGATATACAAGCTTATCAAAATTGAAATATTCTCAATCCTCAAGCCTACATCTCAAGTACATCAATCCAACACTTACCTGTGAAGGAAAGAGAACTTCAATCAGTTGAAGAGGAAACTATCAAAAACAGGGGGTCTACATTCCAAGAAGGATTGTAGAAAGGTTCAAGAGTTGAACCAAGTCTTAAGCGTTTGGAGGGCTTCGTGATCAAATCCAAAGTGCTTGAGCAAGTGAGTAGTAGTAGCAAAAGAATGCCGCCTGTGAAGAAAGGCCGAGTCGTCACGAGCCAGCTTGGTGAGTGATCAAGGCGTCTCGGATCGAGTCCCAAAGGATCAAGTCAAATTTTGTTGTGATCAAGACTTGTATCCGGACTGTTACCACTTTGTAAATCGATCATTACTTAGTGGATTCCTCCGGGAGTTGGAGAAGAGAGGAGTAGAAGAATTACCCCATCTTCGAACCTCTATAAAAACTTTATTGTGTCATTTACTTTCTGACATTTAAATATACGCACTTTTAATTGCTTATATCTCATTTGATAAATTTGCTATCCATCCGATAATCTATAAGTACTAAATCAAGTTTGTAAAAAACTTGCTTAAACAAACTTAAGGGTGTTAAGTCTTATTTGAAAACAAAACCACAATTTGAGTCAAATTATAGCCAAAAATTTGAGTTACTCTACTAACAAGCTCAATTTAAAACATTTTAAGAGATTGACTCTACTTGAGGGACTAATTCGATTTGTCCATCAAGGACACTGGTGTGTAGAACTCAGTAGATTTAAAAGGCCTAAATCGAAAATTTGGTAAGGTTTATTCAACCCCCTTCTAAACCTTACACTTACACCCCTTGGGACCTACACATTTAGGAACTGTTATAGGAGTAAAAACTCATTGATAAAAGTGTTGTCCATTTTTAATAAACTTGAGAAAATACTCAGGAAAATATTAAAACCATTTTAAATCATTTAGGAGTATTTGGACAACCTTTTAAAGACAATTTTAGAAATGATTTTCCGGTAAAAACATTTGACCGTTTGGAAGCAACCAAAATTTCCAAAAATATTAAAGAACCAAGTAGGGAGTAAATATTTTCAATAATAAGCACAAGCTCCCCTATCAACAAGCACATCAAGAATAATGTAAGAGCAATAATCCATAAGCTAAAAGCTTTAGCTTTTACAATTTGTTCAAGAGCTTATAAGCTCCCCTGTCATAAAACAACATTTAAACAATAATATAAGTCCATCAAGCAACAATTGGACTAAGAACAAATCACAACTTATGGCTTTTATGAGCCATAGCTTATAGCTTTTATGACAAGCTTTTATTAGCTTCTTTGAGCTAATGAGCCAATATCCTGTTTTTTCTCCCCTTTGGAATCATCAAAAAGAATGTTAGGATGGTGAAAACACCATACAATAATATCAAAGCATGCCAAATGGCCGGTAAAAACCGTTTGAGCAATTTAAAGCATAATCATCCAAGGAAAGTGAGAGAATTGAAACATAAAAGATCCATAAGCTCATTAGTATGCTAAAAACATGATTTCAAAAAAATTTAAGACATTTTGAAGCAAGAGAATCATGTAGAAGTTGAAAGTTTCATTGCGACATTTCAACAAACACCTTGTGTGCGAGAAAAATAGAAGAGGTTGTATATAACCTTTGTAAATGGTTCAAGCCAAAAATTTTCATATCATCAATCAACCTCATTTCAAAGCTCAAAAAAATCATATGCACCATATGCACGATAATTTGTTCATCAATTAAGAAGCTCAAAGTAGATTCTCAAGGGTTCAACCCAATTGAGATAAGCTAAGAATGATCAAGGCATTATAAATGCCAACAATTATAGCATCCATCAAGTAATAAGTCATGCTTTCAACAATACATGTATCAAATGTCCCAACATATCCAACTAAGCATAATGATCAAAGCAATAAAAGAAGCACTTTTACCATCAAGTACTTCATACCAATTATCAAACAATGCTTTAGAGTATTTTTACCATCAAATACTCCATCAAAGTCATGATCATTCACAAGTCATTATCAACTTGCAATTTTAACCCTTTAAGAAAAACAAGCAAATATCATTAGTACAAATGAGTTTTACAAAAGTTTATAAAAGTACAAAACAATATGAATGAAAATGCTAGAAAGTAAAGGAGATGGGGATATCAATCTTCGTCCAGAAGAGAAGCAAGTTAGGGTATGAGGTCTTTGATGAATTTCTTCAATTTGCCAATTGACTTCTTCAAACTAAATTTTCCTTTTTCACAACCCGGAGCTCTTTTCTAAGAGAGGCCACATCTCTAAATGTTTCTCTTTCCACTTTGGCCATTCTCTCTTTGAGATTTAGATCTTCAACATCCAACTCGTCTTCATCTCCTTCCTCATTTTTTCTTCCTCCCTAATTTCTTGTTCATTTCCCACATTTTCTTCTTCATTTTCCTCTTCATTTCCCACATCATCTCCTTGTTCGTCAAACTCACCTCTTCCAATATTATCAACCTCATTGTCATTAAAGAAATCATCCCGAGGTTGTTGTTGATGTCGCACGTCCCTAGCGGCTTTGGTAGGAACCCGTGGTAAATGTCGTCGCATTCTTACCATTTGTAGAATGTTGGCATTATCAAAATCATTGTGACGAATTTCGGTATTCATTTCATTTTCCGGGTATCCCGATAAGTATAAGAGTTCGGCAAATCAAATTTCCCAAGGTATATTTCTTCTTGGTAAGCTTTCTAGATTCCAACAAGCAATATACAAAAATTGCCCCATAATTTACTCTTTCTCCTTGAACAATCTTATAGGTGAGAAAGAGTTCGAGATTGCTTGGAAGTTTTACTTCCTTTCCACAAACACAATAGGAGCAAATGATAGATATAATCCGATAATTTGGCGGCATTGCCGAGTATGTCACGGGATATACTCCTAAAAAGGTTTTCACATCATCTAGTGAAACACCGAAAAACGTTATCATCCCAATGAGCGCAATCCACATTGACTACTCCATCATTTGGCACATTAAAGTGATTACAAATATCGGTCAATGTCCATGAAAAATGCCTACCATTAACAAATGTGTGAAGTTCAAAGGATTATCTATCGTAGCATCAACAATCCACATATTTGCATAGAAAAGTTTTATAAGCTCGTCATCATAGTGCAAACACGGATTATCCCAAAGTGAAACCCATCCTTGAATTTCAAAATAAGCTCTAATATCTGGAAATTCATCATGAAAAGCTTGAAAACGAACCATACGAGTGCACGCAATTTTCTTATCATTCAATCCAATATTCTCATAATGTTCCTCCGCAAGTTTATTTAAGAATCGAAATCTATTAGCTCTAGAGGGAGGCTCGTAGAGGAGTGATAACTTACTAGAGTCCCAATGAATGCTCGATTTTGAAACCCCGGCTCTTAATTCGGCAATCTCCTCTTCCGTAAGCCGATTTTGATAGTCTCTTGAAGAATATCATCTTGTTGTGGATTGGAAGAAGATTCACCCCTTTGCCTCCTTCTCCTCTTTTGAGGATTTCGTTCGATGGAATTTCTTGGAGGTGCCATATGTGTAAGATTCTTGTGAAAATAAGAAGATTAGCAACAAGAATCGTGAAAAATGATGAAGAATTGAAGATTTTTAAGGGAAGAGGATGAAGAACGCTGTTATAGGGTTTTAGGGAAAATCTTGCGTCTGTTTTGAAACGAAGACAGAAAGTTTAAAACCAAAAAAATTGGCCAGGCGACCGGTCGAGGTATGGGGCGACGGTCGATGTGCGGCGGCCGTCGCCCGCTTTGACCGTCCCAGGTGATTTTTCTTTTTCCCAGAGTTTTCCAAAATTCGATTTTTCACCCCAAAATTTTTAAAACTTTGCAAAAAAATAAGTTTGGACTATATCCAACAAATATGGGTTTTGGGAAAACATATAAACGATAAAATCGAGACTAAACACGTAGTGCCTTTTAAAAGAAAATATTTGCAAAAACAATTAGGGGCACTTTAAGGGGTCAAAATGAAATATCTTGAAAGATATGTGCATAAGCATAAAATCGAGTTTTAAAGAAAAATACGAGTAGACATACCTCAATGGTTTAAGAAACTTGATGACGTAATAGCCAATGAGTATAAAATATGTATCCTACACAATTCTTAGACAACATATGCATAGAAAATACAAGTGTAGGCAAGTAATATGAGATATCAAAAGAGCTTATGCTATAAGATTTCATAAGAGATAATAAGCCACATAAGTCTAAAATGCTCAAGAGTTTTAGAAAATCATGCAAGGTCTCTTTTTTTAAAAAAAATTTAAACTCATAAATATATAAGAGACCTATATTAAAAATAAATACTTGAAGATTCATTTTGCAATTAAGACACAATTAAAAGTATGCATAGATTTAAAAAAAATGCATATACAAATGGGGAGATACGGTTTACCAATTACGCCGTTTCCATGGGTTGTGTCTTTCCCATTGTTGATGATATCTTCCCATTGAGAAGTCACTTTGTTGATGATGACTTCTCCATTTCCAAGTTTGGTTACCTTCCCATGGTTGATGGTTTCTCCTTCTTTGAAAATCATCTTGTTGATGATGTCTTTGCCATTTCCAAGGATTGTGTTCTTCCCATTTTTGATTATACGCTCTTTTTGGAAATTGGCTTTGTTGAGAGTAGTTTCTCTTCTTTGATCAAATGAAACGTTCATTTGATATTTTCTTGGTGGCATGAATTTTTTCCGATTTTTGCTTTGTCGGGTACCTAATAGCACATTGTTTTGTGGTACCCTCATGTGTTTGGGTCCTTTAAGATTAGCTTTGAGACTTTTAGGTCTCCAACAATATTTAGAGCTATTTCTAGCCCGACAAGAATTAGCCGTATGACCCTTTTTGCCACAATAAAAACAAGTAATAATTCTAGGAGCATAATGACCAATATGCATAGTGACTTGATCCTTTTTCATATGATTAACAACATTAGGCTTATGATCAAGTCCTTTTATCACAATTATTAATATCAACAATATTGGACATTTTATTGGTACTCAAGTTGGATTTTAATAAATCCTTTTTCATGCAATCAATATTCTCAACAAGAGTACTATTTTCTATTTCAAGGTTTCTAACCTTATCAAGAGTGGTGGTGGTGTGAGCACATGATAGTGATTCATAGGAAGTAAACAAACTATCCTTATCATTTTTCAAAATATTGAATTCCTTTTTCAAATTTTTATACTTAACAAGCAAGCTTTGGAATTCATCTTGAAGATCATCAAAATCATTTTGCAAATCACTATAGTCATTTTGGATAACAATATCATAAGAAGTAGAGGGCTTAAGACATACCTCATTTTCTTCATTGATGCCCATAAAACAATATTCAACTTCTTCATAATTGGAAGTTGTAGGAGGCTCATTCCTTAGATTAGAGCTTGTATGATCTTGAGAAGTAGATGCTTTTGTTTGACTCCTTTCATTTGCAAATACTCCATAGATGGCTTCTAATTTTTGCCATACTTCATGTGCCGACTTTATTCCTACAATATGTTCATATTCTAAATTAGTAAATGAACAATACAAAATATTTAAAGCCTTACCGTTTAAGGAGATGATTTTCTTTTCTTCATCATTGAGCTTTTTGAAGCCTTTTGAGGTGTATGGTGTATCTTTCGTCGGAATGGATTCTCCATTAATGACGGTGTTCCAAATGTCGAACCCGCAACCTTGTAAGTAGCATTCCATTCTTTCTTTCCAAAATATAAAATTTTTGGAATCAAACCGAGGTGGCTTGGTGGTGGAGGTGCGGATAGATGAGCTTCGTTCAGTAGCAGTCGATCGTTTCTCTTCACTCGCGATGTGAAACGAGCTTGCCAAAGAGTTTGGCTTTGATACCACTTGTAAGTCCAAGCGCTACGATAATCTAGAGGGGTGAATAGATTATCTCCATCTTTTCGATTTCACCCTCTTTTGACAATCGAATGCTCAAACAAAATAATAAAGGTGCGGAATGTAAACAACACACGTTGATTTAAAGAGGTTCAACCCACCTAGGGCCTAATCCTCTACCACCCGGTAGATATCAGGGATGGATTTCGAAAAGAAAAAGAATTTTATTAATTACCAAAATTAATACAAATTCAACTTACAACACCTTGAAGAGCACCACACTCTTCTTCAACACCACCTTTGGAGATTACCACAATCTCCCTTTGAAGATTACCACAATCTTCCTTCAACGGCACCTTGTGAAGATTATCACAATCTTCAACCTTGAAGAATACCAAATTCTTCAACACCTCAACAAGAAGATTACCACAATCTTCTTACACCTAACACCTAGATCACCCATTTGTGTTCTTACGAAAAGAACACTCACAAGGATATCTTGTGTTTGAATGACGATCACAAATTCAAGATTACAACTCGATAATGAATAATACAATTGAGTGCAAGTGTAATCAAGAATAGCCTAGACCTCAAGAATGTGAAAGTGAATAGCTAGGCAAATTACAACAAGAAATAAGACAATGAAAGACCAAGTGTTTGCTTGAAGTGTATCTTGTTGTGTTGTATCTCAATTGTTGTATTGGTTGCTCCAAAACTTCCTCTATTTATAGGAGATGATTGATCAAGCATAGGCTCTCTTGGGGATTGAAAATCTCTGAGAAAATTACAATTAAAATCAAGAATATATTGTTAGAAATCAATCCCACAATTTAAGGAAATGTGTCTGTTGTCAAACGGTCATATTTTTTTGTCAATACACAGGCACCGGTCGCACGAAATAAGAGAAAATAAGAACACTTTGAAAATTACAACAGTATGCACGGCCGGTCGACGTAGAAGCCGACCGGTCGACCTGCCTCAACCGGTCCCCCTAGGCACAAAAACGAAGGGTTAAGTTCTGTTTCAACATGAAACTTGCAGTCACGATCGGCCATTGCGGATGCAGGTCGGCCGACCGTCGTCGACGCCTTGAGCGACCGGCCGACTGCTTGTTTTTCCTTCCGTCTCATTTTTCTGTTTCTAAAAACATCTTCAAGTACGGGTTGCCCTATAGATTTACCAGGTCGACCACGAGAGAGTAAATGTTGTCCAATTTTTGTTGAAAATAAAACTCAAGAAATACTCGAAAATTGTGTAAAAACATTTTACACCGATCGAGAGTATTTAGACAACATTTAGGAACCTGTTATAGGAGTAAAAACTCATTGATAAAAGTGTTGTCCATTTTTAATAAACTTGAGAAAATACTCCTAGGAAAATATTAAAACCATTTTAAATCATTTAGGAGTATTTGGACAACCTTTTAAAGACATTGTTTTGGTGATAAAATAAAATCATCAAAATTAAGATAAAAACATGTATCAAACAAGCTGCGTGACAGGGTGCTCTCATGTCCGTGATACAACCCAAATTATTGGATTGGGGCACAAAGATTTTTTATATTTATATTTTGGATGAGGAAAAAAATAACCGAGCTAAGATAATTAGCCTCAACTTTTTGTCGCATTTCACATACCATAAAAATTCTATTTTGAAAATCAAGATCAAGGAGAAATCTTGCCTCGCTCTGAGTTTTCACTAGGAAGAAAAAAATCGGATCCAAATTCATGTGTAAGAACTAATGATGCTCTAGTATTTATTGTTTTGAGCATTGGCATTTTCATAAACTAAAGTAAAGATGGCTGAATTTTTTTTTTTTTGGATGAGCCCTTTTACCTGAAATTTTTTATTTTTTATTATTTTTTTTTTGGGAAGAGATGTTTTGCAGGTTTAGTTATAGAATAATATGGGCCAAATATTTTATGTGCACGTGTTCAACTTCAACCCTTCCCATTCACTCTTCAAAAAAAAAAAAAAAAAAAAATTCAAGCAGGCAATTAAATCGTGCTTGTAGTGATACCACTTCATGGCTTCTTGTTTCATTTAATTTTCGTTTTATTTACAAAATCTATTCCTAAAATTTAGCTAATTATAGTAGCCAGCCTTTTTAAATTTCTATAAAATTAGTTTTGATGTATTGTGCTATTGAAGAATTTCCCGACTCTTTCATTACTTCGAAACCAATCATTGAAGATAGAAACAGGGGCGTAGCCAACCCGACTGAGTACCCCTAGCCCAAATTCTTTTCCCTCTAGTTCACCTATTTTTTTCCTTAAAATATATATATATATATATATTATTTTTACCATAGAAAAAACGGGACAAAAAAAATTGATTGTATATGCCTCTGGATAGAAATTAAACTAAAAACTTAGGAAAATGAGATGTTACCCTAGTGTGGAATTGGGTGTAACTCACTTGGGTATCACCTAATATTCTAATTACTCGGAAAATGATGTAGTTAGAAGCATAAATATTAGGGATGAGGTTTAGACTAATTACAAAAAAACTCGTAGATATTTGAAAATGCAAAAAAAAAAAAAACTTAAAGTTTGATGGTATCTTATATTTTTCCCTTCATAAGCAAAAAATTCTCAGAAACCTGGTATTTATAAAAACACCATTACCTCTTAAATTTAAGGAATAACTAAACATAATTTTTTTTTGGAAACATCTCTAAGTTTTTGTGTAATTAATCCAAATCTCAAAGTCTTATTTTATATTATCCCTAGCATTATTTTAAATGACAAAATATGCAGCCATTCTCGCTTAAAATTGAATTGGTGGCAACTGGCAAGAACTTATTTAAGTATAACAATATTTATATTTATAGATTTATTATTTATTTATTTACTTATTATTATTTACTAGTCTTTTGCCCGTGCGATGCACGGGTGTATATCTGTGAGGCGTCAATTTTGTATTGTGACATGTGTATTTTTCTAATAATTCTATGAATTTTATCTCCTGCATTGTGATAATTTTAATATAACATCAAACAATAAACGAGAAAATATTATTTAATGTTTTTATTGATAAAATCAAAAAAGAAAAGATATCATACCACATAATCATAAAAAAATACATTCAAGACTATGTATTTGTGTTCAATCTCTGAAAGCTATTTTTTCAGAAAACCGCACATGTGCACCTTCATCACTTATTTCGTTTTAGTCATGTTTAGATTTCTAATAAGTGGAAAAATATGTGTTATACTTTTTTTCAAATGTTGTAGTAGTAAATTCGGATACAAAAACTTATTTTCCAAAGTCTTCTCGTATGTGTAGGAGAACTAAGTATATTAGTTAAGGAAATAGGAGACAATAAAATATAGTTTTGGTAATATTAATAATTTTATTATATTTTATTTTGGGGATATTTTTATTTTTACGGATTTCGTCATGTATTTTATTTATTCATGTTGTTAAGTCAATTTTTAAACTTTGAAAATTTATTGTGAGGGTTTGTATTGTATTATTTGGAATTTTCAATTATTATTTTTTATTCGAGTTCTCATATTTGGTATTTTTAGATCGCGTGATGCACGAACTGTATTTTTATAATTTTTAAGTGACTGCAAAAAGTTTAGAATTTCAATAAATAATTAAAATATAAAAAATAATTAATTATAAATCATACAATAAAATAATATAAAAATAAATTATTATAAACTATGAAAAAACTTTGTAAATACAATATATTTGGTTGATATTAAAATTTTTGTGAATGTGAATTGTATCTACATATTGAACATGTTTATCTATAAGAAAGTAAAAGTTTGAAAAACCATTTAATTGCCAATGTTTAATATTTAATGTACTGCATTTCAATTCAATCAATAATAAAGTCATTTCAAATTCTAATATCTTTTTAGAGTTTAGAAAGTTGAACAGTTGTTAGAATTATTAAAAAAATTAAACAAAAATAATGTTTACATTTAACAACATAATTTTATGGCAAAATGAAATATTTCAAAAATTAAAAAACTATTTTATTTTTATATATATACATATATCAAAATAATATCATACATACAAATTCATATATAATAGTCCAAATGTACAACTTTAAAAGTTGAATATTAAAATACACTGATAAATATAAAAAATATAATTTCTATTAACATGAAAAGTACGTTAAAAATATACAAAATAATTTTTCATATATAAAAAATTATTATAAATATAAATTTATAAATAAAAATTTAATTTCTTCTTACATGGATATATCAAATGCTATGTACATATATATTTAATATATATAATATTTGGATACATAGTTTGAGATATTTTCTTCAATTAAAATAAGTATTTTTTTGATTGAATTTAATCAACTTAAATGCAATTTTGTATAATTATGAAGAAATTGGATAAGTCCAATTAACAACTACACATATATATTACAAATAACCAATATACATGAATATACAAATTGATGTCCAATAGCTCGAATACATAATTTTTAAAGCACTTTAGAAAATAATGAAAAAATATATATTATATATTTTTATTTAATATGTTTATTTTTATTATATATATGTAATATTGATGTCAAACCACAAATCGTAAAAAATAATGATTTATATATTATACGTCAAAAAATGGAACTTAAAATAAAAAGTTATTAATTTTTTAAAAAAGAAAAAGTATATATGTGTATATAATAGTTAATGCAAAGACACACACGATTTGGAAACTTAATTTAAATAACTTTATTTTTAATATATATAACCTTTTTTGAATAATTTAATATATAACTTTAAAAAGTGATTTATTGAAAGAAAGTTGACTACCAAAAATAATGAAATCACGAATATTTATAACTTCTTATTTTTTCATAAATTTTAATTATTTTTTTTAAAAAAATATTACTTTTTTTTAGAAACCGAAAAATGGATGGAAAAACCATGATTTTTTTTTACCAAAGCGAAAGATTTTATTGCATAAGTAAACTCACACAAACTTACAGACAATGCCCACTGGCAGAAAACCATCTTGCACAGACGAAGGCAAGGGGAAATCAACACACTCAACAAAACAAAAACTAAAACACCTCCCAAGAAGGACTAAAGTACTCCCAAAAGGAGACTCAAACATCAAAACCCACCCACACACACAAAAACCTGGGAACGTGCAACCACCACAAACTACAAATCAGACACGACTTACCTATGAGCTTCGCCCTTCAATCGGAAAAAACAAAAAAAAAAACCACAACCAAAAAAACGACAACACAAAAAACATTTCCCCTCTCGATCTGTCGTTGTCGCCGCCCACCACCGCAACCACCACCGAGCCATGGTCTGACCATGGCTGCCCGTCTCCACGAGATTATCCCAAAGCCCGGATCTAAACATAAGCATCAAGGACCAGCCGGATCTAGAAGAAAAAACAAGGCGGGGCAAAAGAGGCTTGACCGACGAGAGACTTTAGAATATGAAAATGAGAGAGAAGAAGATTAATAGAGGTTTTGTGCTCTTTTTTCGAGAGAGACGAGAGATAAGTCACTGGGCATCTGCGGAGAATCTCAGGAATCTATTTGTGTCATTATTATCATCAGATAGTTTGAGCATGTCGGACGTAGTATGAGATAAATATTGGGAATATCTTTCGAATAACATTCTGTATAAACGACGATTGTTTCTGCAACATGAAGGTATTATATTTGTTAAATTCGTATTTTAGAACTCATATTTTTTATTATGACCATTTTAATACTCAAATGTCTTTTGTTTGTTCATATTTTATAAAGCTGACCTTGAGTGAAGATGAAATCAAGAACCTCGCGCTGGCAGAAATCAAAACATTATTGCGGAGTCACGGTAGGAGTCTTCACGAATTTAATACGATGCCATTCCCAAATTTTGACAGTATTGAGAGTAACCATAACAGACCCATATTCGATGAATTGAGATATGATCGTAAGGTTTTGTCTCGTTGAAAACAAAAAGAATCTTCTTTCAAAATGACTGATGAACAACACTAGTGTATTCAAAAATAATGCGAGTGTGGAATCCAATAAAAGGTGGTATGTTCTTTGTATATGGATTCGGATGAATGGGTAAGACATTTTTGTGGAGGGCTTTATCTTCCGGTTTGAGATCTAAAGGAAAAATTTTCGAATGTGGCCTCGAGTGGCATAACATCTCTTTCTCTTAGCGGGTGGAAGGGCGGCACATTCTCGATTCTTATTCCATTGAATCCAAATGAACAATCAACATGCAATATCAATCAAGAAAGTCCGCTTGCGAATTGATTGTTCGATGTAAACTAATTATATGGGATGAGACCCCAATGATGAACAAATAATGTTTTGTGTGAGTTGACACAACACTATGAGATATTATGCGGCTTGAGAATCCACTAACCATGATATTCCATTTGGAGGGAAAAAACAGTGGTATTTGGTGGAGACTTTAAACAAATATTGCCCGTTGTACCCAAGGGTAGTCGACGAGGATATTGTGAATGCCACGATAAATTCATCGTATTTGTGGAATGATTGTATTGTTCCGAGACTTACTAAGAATATGCGGCTTCAAAGTGTCGGACAAACCGATGATTTTTTTTTGATTTGGTTAAGTTTTGAAATGGATAGCAAGTATTGGGGATGGAACAATCGGAGAAGAAAAAGATGGTTGCGCCGCCATTTATATTCTGAAGATATTTTGCTCAAGCCTCACGGTGATCCAATTGCAATTATTATTGAAGATACATATCTAATGTTTAGGCTGCCACTGAGGATGATCCGAGCTACTTGAAAGAAAGAGCAATTGTGACACCTACCCTCGATGTAGTCAAGTTCATTAATAATTATATGACGTCTTTAAACTCATCCGAGGGCCATACTTTTTGAGTTACGATAGCACATGCAATTCGGGGATGCCAATGTTGATTCTTGCATGATTTGCACACGCCGGAATTTCTTAACGAAATAAAATATTCTCGGCATTCCTAATTACACTTGAAGGTGGGGACTCGGTTATGCTATTGAGGAACATAGACTATTCAATTTGATTGTTTAACGCAGTACAAGGTTGGTTATCACGAGGTTTGGGAATCATGTACTTGAATCTAAGATTATAACATGCGCCAACGCGGGTCTTAATGTGTTGATTCCCGAATGACACTACCTCCATTTGACTTGAGAATACCTTTCAAGTTTCAACAGAGACGCAGTTTCATCCGATCGTTTCGTATGCCATGACTATAAACAAGAGCCAAGGATAATCTCTCTCTAACGTTGGGCTTTATTTGAAGAATCTCGTTTTTAGTCACGACCAATTATATGTTGCTGTTTCTAGAGTCACCAATCGTCGGGGTTTGAAAATATTAGCTTTTGGCGACGATGAATCCATAAAAAAACAGACCAAAAATGTTGTGTATAAAGAAGTTTTCCAAAATTTGTAACTTTAAATGTATTCATCTAAACTGTTTTATTGATTGTTTTTTTATGTTCATCCATAAGGTATATCTTAAACGCATGTAATTCAGACCCAACGACGCATCCCATCCCGTGCATCGCACGGGTCGCGTACTAGTAACCCTAAAAAAACCATGAGTTACTATTTTAAGAATGGTCCCTATATATTATATATTATGCTTATATAGATATAACAAACTTAAAGAGATACTTGATAGGATTTTTCTCAATTCTTCTTGGGTTGATGTCTTCCCTAAAACCTTTGTCAAACACCTCTCCAGAGTGAAATCTGATCATGCCCCCCTCATTTTTCATGCCTCTCTCACTCTTAATAAACCCCCCAACACTTTCGGATATATGAACGTGTGGGCTAATCATCCTTCTTTTATTTACATTGTGGAACAAGCCTGGAGGGCTCTCTGGCTCTCTCGGGATGTTAAATTTCCACAAACAAGCTTATGAGAGTTAAGCACAAGTTGCGGTGGTGGAACAAACATATATTTGGAAACATTTTTGACAACCTAGAAGTTCTGCACATTCTAAGGTTGCTTGTCTTTGAGAGGGGTATGACTTGACCCTTCCCCGTCAACCTTACCAATCTTAACAAGGTCATTTGTTGAGCTTGTCATTGCCACTAAAAATGAGGACTATTTTTGGCATATAAAAATCCTCATGTAAGTTGATTGTTGAGGAGATAGGAACACTAAATACTTTCATAATCTTGTGAAGAAACAAAAGGGTCAAGTCTAGAATCCACTCTGTAACTGACAATGGTTCTAATCTTACATTTGATCAGGATATTCAAAAATCATGTGTTCAATTCTTCACTTCATACCTTGCTAATGATTTCAGTTGCCCCCTTTTAACTGTGACTTCCCTTTTCCTCACTCTGTTGACCACAACAACCTTTGTGGCCTTCCCTCTGAAGCTGAAGTCCATCAGGCTGTTTTTGGCATTAGTCCTTATAGTGTTGCAGGCCCAGATGGGTTCTCTGCACATTTCTTTCACAAGTGCTGGGATATTGTGAATGTTGACATAATGTTGGCTATGCATGAGTTCTTTACTGGAAATCCCATCCCCAAATGCATCACTTCTACTACAATTATGTTGATTCTTAAGAAGTCTAACCCTTCACAATGGACTGACTTCAGACCCATAAGTTTGTGTAATGTGATCAACAAAATCTTCACCAAAATCCTGAATAACAGACTCTCTTTCATTCTTCCTCACATCATTTCCCCATATCAAAGTGGCTTTGTCAAGGATAGATTGATAAGTGATAATATTCTTCTTGCTCAAGAACTTATCCACTCTATCAATCTCAAGTCTAGTCCTAGTAATGTTGCCTTCAAACTTGATATGGCAAAAGCTTATGATAGAATCCAATGGGAATTTTTGAAAAATATGCTTTCCAGCATGCATTTCCCCGCACAGTTGATTTCTTTAATTGATAATGCTATAAACAATTGTTGGTTCTTTGTCCTAAAAAATGGCCAGAGTTGTGGATTCTTTAAATCTCATAAAGGCCTTAGGCAGGGAGACCCTCTATCTCCTACCTTGTTCATCTTAGCTGCTGAATATCTCTTTAGAAGTCTAGAGCATTTATTCAAACTCCATACTTTCATGCACTATAATTCTCAAGGAGGGTTCCCTGTTTCTCACCTTGCATATGCTGATGATGTTAACATCTTCTCTAATGATTCTGACAGAGCCCTCAATACCTTGATTAATTTCCTTGAAGACTATTGCTCTAATTTTGGCCAGTCCCTGAATAAAAGCAAAAGTGCTTTTTTTGTTGGTGACACTGTGGCTGAATGTCAAATCCAAAGAATTGCTACTATTTCAAGAACCAGTCCCTTCCCACCACCTATCTTGGTGCCCCTCTTTACAAAGGACACAAGAAAGGGATGCTCTTTCATGATCTTTTAAAAAAAATGCACAACAAATGGGCTTGGAAATTTCTATCTTTGGGGGTAGACTCATGCTCATCAAAAGTACTTTTAAGTACTATGTTCTTGCATTTAGTTCAGGTCATTAAACCCCCTAAATACATTGTCCACAAAATGGACCAAATCATGACTAGATTTTTTTGGGGTGGTACTGAGGATAAAAAAAAATCCATTGGATTGCTTGGGACAAAGTTTACTCTCCCATTGCTTAAGGAGGGTTGGGGCTTAGAAATTCTCACACTCTGATCAATTAATGCTTTCTCTTTAAAACTATGGTGGAGATTGAGACTCGAAAACAACCTTTGGTCTCAGTTTATGCATAAGAAATATGCAGGGGGTATACCTCTAATGGCTGCACCTTTTTCTCCCACTGACAGTTTGGTGTGGAAAAGATTGTGTAAAGTCAGAGGCATTATGCAAACTAATACTCTGTGGTCTATTGGTCATGGCAATATAAGTTTTTGGCATGATGTGTGGTTTGGCATGCAACCAGTTTGCAATATCCTTCAACGTGAGATTGATGGTTTGAATAATGTTCCTGTCAATTTATTCTGGATTAATAACACTTGGAACATGGATATTTTAACTAAGGTATTCGACTTTACTGGGCTACTGATTGAGCCAAATTCCCATTGAACTAAATCTTTGATGAAAAATGAAGTGGAAACAATCTCCTAATGGCCAATTATCTCTTTCATCCGCATATTCCTTTTTGCAAGACCACGAGCTATACCGGGTTCCCATTTCCTCTTCTATGGAATAAGTTTCTTACCCCCTTTATCTCTATATTCATGTGGAGACTAGTCCAAAATAGGCTACCTATTAATTGCATAATTCAAGCCGGAGGAATTGCTCTTGCATCTAAATGCCAATGTTGCTTATTTGGTAACATTCCTATCTCCCAAAGAATCAGCCCCTCCCCTCTTGTTGAAAATGTGATTCACCTCTTTTTTCTAATAAGCAGGTGATGGAAGTTTGGTGCCATTTTGCTCAATGGATGGGATGCTCTCGCCACACATTGAGCATATAAACACTTTTATTTCAGTTGATTTCATTTAACACCTTTTGCACACACACCACATATCACCAATATCCTCACTTGCTTAATTTTTGGCATATCCGGAAAGAAAGAAATCGGTGCAAGCATGAAAATGCTAAGTTTAGATATAGAAGGATCATCCACAAAGTTCACTCTTATATATCCTTGTTAGACAAAGCACAACTCTTTCAAAATCAACAATGGAAGGGTTTTAAATAAGTTGCACACAAGGCTGGTTTCACTTGGAAGCCCCCAACTCTCACCACTTACCAGTTTATGGCAACTCCCCAAACCCCCTGGCTAAAATTGAACAACGATGGAGCTTTTAGATCTCCTAATACAGTGTAGGAGGTGTCTTGAGAGACAAAGCAAAGGAGACATCATCCGGGCTTTTATTGATTACATACCTTCCTGTCAAAGCCCTTAGCAAAGTTTGAATATGCAATCGTGGAGATAGCCTTGAAAATACTCGGTTAATGGAGCATTCAACACTTATGGGTGGAAAGGACTCCACAATCATTTGTAATACCATTAGGAAAAACCTTCCAGGGTATTGGTATCTTAAAGACAACCTTGTACACATTAGAAATTGTAACACAGGGAAAAAAAAAGATGTGTATTTAATTAGTTATATAGCCCATTAGTGAATTTTTATTATTATTGGATTTATTATCCAATTACATGGCACATGAAGAATCCTAAGGTGCTTGGGAAACTAGCTAGGGTAATTATATTAGGACTCTTTCGTTATTAGAGTTTTAATATACCATATTAGAGAGGACAAAAACAAAACGCGTTCACTCTTTTTCTGCGCCATCACGGCCTCCATCGTCTACCATACAACCTCGACGAAGTTTTTTCTTCAACGCCATGATCCTTCAATTTGCCTTCCCTATTTCATTCTCAACCCCTAAGGAACTAAGATGTATATATATCCATGTTAAAGCGACGAGGATGATGTGTTATGAAGTTGATAGGGATATTGCATCAAATCATTCACTATTTCTCAAGCAAAGTTTCGAGGTGGAGATATTTCTATTCACTTATTATTTGTCATTTTTAAATACTTCGTATATGTGTATTCATTTATGTGAAATATGGAATAAAAGAAATCATGTTAGCCATGGGCCGTAAGAAGGTCCGAGATCAAAAGTATCCTCGGGGTGAACCGCATGTTATAATTAGTGGGGTCATTTGTAAGAAGGTCCAGGGATTAAAAACATCCTCGGGGTGAACCCGCAGATCTTAGTCGGGGTCGTAAGAAGGTCAGGGATCAAAAAGTATCCTCGGGGTGAACATGATATATAAAGAATCGCGGTACCAAAATAAAAGTTAAAGTACATGTTGAATGTTTATGACTATGCCTATTGTTGTATTTAATTATGACAAATGTGTCCCCATTGAGCGAGTTGAAAGCTCACCCCATATTTATTAATACTTTTCAGGTTGAGGAGTCTGAGCGAGGATTGGAGGCAGTGGATGCAAGTCAATAATTTTATTTATCTTACAACTTTAGGAATATTTTATTTTGTTAATGGATTTTTAGTTACTATTTTATTTTTGGATGACTGTTGTCCGGATTTGAATTAAAGTATTTTTGTTTATTTGGACGCAAAATTTTATAATTAGACTATATTTTATGAAATCAGAGTAGCGCAGCGGAAGAGTCAGGAATTATTTGGGGTTTATTGATAAAATGGTTCCGCTTATTTTTGAGATGTGTCTTATTCATAAGCTTTTAAATACGCTTTCTTATTAAATTAAGTTACTCCTGTATTTTAAAAATTGGGGCGTTACAGAAATAGTTTAAGTAAAATTTCTTTTCATGTTTCACATGTATATAGAGAAGGCAATGCTGTGGCTGACAAGATTGCTTCTATGGGTCTGATTATAATCAGATCAATTACAGATGCCTTCATTTAGATTAGCCAAACACTATTGATATTGTAGAGCTTGTAATAATCAGTGAGTAATAAAATTGGTTGGGGACTTCCTTAATGCCCCGCCCCATCTGTGGGGTGTTTCATTAAAAGAAAAAAAAAAATGTTGTAGGCCGTTGACCGCTGACCGATATGGTCATAACGAAGCATCGACCCAAATAGGCAAATAGTATTGAGCTATTTGATCTGGTCAAAAAAAAAAAAAAAAAGTATTGAGCTATTTGATCAAATAATTCTGCCCCGTTCAAACAACCATGGGCCAATGTCTTATTGGCCCATTTCTTCTTCATTGGAAGGAAAATATTTCACCAAAATAAACTATATTCAGACATTCAAACTTTCCAATTCTGACCCTTGATTCCCAAGCAAAAACCTTTCCCTAAGACGGAATCTTTGGGCCAAAGAATCTCCCAATTCACTCACTAGGGTTATAATACCAGCTTCTGAGCTCTCACGCACACAAGGCACCGCACATACACTCTCGCACATAAGTAAGCCTGTTTATTATTAGTATTATTTTTTTAATCCATTTCTTTTCCCCTTTTTTTTTGGGGGTATTTGAAGGAAGAGAAAATATAATTGCAGAAAGGAAAGATGGTGGGGAAAAACGAGGGTGGAAGTGGCGGCGAGAAGTCTTTGGATTTGTTTCTAAAGATTGGGTTGGATGAAAGGACTGCCAAAAACACCGTTGCAAATAATAAGGTCACTGCTAATCTCACCGCCGTTATTCACGAGGTATGTATGTCTTTCAGTTCAATTGGGTTGGGTAAATGGTGCATTTGTATGTAATTTATTGTTTGTGCATGTGGGTTTTCTTGATGGATAGTTAAAAGTCTGTGACTTTTTGATGGGTTTCTAGGAAAATTAGAAGAATAAGGAAATTGTTAATTGGGAAAAGAGAATTTGCATGATTTGATTTATATATATGTGTGTATTTTGTTACTGTTATTTATTTATTTTTGTATCATATCTTGAAGTTTCGTTATCCTCCCGTGTTTCCGTTAAAGTTTAAAGAATGAAAAACTTAAATCAGAATGATATTTCTGTTAAACCAGATAATTTGTTGATTGTTTGTATTGTATTTGTAAGTTCAAAGTGAAAAAAATTCTGAAAAATTTATGAAAATACCTTGTATGGTTTAAGCGTGTAGCTCTTATAATAACTGCAGAAGAGCAGAAACCTTACTTATTTTTCGGCAACATTAATTACACGTTTGTATTTGTTATTATATTAAGTGCATTCGGGGAGTTGTTCTTTCCTTTTTTTTTTTTTTTTTAACTTTTCGAATCTAAATTTTTGGTCCTCTTTGTTGCATGTTGAGATGATATAAATGAACATAGATTATTGTAGAAATGAACTTTGTCTGAAAAAACAAGCAACAACACTTTTTGGATTGACTAGAGGATGGCAGGGTAAATAATTGAACTTTGTGTAATTTGAAATTGTGTGGATTTATGATGTCTGATTTGATTGAAAAATGCCAACGTGATGATATTTGGTGATTAAGTTAGCTTGTTATGTAGTTCATCTTTTGGTATTGCAGGCAGCTGTAACTGATGGCTGCGATCGAACAGTTGGGAATCTGCTGTACACTGTAAGTTGGCAATTTTGACAGATGTACTTATGTTTGACCTTAGGCTCTTCAGCTGGAGTGGTTTCGTTCTCATAACAGCCTTTATCTTTTTAAGACTGGTTGATGAAATAAATCTTGATACTTCATTCACTGCAATTTATCTGTTATGCTGAAAATCGTCCCGACACATTGTCTTTAAGAATTTTTTCCCGTGAATCGTATCTGTTAATGTTTCATTGCTGATTGTTTATTTTATAAAATTGAAATACATTTTCAGGTTGACTTTACCATATGTTAGAAGTGGGCTTCTCATTGTTTTCTAATACGAATATTTCTAATGGACAACATGTGATACCTTTTCTTGGCAGGTTGCTACAAAATTCCCCACAAATGCTCTTGTGCATCGACCTACATTGCTTAAATATATTATTTCTTCAAAGGTTTGAGGCTATCTTTTTCCCTCTCTTTTTTTCCCCGGATATTTTCTGTGTGTTGATACCTTGATTATTACTTTTCAAACATGTTCACTATTCTATTTCACTTGCATGCCAGTAGATAATCAGTTTTTTTCTGGTTCAGATTAAAACTCCTGCTCAGTTGGAAGCTGCCTTTTCATTTCTTGCGCTCTGCTTCCGACAATTTCAAGGCCGATGATTTTGAAGCTGCTTGTGGTGTTGGTATGAGACAACTATTAATGCTCCTGATATATATTAGTATTCAAGATTTTGGGCTGTGCACCCTTTTAAAAGGAGATTTTTCATTCCGTTTTTTGCTTCACTTAATGATGTCGGGGTACTCCTGACAAGTTATGTCTGATGCATTTAATTTTTCCCTCCATATGGACAGCATGATTTAAGGATGATTTGTCTGTAGCGTCTTCAGTGGATTATCCTTTAAAAGATAATCTCTTTTACCAAGTGTTTTCTTCTATCTAATCCTAGAAACTGACTTTTGGTCTTGAACAGGAGTTGAGGTTTCTCTGGATGATATTGAACATGCTGTTGATGAGATTTTTGAAGAGAATAAAGCAGTTATTGTGGAGCAGCGGTACCGGACAAATGGTTGGTTAACCTTTTCCCAGGGTGCACGTAATTTATTTTTATGTATTTTAATTGAAGAATAACCTATTTGGAGGTTTGTTGAGATTTTTACTAGATTACTAGATAAATATATGAATAAGGGGGAAATGTGACGATTTTGCCTCTGTATACAACATTTGCGTATATGTGGCCTCTGTCATATGCATTGGGTGATTAGCCTTTTGCCCAGCAGATTTTGCATGCTGATTGAAATGGTAGTGTTACCATGTAATTTTTCAGTAGCCAGTAAGTTTGTGTTTTACTGTTGCTGCATGGCCTGCACTTCAGGTCTGGAATCTGGATGTCTCAGTTGAGGCAATCGAGAACACTGAAAAATAGAAAGGAGAATGGTCTGTAAATATTTTATTTTTGTTTCATTTTTCCGATACCTTGTTAAAGAAATAGTAGGTTTTTGTTGGGATATTATGATCAAAACATCATAGTAGGTAATTATGAGCAAAACTGACAATCTGATGTAAGAGTAATCTGCACATGGTTGAGGTATTGAATGGTGAATAAGCATCTTAATGGTTGTATCTACATTCCTGTTCTCTTTTGGAGTATCGCCATTATGTTTTATGTAGGTGCTTTAGTTAAATAATGGGATTTGTTAATGGAAAAGAGCCGTGGGCCAGTTGGTAAACCAACTCCATGTTTGTCGACTAAGCTTTGAGATTTGCATACTTTAAGTTGCTTCCTTGATATTGTATGTTAACCACAAGGGAAGAAAACCTGTACTGATATGAGCTAGCAGTTAGCATGATGCCGTTGCCAAGGCTTGATAAGCATGTTGAACCCTTACAATTTCTTTGGTCTTTCTATGAATTGATGTTTGCGATATGATCTCTTTTTTAGCTTTATATGGACCTTTCTTGGCTAGTTGACACTTTGAGAATTAATAAAGGCTTCTACTAGCAAATTATTTTTTGTTTTTGGTCAAGCTTCTACTAGCAACACTAATTATACACAGCACATGTAACAGAACAGGAAACCAACATATTTATCATCATTCGTGCAATCAGTTTTTTACAGTGTACATGGACCTTATGTACTATGCCTGGGCCATCCGAACTAATAACGATATAAAAAGTTGTTTGTTTTGATTTTCTTCATACCACAATGATGATAACAAGTTTCTTTTGATCAACAATGTTGGGTACACAGTTGGTGAACTATTTGGTTATGTGAGAAAGAAACAGCCATGGGCTGATCCAAAGATTGTCAAGGTAATTATTTATTCATGCTTCATGCCCCTCACACTCTGTCTCACCGAATCTATAACAGCAAACTAACATGAATGTCTTTCTTCATTTACTTTGTTTATTTTCTGATGGGGGCAACCTCTGGCACCAGCAAATCATTGATACCAAATTGTATGCTCTACTTGGTGAAAGAACAGCTGCAGACAACGAGAAGCCCACGAAAAAGAAAAAGAGAAGCCTGTCAAAGCTGAGGTGAGCCAAGCTGATTTATGTTGAAGGTTTTTTTTTATTTTTAAATATATGTTATATGAGTTTTCTATAGGTGTTTTTGAACCTGTGGACTTCAATTTTGGTTCTTCAGCATTATTTACAATCCTGTTCTGGTTTCTCTTCTTGTTACCATATCTATATGGCACTCAACAGTTTATGGCGTTCTATAATTTGTTGTTAAATATGTTTTGGCAAATTGTAGTATATAAGCCAAAGTCATTTTCATTTACTTGTGTTCCGATTTGCCAGGATAAAGCTGTTGTTGAAGAGACAGCTCCAGCAAAACCATCTGAAGAAGAAATCAATCCATTTTCAATATTTCCTTCACCAGAGCAGAACTTTAAGGTAACAAAAACCAAGTTGTGCCCTCTGCTATTGTATGAGTTGCTTGGCTCGGATGTGGCAAATTTCAAAGATACAAGGAGAAAGAAGTTAAATTTGTTTGGTTTATGATTTTCTGAAGGTCGAAAAGAAAACATAAAGAATATTGGAATAAGCATCACAGTACAGACTTATGGCATTGCATCATGGGTTTGTGTTGCATCTCATTTGAATTTCCAGGAAACATATTTGACATATACCATTAAAGAATTAAAATGATTTTTATGAACCCAAAACCACAATACCTCAACTCCCTTATTTAACCTGTGAAGTTTTTTCCTTTTAATTGGGACACCGTTTGAGTGATTGATAAAGTATTTGTGCTACATGTGTAAATCAATTCGAGTTGAACAGGTTGTTATCGAAGTTTGTTTAAATTTTTGTTGGGTTTCAAATTGTGTGAAGTTGTTTTGATTGTTAATTGAATCAAACTTGAGTGTGCTCTAATAACTTGAGATCGAGTAGCTTGTTTTATAGATATACTTTTATCATTTTTTTAACGAATTGAGGTGCCCTAAATCTTATCGATCGAAAACATGTGTTAAAGTTTATGCTTAATGAATTCAGCTAAATATATTTCCAGGTGCATACTGAAATATATTTCAGTGATCGATCCAGTGCTAAGGGCTTGCAATTCAAAGGAAATACTTGACAAACATTTGAAGGTCACTGGTGGAAAAGTTTTCACACGCTTTCCACCTGAACCTAATGGATATCTTCATATAGGTCACGCCAAGGTATTTGTATGGCCAACCATGTATGTGAGGTTGTACTTTGTTTGGAAATTTCTTGCTTTTTTATCCAGTAAACTAATTGTGTAGGCTATGTATGTGGACTTTGGCCTGGCGAAAGAGCGGGGTGGATGCTGCTATCTGAGGTCAGGATGCTTCTATACTACCTTTTGTTTGTCCTTTTCTTTTTATTCCCTGAAATGATTTTCTGACTCATTTATTTATGCTGGTTTAAAATTGGACTCGATTAAGATACTGTTTTTTAAACACTCATTAGTTGACTGTTGATCTGACTTGGCTACTTCTCATAAAAGGGTCTAACATATGACGACATAGCCAGTTGTAACTTGGATAAGTTTCACTCATGTGAGAGTTGGTAGTGAATTTTTTATGTGAACATTATAGATATGGCCTACTCATGCTAGTTGAGAATTTGAAGTGTAACTAGTAGACCACATTGATCTTTTTGATTGCTCTTAAACTCGGAAGGGCATTGCCAACACCAGTGTCTTAAATTGCATGCTGCGACTTATTATGCTTTAGATCATCAGATTCACAATATCCAAGTTGTCATTGATATTGATCAATTTTTGAATACTTTTACTTGAGTAGAGAATCACTCACACAAATCAAAAGAGGTAGAGGTAGGCCTAAAAAGACTTGGAAAGAAGCTATTAAACAAGACATGTTATACCTAAAAATAAATGAAAATATGGCTTATGACCCTAACCGATGGCGCGATATGATCCGTATAGCCGACCCCACGTAGTGGGATTAAAAGGCTTAGTTTGTTGTTGTTTTTACTTGTGTATGAAATAAAGCCTGACGAAATCGAGAGAAAGGCAGTTTCTTGTGTTTAAATAGGAAAAATTGATCAATATTGCCATTTGTTGTAAAAATTCAACAATGGATATTAGTAGGAATGTGAGAATAGTTCATTGCTTGGTTATTTTCTATTGCTAGGATCAGTTTGAACAGTGCTTATGCAGCTCTAGAATCGAAGTCTTTAAGCTTACCATTTCGGAATGCTTTTATCCAACTTGCGAAGATGAAAGATTTCCCTTTTTCTTCTAAACTTAGTTTTTGATATTTAGATACGATGATACGAACCGGAAGTGAGAAAAAGGAATATATTGATCATATCGAAGAAATTGTTGGATGGATGGGGTGGGAACCCTTTAAGGTATAATTTCTTCCCAAACGGTTAGCAGTTTTCTGTGTGGTTAGCATCTAATATATATTGTAATTTATCAGATAACCTATTCTAGTGATTATTTCCAAGAGCTCTACGAATTAGCGGTGGAACGATACGGCGAGGGCATGCTTATGTTGATCACCAGGTAGGTTCTTGCCAAACACTCATCTCATTTTATTGTTCCAGATTGTTAGTTACTGAATTCTCGAATTTTACCTTTCATTGTGCCATTGTTAAGTGTTAAAGCTAATGTATATAATTAGTTTAATCAATCTTTTAGGGAACATAGTGGAGCACTTTAGGGAGTGGGAATGAGACTTTTATGGTGTGTGTCCCCTACAATACTTGTATAAATATGTATTCATCTAATGAAGAATAATTAAGTTGTCTCAAAATATTCTTACATGGTATCGAGCCAGGTTAGAGGGACTAGGGTTTCAGAAATTGAATTTTTTTTTTAAGCAAAATTGGCTTTCAGTTGGGTTTTTATTTTTTCAGAACGTTAAGTTCTTAGTTGCTGGGGTTTGGGTTTTGAGGGCACCAACACAAATATTTTTTTTTCCGCCACCACCGTACCTCACCGCCACTTCCACGACGTTCGCCCCCGCCGCTCTTATTTTTTCCCGAGTCCCGTCCTCCGACCGGCGCGCGTGAGATCCACACGCGCAGGAGTTGTTCGCACGCAGCCCCCCACGCCGCCGTTTTCTCTCACCTCCACTGCCACGGGGTTCACCCACCACTGTTCGGCCTTTCCCAGAAATTTGGTTGCATTTCGCCGGCGCGTGTGCGCGGAACAGTTGCTGTTTCTGGACTTCACCCATTGGACTGCTCTGTTCTTGGAATTCTTGGAATTCTTGGAGATTTTTGCTGACTTCAAGGTTTGTCCTCTGTTTGGTTCATCCCGTTGAGGTTTTGTTCTTGTCAAAATCCCAATTCTGTTCGATTTTTGTGTGTTTCTGCTCCAGGTCAGCCTCAGTCCAATATTCTGATTTTATTTTTTTGGCTTTTAGTTCCTCTTGTCTGCCTATTTGTCAAAATCCCGATTCGTTTTCTTTTGTTTCGTATTTGTTGCGATATCTTTTTCCCCCAGCTTCAATATTTAAGGAAAAAAAAAAAATGACTGAACAAAAATCTGTGGTTACGGGGTGAGGTGATTCGTTATGTCTAAAATAACAGAAAATAACATGACATAAACTTAATAGGTCTAATTATTTAGATCGGAGTAAAACATTCGGTTATATTTGCTTTAGATGATAATGCTAAAGAATACTTGTCGAATCCTTTCAAAAATATATGGTACAAAATAGCATTCTTCACCAAACTTCTTGTGTAGACACGCCATCACAAAATGGTGTTTTTGAACATAAAAATAGACATCTTCCGAGATCGCTTTCGAGCTTTCTTTGTTTCAAATGCACGTTCTAAACATTTTGGCCGATGCCGTCTCCACTCGCATGTTTTTGATTAATCGTATGCCATCTTTCATTCTATCGGTGACATTCCTTTTCGTGTTCTCTTTCCTGGTCAATCCTTATTTCTGTTGAGCCACGAACATTTGGTTGTACTTGTTTTTGCGGGACGTCCGACCCCATATTACTAAACTCGATCCCAAATCTCTAAAGTCAAACTTCCTTGGATATTCACGTGTGCAAAAAGGCTATCGGTGTTATTGCTCCAATGAACAAGTATCTTGTGTCGGTGATGTCACTTTTCTCGAACACACTCCATTTGCACCCTCGACCGGTCCTTCGACCCCCAGGGGACGCCGATGATGTCCTAATCTACACTATTACATCCTCTGATTCAGACGTTTCTCAGGTCTGCTAAACCTCCCATAACACAAGTTTACACTCACCGCCACCCATCTTTACTAACTGCTCCTCCTGCTCCGTGTCTTGCGCCACTTCTTCCCAGTCATCGATTCGGATCAGTGATGATCTCCTATTGCGCTTCGTAAAGGTAAAACGGCAGTGTACTTATCCCATATCTTCTTCTCGTATCATATAATCATTTATCATCATCCTCGTGTTCTTTTATTGCATCTCTTGATTCTATCTCTATACCTAAAAGCTGTTCATGAAGCTTTATTCCATCAGGGTTGGCACAAGGCTATGATTGAAGAGATGAATGCTTTGCATAATAATGGTACTTGAACTTAGTTGACTTACCTGCAGGTAAAAAAGCTATTGGTTGTAAATGGGTTTTTGCTATTAAAACTAATGCGGATGGAACTGTTGCTAGATTGAAAGCACGACTTGTTGCTAAAGGATATGCTCAAACATATGGAGTTGATTATTCGACGCGTTTTCTTCTTGCTAAGCTTTTACTCGCCGATTATTCATTTCATTGGCGGCAACATATCATTGGCCTTTACATCAATGGATATTACCAATGCATTTCTTCATGGTGATCTTCACGAAGAGGTCTACTTGGAGCAACCACCGGTTTTGTTGCTCGGGGAGTCCGGGAAAGTTTGTCATCTTCGAAAATCTTTATATGGCTTGAAACAAAGTCCCGGGCATGGTTTGGGAAGTTTAGCCAAGCTATTGCAAATTTTGGGATGAAGAAGAGTAAATCGATCATTCAGTTTTCTACAAACAATCCACAACTGGCATCATACTATTAGTAGTTTATGTTGATGATATTGTCATTACTGGAAGTGATAATGATGGTATCTCATCTCTCAAAGCTTTTCTTCATACGTTTCATACAGAGGATTTAGGGCACTAAATTATTTTTTAGGTGTTGAGGTGATGAGAAGTAAGAAAGGAATAATCTTATCTCAAAGAAAGTATGTACTTGACTTATTATTATAAAACAGGAAAATTGGGAGCTAAACCATGTAGCACTCAATGATCCCTAATGAACAATTTACAAAGAATGGTGAATTGTTTACGGATCCCGAGAAATACAGGAGATTGGTTGGGAAATTAAACTATCTCACCGTTACTCATCCAGATATTGCCTATTCAGTTAGTGTGGTAAGTCAATATATGTCTTCCCCAACAATAGATCATTGGAAAGCTGTCGAACGTATTTTGTGCTACTTGAAAGGAGCACCCGGGCGAGGAATTCTATATAGCAATCATGGGCATACTAGGATTGAAGGTTTTTGAGATCTCGACCAAGGCGGGATCAAGGAAGATCGAAGATCTACTTCCGGTGTTATGCGTATTTGTTGGAAGAAATCTAGTTTCATGGAAAAGAAGCAAAATGTGGTCTCACGTTCGAGTGCAGAATCAGAATATAGGGCTATGGCCAAATCTGTATGTGAAATAATATGGATACATCAACTCCTCACTGAAGTTGGTTTTAAAGTTTCTGTACCGGCTAAGCTATGGTGTGACAACCAAGCTGCACTTCACATTGCGTCCAATCCAGTCTTTCATGAACGAACAAAGCATATTGAGATTGATTGTCACTTCATCCGAGAAAAGATACTGAGGGAATGCTTGATTTTCGGCAGGATACGTGAAAACTGGAGAGCAATTGGGGGATATCTTCACAAAAGCACTTAATGGGTTTCGGGTTGATTATCTTTGTAACAAGTTGGGCATGATCAATGTGTATGCTCCAACTTGAGGGGGAGTGTTAAAGCTAATGTATATAATTAGTTTAATCAATCTTTTAGGGAACATAGTGGAGCACTTATGGAGTATTTTTAGGGAGTGGGAATGAGACTTTTATGGTGTGTGTCTCCTACAATACTTGTATAAATATGTATTCATCTAATGAAGAATAATTAAGTTGTCTCAAAACATTCTTACATTAAGGTTATAACCAGTACATTGTCTGGTTGGTAAAGTTGAAATATAATATTGAATTTCTTGCCAAACTGGTTGTGTCTTCTTTTGTGTGTGACACTTAATTATGATGAAGAATCTCTTTGTTGTTTACTGCAGAAACCCGACGAGATAAAAGAATATAGGGAAAAGAAGATGAACAGCCCTTGAGAGAGAGACCAATCGAGGAATCTCTAAAATTGTTTGATGACATGAAGCACGGACTGATCGAGGAAGGAAAAGCAACATTAAGAATGAAGCAGGACATGCAGAGTGATAATTTCAATATGTATGACCTAATTGCTTATCGCATCAAGGTAAGTGTTTGAACATGTAAGCTCTCACTTGCTAAGTTTGAAATAGTTACTGTTATACTTCTCTTTCTTTCCATTGTGCAGTTCACACCTCATCCACATGCTGGAGACAAATGGTGCATCTATCCAAGTTATGATTATGCTCATTGCATTGTTGATTCTCTTGAAAACATAACTCATTCGGTATGTCAGTTTGCTTCTGTTTGCTTGTGTGTTTTTCCCCTCATTGACATTCCTGTGAAATTTCTTGGAAGCATATCTTTTGTTGATATTCTTAAACATGAAAAATTCTTAGGATGCAAGTTTTTCATTTCCCCCTTCAAACCTTGTTTTCTACGGTTTGTCTCTTAACATATAAAAACCAAGTTTTCCCTTTCTAAATTTCTGTTTCCTCAGAGTAAGTACTTTATGCTTGGTATGTGGTATTAGAGTTAGAATACTGTTGTGCTTTTTCCTAAATTTTTGGTGAATTGTTCCACGCAGCTTTGCACACTTGAATTTGAGACACGGCGTGCATCATACTACTGGTTGTTAGACGCCTGAGCCTTTACCAACCTTACGTATGGGAATATTCACGATTAAATGTGAGCAACACGGTGATGTCAAAGCGTAAGGTATGTTGAAGTTCTGGAAATGTTGTGGCTGGGTGCTGGTTCAATTTCTTGTGCTTACTCATCTTTTGTAAATTGTAACTGATCGTTTCCCACATATTATTGCAGTTAAATCGTCTTGTAACAGAAAAGTGGGTTGACGGTTGGGATGATCTCGCCTCATGACTCTTGCTGGATTGCGACGTAGAGGGTGACTGCAACTTCCATAAATGCTTTTGTTCGGGAATTGGAATAACTAGAAGGTTGAATTTCTTTTAGGGATAATTGCAAATATCACACCTGAGGTTTTAGCCTAATCACAAAAAAGCCCAGTTTTCTTTCAAAACCTTTACATTATTTTATTTTACAAATTGCACCCTATTGGGGGTAATTTATAAAACAAATACAAACCTCAAGTTTGGTATTAGTAGTGCCTCAAGGGAGAATTTGCAACTATAAAAGATAACTGGATTTTTTTGTAATTAAGCTAAACCTCGGGTAGTTTTTGTAGATGTCCGTTTCTTTTATTGTATTCCTTACTATATTGCTTCACAATTTTGATTCTCCATGTTCTCTGACGATTGCATTAATTTCCTGTTTCTGCAGCGACTCGAGTCTGATACGTCTAGAGCGCCTAGAGTACCATATAAGGGAGGAACTGAACAAAACGGCACCTAGGACAATGGTTGTGCTAAATCCAATAAAGGTGTGTATCTTCCGAACTTATTTTTTTGTTCGTGATTGAATATATAAATTCTACTTGTTTTTCACATGTATACGTTTTGTAAAGAGGTACCTGTAATGATGTTTCATCTACTGGTTTTATATTTCAGGTTGTAATTACCAACATGGAGGCCTCTGTAATGGACCTTGATGCAAAGAAATGGCCTGATGCACCTGCAGATGATGCATCTTCATTTTATAAGGTGTGCTTGTGTTTGTTGTGGTTGATGACTATTCGAACCTCCAATATTGTTTCTTTTGTTGGTTTATTATATCATTTTTTTTTACTAGTCTGGTTAACAGGATTGATTGTTAAATATGAATTACCTGTGCATTTCTTGGTGGTTATTTTTGATCATCTGTGGTTAATGCAATTTTACAAAGTAAACTTGATATTGCTGGTAGTTGTTTGACATTTTGCCTTGCTCTTGTAAGATCCCCTTCTCTAAGGTTGTGTACATCGAAAAATCTGATTTCGAATGAAAGATTCTAAAGATTACTATGGACTTGCTCCCGGAAAATCAGTCCTCCTCAGGTGCCTATTTTTGGCAGTTACTTTAAATCTTCCATTCTTTGTTAGAATGTTCTTGTGACACTGAAATATGCTTTTTCCCTGACGCAGGTATGCATTTCCTATTAAGTGCACAGAAGTTATTTTAGGTGACGATAACGAGACTATTCTTGAGATTCATGCTGAGTATGATCCATCAAAGAAATCCAAGCCAAAGGTAGTCAGGTTTAAATTAGTTGTTGCCAAACATAAATTGAGGGGTTCATTACAAGAACTACCCCTACGTTTTAGCCTAATTACAAAAAGATCCAGTTATCTTTTAAAAATACAGATACCCCCTTAATGTATTACAAACAGTCAAACACTCCTTGAAAAATGTATTTACTTGGCAAAAATCCACTCAAAGGATGTAATTTGTAAAATAGAAAGAAATATGACGGGGTGTTTGTGATTTTGAAAGAAAGCTGGATTTATTCGCAATTAGACCGACCCACAAGGGAAGTTTTTGTAATTAACCCTAGTCCCTAAGTTTTGTCTTTGGAGATTCTAGAATTTTCTCACATTACCGTCATATTCTGTTCTACAGGGCGTTTTGCATTGGGTTTCAGAATCTTCACTAGGGGTTGAACCACTTAAGGTGGAAGTCAGATTGTTTGAAAAACTATTCATTTCTGAGGTTGGACTTTTTGCCCTTTCAGACAACTTTTTTATTTTGACATAACTTTCTAAGCATTGCAACTTTGATTGTGGACACTTATTGTTATTTTGATATCGAAACCAGAATCCCGCTGAACTTGATGATTGGCTTGGTGATTTAAATCCACACTCTAAAGAAGTTATAACAGATGCATATGCTGTACCTTCTCTTAAAAATGCTGCAATCGGAGACACGTTTCAGTTCGAAAGATTAGGTAAATTTCTCAATGCTGCTACTCTTTATAATTTTGTATCCTACTAAAATTTAGGGCAACCAAGTTGTTAGCATTGAAAAATGATGTCCAATTTGCATTCTCCTATGTAGTGCAGTTGTAATGAAATCAATTTTGTTTGTGTATGTTTTAGGCTACTTTGTGGTTGATAAGGACTCGTCGGCTGAAAAGCTCGTGTTTAACCGGACTGTCACGTTGCGAGATAGTTATGGTAAGGGAGGAAGTGAAGTGGAACGCCGAATGATGGGTCGATCAGGATGAGCAAATAATTCATACATATACTGTACAAATACAAAACATCCTCTGATGGAAGATCACTAGTAAATCAATTTTACAGTAATTTCAATTCAGACCTATATCCATGTGTACCATTTATGTTTTGTGCAAGGCCAAACGTTATTTTTGTTGCTTGTTTCATCTTCACTAGAAATGTACTTTTTTTTTGTCCTTTTAAAAAAAAAAATTATTTCCTGCCCTGTGTGTGTACTCTTTTTGCTGATGGTAGTTTGTCCTTATCGTGGTACAAAATGAATACTATTTTTTTCCATTGATGTTGTTGGCCATTTCACGCCTACGGAACTTGGCAACTTGCAATGAGATTGAACTCCAGAACTAAAGTTGGCATTATAACATTTAGGGATAATATGAAAAAAAACCATGAGGTTTGGGTAATTATAAATAGACCCAGTGAAGTTTTAGAATTACAAAAATACCCCAACCATTAGTTGAATTGACGGAATTTGTTGATATCACATTTTTATAATTACATTCTTCAACTTTTTTAAACATTACAATTAGCTAGATAAAAAGATGAAGCTATTTGTAATGTTTAAAAAAGTTGAGTGATGTAATCTTTGTAAATGTTTAATGACATCAGTAAATTATATGTCGATCAACTAACGGTTGAGACAACATATAAAATGGAATCAAACCTCAAACTCAAAGGTCAAAATATAAAATGGAATCAAACCTCAAATTGGTTTCTATAATTTTCAAATTTCGCCGGATTTTGTAATTACCCAAACTCCATTTTTTTGGATAACTATCCACTTCATTTTGTTGTGACCTAAAGTGACATTTGAAAATTACATTGGAATTACTTTTAACATTCCTGAAACTACATAAATGAAGATTTTACCTTTTTGGTGGAAAACAATTTTAAAAACCACTTTTTCTAATTCATTTTTTAAAAAAGGGTGATTTTAAAAAAACAATTCTTAAGGTTTAGCCTAATTGCAAAAAAAAAAAAAAAAGAAAAACATTTTCTCCCAAAATTAGAAATATCCTATTCCCTCAGGAAAAAAAAACAAATACTCCATTGATATTTCTTTCTATAACTGTACTTACTGATGGGATACTTGTAAAATAAAAACAAACTTGAATAGACATTTATAGTACCTTTATAATACCTCAAAAGCGTATTATAATTTAAAAAAAAATTAGTTTCTTGTATTATTTAGACCAAACTTTAGCAATAATTTTACAATTTAGCAAAAAAAATCAAATTTTATAAAAGTGAACCTCAACCTTTAGATTCACGCTTACATGATACTCCAAGATGGACGGTAGTGAGGAGAAGAATGATAAGGGGATAAAATAATGCTTTAAAAAGTTCCATCTTTCACATGAAAACTTAGCCACATTTGGCTGATATGACTACGCTAAATGCTCAAATATCCCATCAAAATCATCATCTTTTAGTCCATATCCTGATCATATTTATAGAGTCTTGTTTTCTTGCACTTGTTCCTCTTTACCACGTAGTATGTATTAAAGGACGACACGTGTACTTGCAATGATTCTTAATATGTGAATCATAATTAAGATTCCGTGTTAAGAAAATTAAATCATTGAAGCTTTCTACTTATAATTTGAAGTGCTATCATAGGATTACCTAATCAAACATTGCCTTCTTTTAGTTAATCCTCTGTTAATTAGGAATTTGCAATTTTAAGGAACGTCAACTGTCTTATAAATGGTTGATGGGGAAAAATCCCACTTGAGCCACTATTTAAGGTTGTTAATGTTACCCTTTGGATTTTGTCAATAATGATGTTAAGTGGTGAAAATGGACCTCATGTTTGTGGAAGTCAGCTATTTTTATTTTTTTATATCGAAAGAGTAAGTAAAATAGGAACAAATTACTGTATTTTTGTGCAGGCAAATAAGTAAATAATATAGTTTCGAGATTAATAAAATGAATAAAACTGATACTTCTTGAAAAATATTATTTTCTGAAAAATTACTCCCCCTTTAATATCATTGACGATACTTGAATTAGTTCTTAAACTTTTTGAGGTGTTTTTCAGTGCATGACAATTATAACATGAATACTCGAATATATTAATATTATGCATGAAGATTTATGTGTAATTAATTTCATAATTAATCCGTCACTTTTGATGAGGCATGACCCAACTATGAGAGGCCCAACAAATAATATACCAATACAAGGAGATCAGATTTATTTTATTGTATTTAAATGGACCTAGTTGGTGTATGTACTATTTAGCACTGTTAGTTAATTAAATACGAGACGAGAAAAATTCGCTATTTAATACGTACAAGTATATTACAAATATTTTTTAAAAGTTATGTTGAAAAAATCGGCAAAAAATATGGAAATATTTAATATACGGTCTCATAGACGTATGCGTATCTACGAATATAAAATAATTGTTCGGAAGTAATAAAATGACTTATTTTAATATTATTTAATAATAATTAGTATATTTATATATTATTAATTTTCTTATTTATTATATTAAAATGAAGTATTATTCGCCAAGTAATATACGTATAACTATAATAAGAGTATTATACATTTTATTTCAAGAGTACGAAGTATTTAACGGCGTTTCAAAAAAATGTACGGAAAACAAAAGTATTTTTAATTATTCGTACGTATGAATACTATATGGGTATGATATGCGTTTTAACTAACAGAGCAGTTTAGCACTAAATAGCATCTCACATATAAAACCTATTAATACCCCTTAATTTCTAATCTATGCAATTCATTCTATTTCCAGTCATGTACATTATGATTATCCTATTCTCTCTTAGACGGTTGTCTTGACAACCTGACGCCTAATTTTTGTGTCGCAAACAGTGATCCTATTCAAGAGCAAAGATCCAATTGGAAGATCGTGAACTGAGATGATAATCTCATTGTAGATACCAATTGGAGAATCATAAATCGAGATGATATCGTATCGCCTATCTAGATAAATAAATAATTTTCCATATTTTCCACATATTTGAAAGTTCAAAGCAAAATGGTTATAAACTTGTTAGATGCACAAATATACGATGTATCTCACCTTCATTGTGTTGGAAGTAAATTGTCAAACGTAGTCAATGTAATTCTACGGCGCCAATGTATTTTTGTGGTGTCTAATCATAAGTGGTGGGTTTGCTTAGTCAAATGAAAAATCAAGTGTCCATCTTCCACTTGCTCACTACCAACTTCATCTCAATCTATTCCAACCCAATTCCATCTGTCACCGTCCAATATTCATAATCTCACACCTTGATTGTTGGTAATTAATTTTCTAGTATAATGCTTATTTTCAAGGATATAACATATTTTGCCATGCGAAGTATGTTTTATGTATTTAATTTTTTTTCTTCTAAATTTCCTATCAATGTTTACCACATATAATATTGAATAAATCACTAATATCCTTGATATGGTCAAAGTCAGGTGCTAGCACCTTCGACCTACAAAAATAATCAAAAATATTAGATTTTGCGTACAACACGAACTAAGTTGTATAATGTGTGATGTGGTGCATATTTTTTTAATAAGTTGGGAGTAGTGGTTGGGAGAGATAAATTTCAAAAAAATTGAAAGATATAATGTTCGAATCCTCTTGGTTAACACCCTTGAAGGGTGAACAATCTGAGTGATGTAGTCACTACCAAGTCGAATTAGCCTTTAAGCCTTTACGAGCTTAACCTTTTTTTTTTTTTTTTGGACAAAGCATAAATGTTAAATATAGCCTATCTTGGAGAAACTCTGGTCTAACTCGAGAACCTTTTGAACACAGTCTAGCGCGGACCATGTATAAATCACAATGCAAATTCTCATTAGCTAATTTCTACAATATATTTTCTCCTGTTTTCTTTTGTTCTTCACTTCTTCCTCCTTTTTTTTATTCTCTTTTAATTTCATTCATTTTTCTCCACACGAAACACTATCCATCCCAACCTAGCCGCCATCTCAAACCCCTACACCCAACCCCACCCGCTCAGATTCCCATTGTTATTGTACAAAATAAAATAACAATATTAATAATAAATAAATAGTGAAGAGTGAAAAAGAAGAATAAATAAATTGATATTAAGTGAATTGATGGAAATTCACATTTACTTGAAGGCGAATAAGTTTGCCTTTTCTTTTTTTTTTTTTTTGAAGGGAATAAGTGTAAAACAAATCGTTGAAGGAATAAATCATACAATCATACATCATGTAATTTGTTTATGATAATATGATCTATAACTCACCAGGAAAAAGGAATTTAATCCTAATTTAATTACTAACTGGCAAAAAACAAAAATAGAACTAAAAATAATAATGCATCCCTTCAAAAATCATAGAAAAAGTTGGAAAATGAAAACACAACCATACAACCATATTTTTCATCACGCCTGTCGCAAAACTCAAACTTTGATGAGACATGAGATGATTGGACTACACATTTGATCCTTTGAAGTTGTCACTTCAACAATGTTTCCATGAATTGACTGCACCTTTGTTTTTTCCTTTAGCACTAGTGTGTTCATGCCATTTATTAACTTCATTCCTTGTCTCATTTACACGTGCTACATACAATAAACAAGATAAAGACAATGACAATTCAATTACCTTATTTCAAATTATATTTTATTTGTTATTTCAGAAACTAACAATACATTGATAATCTCATTAATTCAGTTGACATCTATAATTAGTGATACAAAATATGAGACAAAATACAATTTTCAATAAAAAATTATTGGAGGAGGTATATGTCAAAAGCATTGGGCGGCTGTAATTTTATAGGCCCAAAAGAAATCGGACTTAATTGCCCTGACCCATTTGGCTCGAAAATCCAGGTCGGCCGATGCAATTTAATTACTTGTATTTTTAAATTATGGGCGAAATTTGGCTCCAAAAATAGCGGCCTTAAGGAATTTCGACCCATCCCCCAAACAATTTTTCCTTTTGATATAGGTGAAAAATTGAACCAAGCTACTCGATTTGATATCGATTGTTAAAAGTTTGTTTGAGCTCGATTCGTTAACATAATGAACCAAGCTTGAACACATTTTTTTCGTTCGATAAGATATAAGTTTGGTTGGAGCTCAACTCGATTAGTAAAAATGAATAAAAGATGTGTCAACTATCAAACTACTCGAGCTCGACACGACTAAAGCTGCGTTCAAGCTCGATTCGGTTAATAATCAAACCAAGCTCAAACACAATTTTTGAACCTCGATTAAAATTCAAATAAGCTTGAACAATACTATATTCGGCTCGACTCAGACTCATTTACACCCCTACATTGACCGAGCTCACCAATTTGTAAGCTCTCGGCTTAAGACCCATACGCTCATGTAACATGGAAAAAATATTTTGTTGCCAACTTGATGGACTTGAGGAATATAAATTGTAACACTAGTATAGCATGAAAAATATGGAGTCTCTAGAACCAACTGAATTTAATTTTTATACATAGTTGGACCTGATTGATTTCACACTTATATGTGCTTTTCTAACAGTGGTAGCTAACAAAATCTGAAAGCATTATTATCACATTCTAATAAAACTAGAAGAGGTGGTCTTAGTGATACCGTCTCATTGACTTAAATTCATGAGACGGATCCTACAAGACACAAAATACATGAATCTTTTTTATGGATTTGGGTTGAAATTCTAGTTACAGGAAGGATCCGTTTCATGAACAATACCCGTAAGACCGTTTCATACAAGTTTTGCCAAACTAGATATCTAATATAAGCACATTTTTGGCCCTAATACAAAAAACAAGAGCCACTTTTACAGTAATTTACACTCTTATTTAGACACCAACCTCTTCTGGCTTCCTAAATTGCCACAATTCATCAGTGTTCCAAAACGCGCTCCCCAAGTCCTCAAACCAATCATTCTCCGCCACCTGGCGTCCGGATAGCAAAATATCCTGGTACTCCAATTCTTGCATGTCATAACTAGGAATATTGTCCACATGGTAACAATCATCTTCAAGTGATTTTGCATGGAAATTTTTACCAGGGGTTAAAATCTCAGGAATTTTAACGGTCAAATTACTCATGTCTGAATTATTCACCACGTTGGGTGAGGGCAAGTGGGCCTGGTTAAAAACAGGGGAAGGGGCTGTAAAATTTTGAGTTTCCAGGGTTGAAATGGAGGAAGATGGAGATGAATTTAGTGATGAATTATTTTGTTCCATTTTTTCCAGCAATCTTGGCATCCAATGCGTGCGAATTGCTTCTAGAAACTTCTTGCTGTTGGAATCGACCTTAAGCTGTCGGGCCTGTTTTTGTACCCTTGTTCTCCAGTAATTCTTGATTTCATTATCTGTCCTCCTGGTAAATGCTGAGCAATTTTTGACCACCTGGAATAACAAAACAGAGATATTAATGAAAAAAATTAATCTAGGCGCCATATTTAGGGAGTGTTTTTACAAACACTTAAAATAAAGTAATTGCCAGTTTTTGACTGAAAAATAAGTAGTTATTAGTATTTTCAAATGTCAACTTCTGATTTTAATTATGTATAATTTAATTATAGTACTATAAGGAGTGTTTGCAGACAATTCTACCTTGGAGGAAGTGATTTATTACTGCGGAAACGACAAATAGTTGAGAATAAGAATCTGGTTGTGTTTACAAATAGAAACTGAAAACTGATTAAGTTAAGAGAGTGTTTGGTGAATAAGTTATAAAAATATTTTATTTGTTTAAAAGTCAAATCAGAAATTGAATCAGAAATCCAATATATCTCTCTCATTTTGCTTTTAGATTTTGATTAAATGAAGCAAAACGAGAACCAAAAATTGAATTTTGCAAACATTAAAAAGTGTCTTTTTCCAGCTAAAAACTGAGAATCGCCTTTGTTTAGTGTTTGCAAACACTCCCCTAAAAGTAATGGATAAACACTTTAGATTTATGATTATATTTCTGAATTTATTTGAAATGTATAAAATCATTTTTACAACTTATTTACCGAACATTCTTTTAACCTAATCAATTTTCAGGTACTATTTGCAAAGATACCATAAATTTATTTCTAACTTTCAATTGCCTTTTCACTTCTATTCCAATAAATCATTTTGTTTTAAAACCAGAAATGTTGGCTGCAAACACTAGCTTAGTTTTAGAACTATTTGATTAAAAGATTTTAGTATTTAAGTAATTTTTCTCAAATTCTAATAAAAGTGTTCAATTTGAACATTGAAAAACTCACCTGTTTCCCCATTTGGAATGAAGTTCAAGGATCAAGAGTTGCTCATGTGGGGTTAAATTCCCACGCTTAATATCAGGCTTCAAGTAATTCAACCACCTCAACCTGCAACTTTTCCCTGTTCTCTTAAGCCCTGCAGATAAAAACAAAGCCTAAAAAAATATCAAAAGGGCAAGAAAATTGAAAATTCAGAAAAATTGCACGCACAAACACGTGTAAGTGTGTGAAAAAGAGCTTAATTTTACATATTACCTGCACATTTGGCTAAGGAATTCCAACGCCCTTCACCATGGCAACTTATATACTGAATTAGAAGATTGTCCTCTTCAAGTGTCCATGGCCCTCTTCTTAGCTCTGTTCCATTTTCATATGAATTATTGCTGCCAACACTTTTAAAACTCCTACCTTTACCACTATTCATGATCATACAATTTAAAAAATAAAAATAGAGATAGGAAGGAGAAAATAGAAATGGGATTTTTTTTTTTTTTTTTTGGTTTATATATGTTGAGTGTCCAAGTGAGGTTTGGGAGGATTTTGAAAACACCTAAGAGGTTTTATACTAGTAGTTGCCAACGAGGTAAAAAAAGTAGTAGAATAAAAGTTCCATATTTTATGGCTTTATTTATTTATTTATTTTTGTCTTTAATAATGGTAGCCCACATAGAATTTTCTTTGATTTGAGGCAGTTCAGTGTGTGACCGTGTACAATGAACTAAGATGAGTACTCTTTTTGTGAGCATCTAAGTCTGCGGAAAAATTGCGGTTTCAACCTAAGATTGGTGTGAATTGACTGACCCACTATTCCAATGAATAAAAAATAAATCAATAAATAAAATATATATAGTTTTTTAATGATGACTTAGAGGACTTTGCAATGGATGAAGTCATCCGGAAATTATCCAAGGACTTGAAAATCAAATTATGGGTTTGCCATCAAGTCATAGTAATTAGTAGGTCATAAATTGAGTTCAAGAACCTTTGGCATACAATTAATAAACGGCTCAATTGCAAAAAAATTGTCCTATAATTTCGGACAATTAATAAATGACTTAATTGCAAATAATTTGTCCTATAATTTCGGACAATTTAGGAGGTTTATTTTTCCAATCAGCAATTTAGGACTTTAATTTAATTTGAATTTTTTGGTACATTGAGGAGAATTTTGACCAAAATATCTAAATAATTGGTTGAATTGCTGGCGTAGTTGTCGCTTCACCACTCCAAATTGAGGGTTTTTGATGATTTCGATGCAGACTCAGACACACATGGCTTGTATTTTTTATATGTTTATTAATTAATTAATATTATTAAATTCAAAAATATTTTAATTAGCAATATTGCAGTTAAATTAAAAATCCCCAATTTAGGGTGATATGGTGGTAACAACGTCAGCAATTCAACATTTTTAAATTTTTTGGCCAAAATTATCCACATTGTGCAGAATTTTTTAAATTAAAATACTAAATTGCAAATTGAAAATATAAAAGCTCTAAAGTACCACCACCCTAAAGTTAAGGACCATTTTACAATTAATCAAAATAAAATTAAGTACAAGAAAAAAGGAATCATTTTATCTCCAGCTTCAGATACTTTCCCCCCTCCTCCTAGGATAATTACTAGGCTTTTTTTTATGAAATGGGTTCAAGTAGATCATCATGATTATCTCAAACAAGTGTGGATGTGTTAGCATATTAATTTTTAATATTATAACCACAAAGATGTATGGGTGGAAGGAAAGAACAAAGAAAATGCCTAGAGAAAAGGGAGTAAAAAAAGCATGTTCTTGAAAATGAACTCTTTTTTAATATCTTTTAATTATTTGGGGTGGTGGATTCCTCCTTTCTTCGTTTTTGATGGAATTTCTATGCAAAGAAACGTGCTTGACTAGTTTGGATTATTCTCCTATATTTCTACACAAAAACGTGGGATTATTCTGTTTGATAAGTTGGGCGGCAATTATATGGGACTTGCTAAGTATTTAATTTCATTTATGGATTCCAATATTGTGCTTCAAGACAATGATGTCTCCTCGAAGCATAACTTTGATATCCCCTATGCCCATTTCCTTAATACCAATGCCATTTTTTGGAGTGAAAAATATTCATTTTGCAAATCTTGCTAACTTCTATGTCACTATCTAAAATATAAAATCTTATATAATAAATTTGCAGTGAATTTATTAATTAGTAGTGTTTCTATTATTTTGGTAGGGTTTCAATTATATAAAATTTCTAAAATTTCCAAAATTATGGGTGAGCAGGGATTTTCGTTGAGGTTGAGTACATAAATCAAATTGTCACCTTATTTTGTATAGTCAAGAATAACAATATTTAGAGTGGTATTACTGAAAATTCAAGTTTTGACGCAATATCCATACAAAAATGAAAGAGACTTAATTTCATCCTCAATTGTCATAATCATGACTAATATATATGATGCAACGATTTGTGGACTAAGGTTTGAAGGTAAATAAATGAAAGTGATTTACGAGGTAATCCTAGAAGAATCTAGCTTTATTTTTTTTCTTTTTAATGTTTTGTATCAGGAAAAAAGTGGATTTACTTTTCTGTATATTAAATTAATTGCTCCAAATACTTTTGTTCTCCCCATACTGTATAATGTCAATTCAAATAAAGTGAAATTGAGCTAAAACTTTTCAAATTTGATCAACTGCATCGATCAAGCTAGATTTTGTATAGAAGTGATGTTTTGACACTATGCATCATGTATAAGAGCCGTAAATGTGGATTTGGCACCTCCAATTGTTTGGAGAAAAAAAAAAACTTATTTTTAATACAATATATGTTTTTTTAACATTATTACACTGGACATAATTGTAACGCAACAATCAACTTACAGTTTTTTGCATTCAGCTTTTAGCTACTATTCACTAAAGTAAGAATAACTGACACAAACTAAAAATCTACATAATTTCTTGATATTTAAAATTATGCCTTCTACATTTTCTAAGTTGTCCGAAAGAGAAAAGCCATGCATGGTTGTGTTTTAAGAAGTCATTTTTTATTTTTCAATTATTTCATAAAATAGGGTTATGTTCGGTTATGTTCGTTTTGGGACGTACTTCATCGAGAATAAAGTTATTTTCAGTTTTTAATTTTTTTATGAAAATAATATTTCGCAAACACAATCAAACAATTAATTATTCAACACAATAATACAAATCTATGTGAAAACAATTTCAAAAGCTATATCAAAAATTTTTTTCACTATAATTACATAAATATATATGAAAAATACACTCAGAAAACTATAACAAAAAATATTTTACCATAACGTAAATTCAGGACAATAAAAACCAACATTTCAAGAAAAATGGTCTATCCCAACACAAATTTAATGACACTACCAAAATTAAAGCGTCATTATAAATAAGTATTTAATGACGCTTTTAAAAAAGCGTTGTAAATTATAAAAAAATTAGTGACACTTATTGGAAAACATTAGCAATTTAATAAAATTACCGATTTTTTTTTTATAAGTGTCACGATAATTATAGAATTTACTTACGCTTTTTTATTTGTGTCTTTAAAATGACAACTCTTAGTAAAAACGTCATAAAAACCGATGACACTTTCTAATTTACTTACGCATTTTTTTTTATTTGTTGCCAATTTTTCAAAATTTACTTACACTTTAATTGTTTGTGTCATTAAAATGGCGACACTTATTAAAAAGTGTCATAAAATTGATGACATTTTTATTTTACTTACACATTTTTTTATTTGTCGCCAAAATATTAAAATTTTACTTACACTTTTATTGTTTGTGTCATTAAAATGACGACGCTTATTAAAAAGCATCACAAATTAAAAAATTAAAATATCTATCCCACATCGAAAGATTGAAATGTTGAGAGTGTCTTTGAGAGTTAATAAATAGACAATGTGTGGATTTGTGGTGTATAATTGACTAACAACAAATATGTTCAAAATGAGTCAAAAATAAAATATTAAGTTTAAATTTTTAAAACAATTAACAAATAATTGATCTTTAAAAGTTTACAAAAGCTAGAAATATAAAATCCGTCATAATTTTAATGACACTAATTTTCAAAGCGCCGCAACTTTAGAGACACTTAGTAGCGTCCCTAAATTTAACAACGTTTTTTTTTGTAAGCAAAGCTTCATTTAAAACATATTAAATCTTTATTAATTGTGACAAAAAATAACTTCACCACATAATGACGCATTTGCTAAAAGCGCCAGTAAATGAGATTTACCTACACATAGATCTTGCATTACGAATATTTTCGTGACATCAAATTTAACAACACAACTCATGACACTTTCAAAAGCGTAGGTAATATACCTCGTGGCGCTAATAAGCGCCACCAAGTGAAAATTTTAGCGTCACTAAACACAATTTTAGCGTCGCAAATAAGTTGCAACACATTCTCAATTCTCATACGAAAATTATTAAAGTCCGAAAATTCATTTTTCAAGCACTGGAGACCGAAAATTAGACTTGAAAATACATCCATGCACGGCCAAAGAGTCTTCCACATTATCTTAGTAAAAAAAGTGTACTAAAAAGTGACCATATATCTGTTGGGAAAAAATGTGTAAGTATGGTTTCTGTTTAGAAAATGGCAAAAGTTTTAGTATTTATGCTTTAGTCGAGGCCTGAATTCGGTTCAGTCTCCGCAAGACCAAAATGCCCCGTATACTAGTGCTAACGGTTCGTGACTTTCAAGCTTAGAAGAAAGGAAAATGTCAAGATTAGGGGTGGCAAATTGTGTTATCGTGTCGTGTTCGTGTTACACTATCGTGTTTTCATGTTATCTATTTTATTTGATATTTAATACAACAATAATTGTAATTTTAAATTAATTTTCAATTTCGTGTTCTTATCGTGTTATCATGTCGTCGTGTCATATCGCGGTCGCGGCTTTATCGTGCCTTTTGTCTCTGTAATCGTGTTTATAATCGTGTCGTGCTATCCTGTCGTGTCACTCATTGCCAGACCTAGTCAAGATGCTCGTATGCAAAATGACAGGTTATTATCTGATGATTTCGTGTATTTTTCAATCTGCAGGGGCTTCTGTAATATAGGTAAGCAAGTGCCCGTACGGAAAATCACGTCTTTAGGCTCGAAAAGACACATTTGCAGACTGAATACGCACTTGTTCATCGGCGCGACGACCGGACCTTACGGCCGTGCGCTGCGTGTGCAGGTACGACATGACGCACGACCCGACACACGGGTCGTGCGCCAACCGGTGCGTGGACTCGCGTAGGTATGACAGGACGCACGACCCGACGCACGGGTCATGCGTCCGCCCGTGCTCGTTCCCAGGTTGAAATCCGTTTTAATTAATTACAAAAATTAATTAAATCCGTTTAATTAATTACAAAAATTAACTAAACATTTATTTTTAAAGGTTTTTGGTCCAAAAGAATAAGGGCCTTGAAGCCCAAGCTCGACCGACTGGGACCGGGCCGGGTCGAGCCGAACCACCGCGCCGGCGGGCGCGCTTTTTAACCAAACCCACAAGCATATAGGTCCTCACCCTTTAAAAACTTGGGTGCCCCAAAGAGCCCAAACCCATAAGTCCAACTTGGGATATATTAAGTGTGCAAACTTTTCATCATTTTTCTATGTGGGATGGAGCATTTCTCCTTCCCCACATTTTCTATTTTCCATACCTTTTATTTGTATTAAGTGACTAACTTCTAGCATTAATTTCTCATTCATCCAGAATCGATTTTGAGAAATTTCAAATGCTATTCTCATCTACTCTCTTAGTAAAATTTTTACAAATAATTTAATTCCATTTTTTCACTAATGGGAACCACTTAATTATTTGGTCAAAATTGGGTCAACACCCATTTCTCAAGACCAAATTCCAATAATCCCCCACATGAATGAAATTAATGCATGCGTATATGCAGATTCCCTTGAAAGTCTCGGCGAATCATTATTGCATCAGGATAAGTAGCTTGTGGCCTTGAACATTCCTTAGTAAAATACTATCGGATTTATTGGCTGCTTAGTGACGCGATGTCTTAAACTACTCAGCCATTTGTGTAAACCGAGACAACAATACTTACACAATAACAACTCTAACACTTGTTATTCTCACGTTGTGTTCATTTCGGCCCTGGACCATATCTTAGATTCATAAGTGTTTCTTTGAAGCGACCATTACTTCTCACTTATATAGGTGATCTCGTATTGAAGAGTATCTTTGTCATACTCAACCTTTCGGTATAGGAATCATTAAATGTCTTAAACTTAACCTCACCACATTCAAGAGGTTTTCATTCACTTGGATGTATCGAGAATGAGCTAACACATTTTCCAAGTGTTCATTTGAACATTCATAACTTAGTTGTCCCATTGAACCAAGGTCTTGGGATCTCCAATTCACAAGTTGGAGTTACCGCTATGAACATTCTTTAAGTTGTGGATTTTAAACCCATTCTCCTTAACAGTTTATACAATTGATCTCAATTTATGCCATTTGTAAGCGGAGATCCGCAAGGTTTTCTTTGACTTTCGTAGTCAACCGAAATAACCCCATTCAAATCAACTGCCTAATGGTATTGTGTCTCCGACGTATATGTCTAGACTTATCACTTTCCTTTACAAGAAAATACACTTTTAATAAATACAACATTTCTTGATTTAATGATCGTACCATCACTTATATCATAAAATTGAATTTATTTCATTTGGTGCTTCTACTTTTTCCAAAGCGACCCCACATTTCAAGGCAATCTCCTTTATGTGGTTTGCTAAAAAGTAAAGCTCCCCTTCCAACTTCTCGATATCTTGTTTAACACAAAATCATCCGAACTTTCATGGCTCTCGGCCACTTTTATTTTATTTTGTTAGAACCTTGTCCCAACAATCCGGTTAGAATCTCGTTCTAATAGATTTCAAACCTTAGTTCCAACAACTCCATTAACATCTTTTACAAGGTGCCTAATCTTTGGTTTTTAGTAAGACTTCGGACTTAACTTGTTACTTGTTCCGTTTAGTGTTACAACACTTTTGGCAACACTTCATGCAAATGTGATTTCGGTGTTTACAACACTTTTGGCAACACCTTCATACATTTAAAAAATGCAATGTAAAACTCCACTAGTGTTCCACAAAGTGTGGTCATACCCCACATTTGCCAATTTTCATTCGAATCCCGTTTGTCTTCCTCAATCCAAGTCAAACTATCAAATCCTCAAGCCCCATTTCTTTCCGCTTGTGCTTAAGGTAGTTCTTAAAATCTTTCCACGAAGGCGGCAATTTTTCGATAATCGCAGCCACTTGAACGACTCACTCGAGAATCATCCTTCAGGACATCAAGTCGTGAAGTATGATCTCAATTTCTTGCACTTGGCTAATCACCGCCTTGGTGTCAACCATCTTATAATCCGGATATTTTCCGACAATAAATTTCTTTGTGCCGACATCTTCTTTTTATACTTTTTCTCCAAAGAGTCCCACAACTCTTTGACGCGTTTTGAACGTCTTATAGACGTTATAGAGGTGTCGTCTAGCCCGTTCAAAATATAATTCGACACAGAAATCATTTGTTATGCCAAACATCCACGGCGATTCTCCGTTCATTGTCGAATTCTTCATCACCAACGATAGGGGGATCCTCCCGGAAAATGGGACAAACCCAAAGTTGTCACATAGAACATCATCTTCTCGTTGCCATCTCTTGAAATCACCACGGAGAACTTCGCCGGGTTTCGCCATGAGCGGGAGCAAAGCAACCATCGAAGTAAAGCGATATCGAAGCCATCGTCTTGAACAAAAAATGAATTTTTTCGTCTTGCGATTGTAGGTCAAAATAGTGTAAGTATGATTTTTGTTTAGGAAGTGGCAAATGTTTGAGTGTTTAGGCTTTAGTCGAGGCCTCGATTCGATTGATCTCCGCAAGATGAAAACACCCCGTATATTAGTGTTAACGGTTCCGACGTACGTCCCTAAGATACAACGACTATTTCGGTTTGAGTTTATAGCACTTGCAAACCCAAAACACAAATGAAACGAAGTGTTTATGACTTTCAAGCTTAGAAGCAAGGGAAATGTCAATATGCTCGTATGCAAAATGACAGGTTATTATCTGATGATTTCGTGTATTTTTCAATCTGCAGGGGCTTACGTAATATAGGCAAGCAAGTGCCCGTGAGAAAATCACGTCTTTAGGGTCGAAAAGACACATTTGCAGACCGAACAAGACGACTTTGTTCATTGACGCACGACGACGACATACGGGCCGTACGCCACCGGTGCGTGGACTTGCGCAGTACGATAGGGACGCGTGACCCGACGCCTTGCGGGTCGTGCATCCGCCCGTGCTCGTTCCCAAGTTGAAATCCAATTTAATTAATTATAAAAATTAATTAAACATTTATTTTTAAAGGTTTTTGGTCCAAAAAGAATAAGGGCCCAAGCCCAAGCCCGCGATCCTCGACCAGGGCGAGTGGCGCAGCGTCTTTGAACCAAACCCACAAGCATGTAGGTCCTCACCCCTTTAAAAACTTGGTTGCCCCAAAGGGCCCAAACCCACAAGTCCAACTTGTGATATATTAAGTCGCAAACTTTTCATCTTTTCCTATGTGGATGGAACATTTCTCCTTCCACACATTTTCCATACATTTTATTTGTATTAAGTGGCTAATTTCTAGCATTAATTTCTCATTCACCCGGAATCGGTTTTGAGAAATTCCAAATGTTATTCTCATCTACTCTCTTAGTAGAATTTTTATAAATAATTTAATTTTATTTTTTATTAATGGAAACTACTTAATTATTTGGTCAAAATTGGGTCAACACCCATTTCTCAAGACCAAATTCCAACAATATCTAACATTCTATTTTTTTTTATTTCAACAAAAAATTGATGTTTTGAAGTAGGGGCCGGGGCCAGAAGTTGAAGATGTGAAAGCCCTTCACGCTTTGGTTGTACTTTAACTGAAAAAAATAAAAGGCTGAGAGAAAAAAAGAAGAGGATGTGAAATCAATATAAGTTAAAAGATAAGATAGAAAGAATGAGAATCAATTATTGAAGTGGGAGGATAGTCGATTCTGATGAGTGAAAGGGTAAGTATTTTTCTTGTTTGAGTAAGAGGTCTCCTCATAGAGATTGATTACTTGTCCTTTTATCCATTTTTGGATAATTGGATGTAAGAAAAAGTTGATACTTTAATTTCACATGACCTTAGGAGGTGTAATTCCAGCTTGTTTCACGATTCATTCATATTTCTTGAAATACTTGATGGTATTTGAGATTGGACACATAGATGGACAAAATAATGTGTCACAAGGTTTAACTTTTGTAGCATTGGTGTCGAACTTGGAATGAAGAGATGCACTTAGGCTTTAGCTGTCAATGAGGAAATAATTGAAGGCATGATCTTATAAGACATAACCAATTGTGTCACATTGGGGATTGTGGATAAATAATAAATTTGTGTATGTATATATATCTTGTTATAAAACTCCTTCTAGCTCGATTAGTCCTCGATTAGTATAAAATGCAGGCGTTAGACTTCCCTTGTCCACCTACGTTTTTCTCCCAATTAGGCCCCGCCTAACCCTGCCCACGTCCCGCCTAACCCCCTAGGCTCCGCCCAGGCGCTAGGCCCCAACTTGCCGCCCAACTAGCTCCTAGCGCCCTTTAGAACACTGTATTTATATATATAAATACATGTTATGGATCATTTTAATCTTTGTCTCTTTATTCATAATGGATGAGCATATTTCTGATTCTATGATTGATATAGCCTGTTGGCTTATTGAATTGGATCAATAGAACTTCGCCTCAATATTAGATATCGCCAAATATAAATATCAAATCTATTTGGGTTATAATTGATCGAATTCTAAAATGATTTTTATTTGATATTAAAGAAGAGATGATGATAAATATATAAACTCTATCTATTTGGATTAAAAAAATGATCCTTATCCATGACAACACAAGGTGGAATTATTATCTTAATTACTACTCTTATTATAAAAGTGGTTTTCCATGTAGAGAAGTATTAAATTCTCATTCTTTTGCCATTACATTCATGATTCGAGTGCAGCTACTATGTAGACTACATTTAACGTCAAAAAAGGAGTACGATGTTGTCCAGTCAAAGGTGTAATGGTTAACATATCGAGAGACTGTGCTCATCTTGGTCGTACTAAGGTAATAAATTAGGTTTAGTATTAAATTAATATGCTAATACTATAACTTTAAATATTAATATAATGGGCCAGAATATATGGGCCAGTGGCCCATAAGACCACTTGAAATAAACAAGAACAGAAGTAAATGAGGTTGATGAGTATGACCGATCCATTTGTGCTAGGATCATGTAATGGGTCCAGAAATGGAAACAAGGTCCAATGAACCCAAATCCAGAAGTTCCTGATGAAATGGTTCCCCTAAAAAAGTAGACTTTCATTGGTCTCATATGTTATAATTTGTTACGTGCAGTTATGTACATTTAAATTGTTATTATCATGGTTTCTTAGAAAATTTTGCAAGAGAAATAAATGAACTTTTGTAAGATTTTATTTCAGCCGGGGTAGCTGCAAAAAACATAAAAAAGTTTCTCTGAAAAGGGAAAACCCCACCAATATATTATAATTATTAAAAAGAAAAAAGGAAAAACGACGCTAAAGTTCAGGGAAAAAAAACAAAAATAACTTAAATATGCAATTTAAATGAAGGAGTCCATTTCTAGAGGATTTTTGAATGACATTGTCATTTGTTTTTTTGGCACGTACTTGAGAATCATCTTGATGGTCTGATAAATTCGACTGAGATTGTGATGTATCATGTGGAATGTCGCCCCAGGATCCTCGATCAGAAAATGTCATAGCCTACATAGCTTCTGAGGAGTCAGATGAGCGAATTACAAACGGATCAACAGTTGAGGAGCCACATAACTTGGTCTTTAAAGCTTCAAATTTGTCAGCATTAACTGGAAAATCAAAGTTAAGAGGATAGCTTGATGTTGGAGATGTTGAGTCATGAGGTGAAGTCAAAGCTTTTTCATCACTCTTTTTTAGATTCGACTTGATTCAACAACATTGGAATAAACCACAATAGCTAGCCGAATATCTTGCATATTTGGTATGGTGTGATCATTTGTTATTGTTTCAGCACACTTTTTTGAAATGAGACTGGGACTATAATCTTTTTCCGATAGAGAATCAAAGGTATTACGAGTAGAAATATTTTGTAGAGTGCGGGAAGGTGGTATTTTTATCAAGTACTAGCTAATCATGTATGCCATTTCGTGTATTTAATTATAGTTTTGTATTTTTAGATCTAGATAGACAATTTTGATAACTTTTAGGTCACTGTGACTATTATTTTTCTTTGGTGATTTTTTTTTTTTTTTTAGGAAATCTTTGGTGAAGTTATATTTGATAGTTTTAATGTTTTTCTTGAGAAAATAGTTTTAATGTTTTATCATGATATACATTATATTATAGGCTGGTGATAGCAACAATTTACCTTTTAGCTGTCAACGTAACATACTAACATAACTCTTGAAATTAGTTATACTTATAATAAATAATTAATTGGCTACTTTCCCAATAAATAAAATCGAGTTTGAGTTTTATAGTCACCCGTGTTTTTCTTTTTTGTTTAATTTCTTTATATTGATGTATGATATATGGACGAATTTTCAAAAAAAAAAATGTATGAATTGACGAAAAATAGAAATAATAACATATATTTATTATACCTAATTTGAATCAATATTTACCTATTTCGGCTAGTATATATACCTAATTTTAATCAAGATGTAAAATTTTCAATTTCAAGCACGTAATAAGGTAAGATCAGTTTGGCAAAAGATGAAGGATGACGAGATTGTGCTGAACTGCAACAGGTAACTATATCATCATCAATTCATGATCACACAAACAAATAGATAAGTTGGTTTAATTTTGATTTTTCCAAATTAAAATAATTATTATTATACCTTTTTAATATATTTTATTTCCAAAATAGTTTTGTCGCCTGATAAAATATTTTCAAATATTGTAATCATTACACTCCAAAATATCTTCCAAGTATATATAAAACCAATCACACGTCGCATTTCCCCCATATATTCATGATCATAAAAATAATCTATTGAAATGAATCCTATATGCAAATAGATTTTCAACTCAAATCCAAACCCATAACAAAACACCTATACTTTTTCGGTTTGTAGAATCCGTTAAATTAATGAGACTCGGTCTCATATAAAACTCCATATTTTTCTTGAATACTAATATGAAATTAATGTCCCATTGATTTCGGGTGAGAAAGAGCCCAAATACAAGTACTTGAGCCTGAGAAAAATTTAAAATTAATTAGGTTCATTTGGGTGTCCACTAGCTAAATGCTCACGATAGTTAAGTCAATTCCGATCGTAGGACATAAATAATAAAGAGCATATAAATGTATAACATGTTAGTTACCGTACATAAAGATAATTATAATAATTACTCCACGTGGTTTTTCAGAGTCATTTGTCCACTTGCACTACAAAAAAACAGGTTACCTACAAAAAAATCAGTAGGTAAATGTTAAGAAAATTGTAAAGTGTAGGTAAAATCATTGTAGGTAAAATATTTACCTCTGAGAATCTAAAACTATTGGTAAATACCTACGAGAAAATCTGCATTTGGTAATTGATAAAAGCTTCGTAATCTGCCGGTAATTTGTTGGTATGATTTGGGGAAAACGATATGTTTTATTCTCGTAGGTATTCGTAGGTAATTGTAAAATTTAGTGACAAAATTATTTCTGTCGGTAAATTCTATCGGTAAACTGGAATTTTCTTGTAGTGTTGTCACCATCTCAAGGACCTCTTAGTCATGTGACCAACTCAAATCAATGACATAAATTTCTCAAGTCGACCCTTCCAATATGGACCTTGAGTCGATGAAGGTCCCAAATTAACAAAAAGGCTACAAGTTTGAACTTTTAACATCAGTTTTAGCATATAGGCGAGGAATAATAATAATTTTAGCCTTTGTACTATCCAACACTCTCCCCAACATATTCCCAATTTCCCATAGCGACCACACAAAACAAACGGTTGTGATTTTCTCTTGACGAAATTTTAAACCCAATTTACATAATGAATCTTAGAGAAAACCCAATACGGTCGTTAATTAATTAGTTTATTACTATCGTCTTTACGCCTTATTTTATGGTTAATTAACTTTTGTTCGAACCCAATCGCATTAATGGAATAGATTTTGATTCACAGTACAAATGCTTCATTCAATAATGGTTTTCGTAGAGCCTTAATTACAACTTTACTCCAAATTATGCTTGAATGTTCACTAATAAAAACACATAAGAACGTACATGAATCGACGGGGTCACATTTCCTAAGTTCATTCCATTTAATTCTTATTCTACTTTAATCTGTTGGATAAATGACACGTGTCTTTGAAATAAATTAACATATATACGTAATTGATTGTTTAAATATTTGTACACATGACGTTTATCCAGATGATGAAATATGAATATGAAAGTATAATAGGAAAATTGAATCCAGTTTTCGATTTAGATAAACCCACTTCATTAAAATAGCTACCCCATAAAAAGAAAAATACCAAATCATCCGCTTGAGTTAGCGCACCCTCATAAACAAGGAATGAGATTTTCTACTCCATATTCTTATTTTTGTCCGTATTCCGTGTATTAGATGAATGCCATGTACACAAAATAATATTATCAATATTGTACACATGTTATTTATCCGGTCATCCTGTTCATCCACGTTGTTTCTTACACTTCCATTGTATAGTAATAAATTACCATTACATTTGTTAAAAAAAGGCCATTAATTCCTTTGCAATAATTCATAAAACCTCTCGCATATGAGGAAGTAATTAATTTTGGTTTTCATTCTAAAAACAAATTTATTCTTAAATTTTTTTTGTATTAGTTTTCAGCTTCGCCCGACTAATTATTAATCTTGTACACCCACCGCATTACCACGAGCCCAATCCCTGTTTGTATTTTTCTAGCCTCTCCTAAGAAGTCGTTGGTTCCAGCGGGATTCAAACCCCCCACTCTACCACTGGAAGCATGACAACATATTATTGATTGGTCAACCAATTAATATGTTTCCCAGGATCCTAAATACAAGAATCCTGAGGTCTCCTCCTTACCACGAGGATAATGTCTCATTCGTATTAATCTCAATTCTTGATCACTACCCAACTAATTAAATTTATGACTTTAAAAACAACATTTTATTAATTTATGAGTAAATATCAAGCCATTTAACAATTCCAATAGGCCGAACGTGTACGATCAATGAATATTATGCTTGTACATAGCCTTTACGTACACATTTTGTCTCAATCGCAATTCACATTGTCCTTACCTTGAAAATTCTACCAACTTCCATTAGAATGAAGCATAAGCACCCATATCCCTAGCTAGGGTAGTTCAACTTCGAAGAAAATAAGGAATCAATCTTGATTTAAGGCCGACAGAGAAAAATACGGATATGGTAATTTAAAGAAGATAGAAGATTAGAGACAATCGGAGATTTTTATTTAATGATTAGATTTTACGGTCTACATATTCTTTCCTAGGTTTATGGAAGTTGTAGCCCATACAGCCAAGCCAACTCCTTAATTGGTGATATGAATGTGACTGTTGATTCTTCTACTTTAGGAAATGTTTCCCACAATTGGAAAAAGCTCAATTAGACTTCCCATGCATTTCATCAAAATTTAGGTATCAAAATTTAAAACCATAATTCTTGCATGCACGGCTGCTTAAACAAGAATGGAAATTAATGAAAGTTGTGCATGGGAATGAAGAAAAGGATAAGGACGGGGAAATGAAAAAAAAAAACATTAATGCATGGAGATCTATGTATAGGGTGGTGGTGAATTTTTTTGAAATGTGGTTTATAGCATCGTTTGACATTGTTTGTGATATAGTTTGGTGAGGCGTTTGAAAAATTGATCGATTAAATTACTTGATTTTGATTATATATATAGATATTTTTTTGTCAAAATGTATATATTTGTTATTTACCTAATATATCGGGTACAATTCGAGTCCAAATTAGTCAACTGGCCAAACATATCAAATCAAAATATACGTTAACAAATTAAATTAGAATCTATTTCAATGATAAAAAGTGAGTGGATTTACTTTGATTTTGGTGATTCTATCTCCTATTGCTCTTTCTATTCCATTATTCATATGAATGACACGATCGATACATTCAAACTGTTGACAATCTTAGTTTTAATCAACACCACCAAATATAAGTGCCATATCGAAGCTGGAAATTAAGAGAGACGAATGACTAAGAAGCTAAAACTATATTTTTTATTAATTTGACTGAGATGTAAATCATGTCGGTGGGTAAACTAGTGTTGATAAAGTTTGCCAGGCCTAGTCTTCGCATATAGGATTGAGTTGTGCTTCATTTTTAAAGACCCGATGAAAAGGATCGAGCTTGCTTTGCCTCGACCCAAACAACAACTGAATAAGGCCCACAAGTCGGACCAAAAATATACTTGTTGGGTGGCCCACAAGAAATACGACTTTGCAAAATCCCGAACCAATATTATGGCTTGGCCCATTGGGCTTGGATCGAGATGGCTCGGGCCAACTCATTGCCAACTCTAGTAAACTATGAGGGGCTTCTATTACAGAGCATTAATTACATAGCCTCCAAAATAGAGTCTATTTTCAATTATAATTAACTTTTATTTATACTATTATAACTAGTAGGAAGGTAATGATTGTTTAGAATAGGAGTGAGGCACTTGTTACCCTTGATCTTGCATGATTGTAGGTTGTACATAATATTTTATAATATATTTGTTGTCTTGACACATGCTTTATTCTAGGTGACACTTTTATCTATCTCGAGTTTTCTAGTTGGTCGTCATTTTTCTAGCTCATCTTGTCAAACTCGACCTTGCGATGTAGTTGGTTTGTTAACTGATGGACTCTCCGACCCATCCGGTCGGTCGTTCTTCTAGGCCATTCTTCTTGGTTATGTGACAAGTCGGTTGCCATGCTTGAGCTTATTTGGAGCTTGAAAATAATAGCTCGGTCTACTATCAACACAAACAATCAACCAGACATGTTTATATAAAAACATAAACATGTCATTCATCCAACAAAGAGAAATAAAAAATTGAATAGGAATATGAAATCGAGAATGGAATATGATTCGCAATAAAAAATTAATACTAGGTCTGGGTCATTCTGGACCAATTCAAAAAAATATGCGGATCCGGCTATAATGGCCTATTAGTTTTTTTTTTTTTTTTTTTTGAATTGGCCTATTAGGCTATTACTTGGCTAAATAAGTCTATTTAATTGGAAGGGCCAAATGATAAAATTGAATGTAATACGGTTAATACGGGTATGGATTTTGAATCGTACTTTATCTTTGATTTCAATACCATTAATATATACCAATTATACATTGATAATTACATTTTGTACAATTGATGTGTCTTAATGATTTGAAATAAAGAATGGCAAATTATTTATAATGGAAGACCCGTGTGGAAAAAGAATCGGGTGATCCTGGCCGAGTTATGGTGTGTAGTGCTGTGAGGCTAAAATTAATATGGTTAGGTAACGAATTAATTATTGACACAGTAGTTTCGTACAAGGTACAATAATAACATATAATTCATTAATTATTAGGTATTGAGAATGAAAAAAATTCTGATTGTCTCTGGTTCTAGTTCATTTCTTTTTTATTTTTATTTTTCGGGAAAACCACCTCTGATTCTTTCTCGTTCATGTTTGACTATTTGTACAATGATAGTACGATACGCAAGGTTTTGCTGAAATTTTATCTCAGATTTCATTTGTATATTCTGCAATTTGTATTCTTACTACTTTGCCAATTTAGTTAGTACAGATAGTTACCTGAATTTTATCTCAGAATTTTGTATGCTAGCTGCTAATTAATGCTTGAAATGCAGCTGGACTGATTACAATGTACGTGGCATAATTTGCTATCCCCTCCGTCCCAAAATATATAGTTTACTATTATTTTTGGGATGTCCCAAAATATATAGTTTCTTATTACTTTTTAGGATCGCTCAAATATATAGTCTACTTTCCATATTTAATAATACTTTTTCCATTCTTTTACTATTATAATCATATTTAATATGCATTTTGTAATTTACAATATTCATTAAATAAGGGCAAATCAAGTAAAATCTTTGCATATTTATAATTTTCAATAGTTTTTTTAATCTGTGTAAAAATCCAACTAGACTATATAATTAGGATGGAGGAGTATTATATTCTTTCATATGTTTTTTCAGAAAAATGTGCAAAATGCATAGATTTCCTAAGGTTTGGTCAAAATATATGTTTTCTCAAATGTTTAAAGTATATCACTTTTTTGACACTGACAGCCAATAGATAATTCTGTTATTTTTTAAAAATATTTTTAATCATAAATTTATCAGGCTAAATTTATGTCCATTCCAAAATTCAAAGTCCAGGACAGTACTATATATATATATATATATGTAGGACCGGTCTATTAATTTTTAAAGTCGAATTTAACTTTAAAAGTTGGCTCCTTTTTCTATACCAACTTAAGAGGAACATAAGTCAACAAAGTAAAGAATAGGTGTAATGTATATAAAACAATTCAATTATTGTTAAAATAATATGACGTCCATGTTCAAAAACCAAAATAAATATTTAAATACAACTTGGTGTACAGTTTTGATTTTGCAAAAATATTAATCAAGTCATATTGATCAAGCTATTCAATAGTTCATTTCTCAATCGATACATATCTAGTTCATCGAATATTTCTTGTGATATGGTTGATTAGAGAATATTTTTATGAGTCAACTTTGAGGGGAAAAAAATTAAGTGTGATACTTTTGTTGCCAAGGTTGCAAGAGTAATGTTTATGGACCCTTCATTATTGGTGGAAGAGCTTAACCATTAGGTTGCAATTGAGAACTTTTAAGGAAATCAATTTGGGCAACTAGGTTGCAATTGAGAAGGCAAAAAAAAAAATTTGGTCCTTTATCTAACACTACTTTGAGAATCCATCCTTTTTCTTTTTGCATTTGACAAATAGTCCTTTTCTTAACAAAAATTGAGATTTGGTCCTCTTACCCGCTATAGCAGTTACTTTTTTTGACTGTTGGTGATGTGGCATTTTTATTTTCAAAATTTTTAATTTTCATTTAGAAAATAATATTTAAATCTTACATGGCATCCTAGTTGACTTAAATGATGGAAAAATAAATTAAATAAAAGATTTTTTTTGAAAAATCTGAAAAAATTATCTAAAAATTTTGAAAATTGTTTTACTAAAATTAAAAATTATTTGAATTTGTGTAACAAAGTCTTAAAAAATTCAAAAAAATATTTTAAAATCTAAAAAATAAAATATATAAAATCTGATAGCTTTTGTAAAAAAACTAAAAATAGAAAAAAATCGAAATTGTTTTAAGATTACAAAAAAATAAATATGAAAATTGTTAAAAAATACTATAAACTGTTTTTAAACATTTGAAATTTATTTGAAATATTATAAACTATTTTAAAACGTCGAAAATTGTTAAAAAAAAAACACAAATTTGTCTAAAAATCTGAAAATGAATCAAAAACAAAGACTTTTTGAAATTTTTATAAAACAACATATCTGATTTTTTTATAAAATAAAAAATAGAGTAAAAACTTAGAATTGTTTTTAAAAAACTATAAATTATTTTTCAAAAATATAAAAATTATGCCAAATATGTAAAAAAATCTGAAAATCAAAGGAAAAAAATCTGAAATTTGTTTAAAAATTAGATTATTTTTATATATTTAGCGTAATTGTCGGATTAGTTTTAAAAAATAATTCATATTTTTTGTAAAATTCTTAAAAGTCTTAGCTTTAATCCATTTTCATATTTTAAGACTAATTTTATTGTTTTTAGACAATTTTCAACTTCTTTTTATTTTATATTTTAATATTTGAAATAATTGTTAGATTCTTAACAATTTTTTATTTTTTAAACAAATTTTCAGATTTTTAAACATCTTTTAGTTTAAACACAAATTTTTCAAAATAATTTTGAGTTTTTCTATTTCAAAAATAAAATATTTTTCAATATTTCAAATAAATTTCAGATTTTTTCAATCAATATATTTTTTTAAAAACTTTCGTATTTTTTTGTTATTTAAAATAATTTCGATATTGTTTTTACTATTTTTAGTTTTTAAATAAATTATCAAATCTTAGATATTTAATTTTTAGATTTTAAAATGGATTTTCGAATTTTTAGGATGCCATGTAAGATGTAAATATTGTTTTCTAAATGAATATTAAAAATTTTGAAAATAAAAATGTCACATCAACTCTTGAACAAATAGTAAAAGCTAAAGCTTTTAGCTTATAGCTTATGGATAATTGATTTTACATTAGTCTTGATATGCTTGTTGATAGGGGAGATTGTTTTGATACATGTTTTTATCTTAATTTTGATGATTTTATTTTGTCACCAAAACAATGTTTTTAAAGGTTGTTCAAATACTCCTAAATAATTTAAAATGGTTTTAATATTTTCGGAGTATTTCCTCAAGTTTATTTTGATAATAATGGACAACACTTTTAATGATTTTATGTCAATGGGTTTTTACTCCTAAACAAGATTTCTAAATGTTGTCTAAATACTCCCGATTGGTTTAAAATGTTTTTACTAAATTTTGGAGTATTTCTTGAGTTTTATTTTCGACAAAAATTGGACAACATTTTGTCTCGTGGTCGCCGGTGTCTATAGGGCAACCCGTACTGAAGATGTTTTTAGAAAGCAGAAAAATGAGACGGATGTAATATTGGCGGTCGGCCGGCCGCCCCCGGGTCGGCCGGGTGCCGTCGATCGGTCGCCCCGTCGGCCGACAGTGCACTGGGAGTTCATTGTAGGGGTCGACCGGTGAAGACCCTTGGACGGCCGCCCTATGTTAAATTGCTACGTTATGTTTCAAACTTGTATTTGTCTTGTGCGGGCCGCATGTGCGTATGACAAAAATATGACCGTTTAACATGAGACACATTTCCTTAAATTATGGGATTGATTTCTAATGACTATATTCTTGATTTTAATTGTATTTTTCTGTAGATTTTCAATCCCCAGGAGGAGCCTATGCTTGATCAATCATCTCCTATAAATAGAGGAAGTTTTGGAGCAACCAATACTACAATTGAGATACAACACAACAAGATACACTACAAGCAAATACTTGGTCTTTCACTGTTATTATTCTTGTTGTAAATTTGCTAGCTTATCACTTTCACATCCTTGAGGTCTAGGCTATTCTTGATTACACTTTGCACTCAAATTGTATTATTCATTATTGAGTTGTAATCTTGATTTTTGGTTATCATTTCAACACAAGATATCCTTGTGAGTATTCTTGTGGTAAGAACACACTTGGATGATCTAGGTGATAGGTGCAAAAGAAGATTATGGTGATCTTCTTATTGAGGTGTTGAAGAATTTGATATTCTTCAAGGTTGAAGATTGTGGTAATCTTCACAAGCGAGTGCCGATTGAAGGAAGATTGTGGTAATCTTCAAGAAGAGATTGTGGTAATCTCAAGGTGGTGTTGAAGAAGAGTGTGGTGCTCTTCAAGGTGTTGTAAGTAGAATTTGTATTAATTTTGGTAATTAATAAAATTCTTTTTCTTTTTGAAATCCATCCAGGATATCTTTGGGGTGGTAGTAGATTAGGCCCTAGATGGGTTGAACTACTATAAATCGACGCGTGTTGTTTACATTCCGCTCCTTTATATTTGTCTTTGAGCATTCGATTCGAAAAAAGAGGGCAAAATCGAAAAGATGGAGATAATCTATTTACCCCTCTAGATTATCGTAGCCGCTTGGACTTACAAATGGCTCATGAACTTTTGAGCTTAATCAAGCTTAGTAAATATTTAATTAAAAATTAAATTATTCTTTAATTTATTACAAAAATAAAATTATTTATATTTAAATTCATAATATATTTATTAAAACTTATAATTTTGTTTATAAAAATAAGTTTATTGAAATATTTGTATATTATCTTAAGTAAAAATATGAAAAATTAAAATCAAATTTCTAGTTTAACTTTTACGAGCTTACTATCGAGCCTATTCACGAGCTTACTAACGAGCACGAGCTAACGAACCGAATATCTCTAAGTTTGAGTTTGGTTCGTTTATTTTAACAAGCCTCATTAAACGAACTCGATCGAGCTTTTATCGAATCGAGCTCCGAATAGCTCACGAGCGTCTTGGTTCATTTGTAGCCCTACTTCAAACCTTAGTTAATTTATACATCGTGGGTCTTTGACTCTTGGTAGACTTAAACACTTGGGGCTGTTTGTTTATGTTTCCATGACCCATTTTCATTTCAGGAGTTGGAAATAGAATTTTGAGAATTTATTGGTTTTCGTGTGGAAATTTGGATTGTGTTTGGATGAATGAATTGAAATGTGTTTTATGTAGGGTTGGAAATGAGATTGTGTTTGGTTTGATTTGTTTTGGAATATTATTTTATGTATATAATAATTGAAAAGTTGGTAGTGGTGGGGTCCACTTCAATATTTTAATTTGAATATATAATATTATATTTGTAAGATTATAGTTTGTGGGTCCCATTAGATAGTGATAATTTAAAAATAGTAATATTTTAAGTAGATAAAGTTGATAAATAGTGGGTCCCACATATATAATTGAGTTAAAATATGAAAATTGTGATTGATAAGTAATGATGAGTGATGTAGGGTAGTGTATAAGTTTGAGAATATAAATTATAGGTTTGAAATGTTGTTTTATGTGAAAAATAGAAAATGAAAATGATGATTTCCATTGGAAATTTTATGAACAAACATGATTCCACTTTTATGTATAGTTGAAACCTGGAAAGAGGCCATTGGAAACATAAACAAATAAGGGTGTCCCAAATATGGAATTTCAAGGATTTTTTAATTAATGGAATTTTATAGTTTTTTTTAGAGAATTCATTGATTCCATCGATTCGATGAAATATTATACTATGAAATTTTATAGATTTAAATATATTTTAGTAGAATTTGTTGGAGGTTCAAAAAAATATAATTAATGAATTTTTATGAAACTACTAGCATAACTTGATCATAAATATGAAAGTATTAAAAAAGTCATTAACAAAAAAAAAAGAAATAATTTCATAAACTTAAGAAAAATATAATTTGAAATTGTCAAAATCCATAAATATTCATCGAAATTCTATCTCTATATTTTATTTAATACAAACATTTGTTGAAATTTACCACTTTCAGTTTAAATAAGTAAGATCACCCTCATTGCTTTTTTTTTTTTTTTTTTATAATAATTGTTTCTATCATTATGTGGCCCAATATACAAATGACCAAATGGGTTTATGAAATTGTTGTCCATCTTGTATGAGACAAAGATCATGAATATGATCCATGAGACGAATCTTATATTTAAATAGAATTTTTACTTAAAACCAAACCCATAAAAATAATTAATATTTTTGTGTCTCTTAAAATCCATCTCATGAACTTAGATTCATGAGAGTTCACTTCATCTTTTATTAGCTACCAAAATTTAGATTGAGAATTTTCTTTTTCTTTTGTTTTTGTTTCTTAATCTTTTAACAATTTTTTGGTCTCTTAAGATCCGTCTCATGTACGTAGTACCTAATATCATTATTTACATGTTGATTCAATTATGCAACGAGACATTAATAATGAACTAATTAGGCTTTTATCATAAAGATGTCGATTCTATTTCCAACCTCTTCATAAATCTCCACCATAAAGTTTACAAAAAAGTTCATCCAAGGCTGAATTTGAATTTTTTATTTTTAGTTAACAATTTTTTTCAAATACATATTACAAATCATTTCATAACAAACAACGTGTATATCTTTGTATATATAACAATTTAAATAAGGCCAAAGTTGTACTACCGCAATATAAATCAAACCGAAAATTAACCCACATGCCATCGGTCTGAGATGGAACTTGAGACCTATTAGTCTCAGGAACCACTAGAATAAGGCCTCATTGGCTAGAAATGTATATGTTGTTATACAAGAGGTTTTTTTACATGTACAAATACATTTGATTCTTAATCAATACATAGGTTGAGGATGTGACCTCAATCCCCCACCCTCATTGGGAGTTTATTAAAATAAAAATAAAAATATGATATTGCAATCTTGATCCTGCAAATATTTGAGATAGCGATTTCGGTCTTGTGTGTTTTGTTATTTTACAATTTTGGTCTCATAATTAAGTTATGATTTTGTGCAATTCTGGTCCCATAAACTTTAAATTGGTGGAAATTTGGTCTCAGGGATATTTCAGTATTACATTACACTTATTCCCAAATTGCACATGCTGGCCAAAATATTCAATATAATAAGACCAATGAGAAATTAAATTGTGAAACTTTTGCACAAATATACAATGTTAAGTATATATATATATATATATATGCTAGAACCCCAAGACTTCTTATAAATATTTGAATAGAGACAATAAAATAGGTGTAACAATCCCACGTACAAAACAGTAATAAAAAGTGAGGGCTATCCGATCCCACCTTGTGATTCTGACACAATCAGTCAAAATTGATTTTAACTAATATGACCAAAATTTAATTGTAGGTCTAAAACTGTTAAACCATATAAGCTACTAGAACTAAATTTGCTACTTTAGATGAGGGGCGAAATTGCCAAGGACTGAAGTCGCAACTTCAAAAGTTATAGGATCAATATTGCAATATAATACACTTATAGTCACTGGACTAGTTTGGTAATTTTCCTTAAAATGACAATCCATAACCAAATAACATATTTAGGTGGTCACTGGATGACTCTATGCCGGAATAACCCATAAATAAATTCTTCTCATTTCCAAAAACTCAATGCACAGTTATCAAGAATTCCGTTCAAGCCTTGTATATATGTAATCAAATATACTTAATCAAAGAAAAAGCAAGTAATGGTCCCACTTACTAGATTTATGAAATTAATGTGGGCCCACCAAGAAACCGCATCCACAATAAAACTTTTCCTTTTTTTTAATCCTATGATTTTGATTTATACGTAGCCAATAGTTATATGGGCCAAAAGCTAGAATCTTTAATTATTTGGCAAACTGATAGTTACATTTCATGATTACCAAAAAAAAAACCTTATATATATTGACCTCACTATAAACCTATCATATGATCAAGACTAGTTTCCATTTCATGGAAGAATTTAATTTAGGCCACCAAAACCCAAACCCTAAACTTTCTCTGTTACATATGAATCCAAACATGGAACTTTTTAGTAATTTAGCTCTAATGGAGAATTTTAATACCACTGTTAATCATGGGATCATGCACGAGGGATTTTCTGATCATCAGCATCAATCTCATCAGCTGCCGATGGCTTTCGATCATGAAATTCAACGATCGAACATTCCGATTTTCGATCCGATGGTTAATTTTTTCCCATTAGGCCATGTATGCAACAATATCATGAACATGGTGCAGGAGCACGAAATTCAGGTGAATTTATCCCCTTCAGTTTCTGGGACTGGTTTTGTTGGACCTAATAACAAGGTTAACAAAAAGCATCTAGGAGAGGTATATTATTTAAATTTCTTCTAAAAAAATTTAATCTTTTTGACGGGCTGGGCTTTTGTTTTTAATATTTATGCCGTTACATAAGTTTTTGGTACTTAATTTTATGATAGAATTATGGTGGGAAGAAGAGAAAAAGAAATAGTGACAGAGAAATTGAGAAGCCTAGAGAAGTTGTTCATGTTAGAGCAAAAGAGGGCAAGCCACTGATAGCCACAGTTTAGCTGAAAGGGTAAATAATTTTCTTGATTTATTTTACTATTACTATTAAAAACATGCATTTATTTGAAAAAACCAATATTCTTAAAGTTAAAAAATATAGTGTTTCTTGGAACTATAGTTGCGAAGAGAAAAAATAAATGACAAATTGAGGTGCTTGCAAGATCTGGTTCCAGGGTGTTATAAGGTAAATGAATTTTTTCATACATACGTTACTAATGTTTTTATTTTCTCTGATTTATATAAGAACATCATGAAATAATTGAAATTTAATTTGCAGACAATGGGAATGGCTGTAATGTTGGATGTGATAATTAACTACGTACGGTCTTTGCAAAACCAAATCGATGTAAGTTAGCTAGCTTATTTAATTTATTCCGTACGAGAATATAATCTGCTTAATTATTAATTCAAATATATATGTCAATCCGCCAATTGTCTTTTCTTTGCAAGATTAATTTTGGGTTTTTGTTTTTACTAAGTATGTACTTTTTTTTTCTTTTCATTTTTGTAGTTTCTTTCCATGAAACTATCTGCAGCAAGTTTATTTTATGATTTCAATTCATCAGAGGCAGAAGCCATGGAATCAGTACAGGTGATCTTTTCCCCTCTTATGTTACGTACATTTATTTGGAAATATTATCATATAATATATATTTATTGATTCTATTTTCATGCAAACACATTTTTAATAATTAAATTCATATAAATTAAATAATATCGTCCTGATTGCCTTTTTCTTGTATTATTCAATGCCACAGTTGGCTTCAATAATGTTACGTTGTGTACTAAGGAATGTATGGGTTTAATTAAAGCAGGGAACCAGTGGGTATGAAGCTGCACAAATGCTGGAGAAACTTGTGGGAGAAGGTTATGGAGGAATTTCCCAGTTCCAAACAGCTCCTAATTGGCCTCTTTGATCTTCATTTTAATTCTAGTCTATATATGGTAGATGACTTTCTGCAGACATATTATTACCACACACAATATTATGATCACCCCACTTTAAAAAAAAAATTATTGCTCCCCTATTGCCCCCACCCAAAAAATAAAAAGGCTTTCTGACATGATCATTGACTATGTAATTTCAGTCCTAGGTTACTTCAGAATAATTATATATGTCCAATAATTCTTGATCATAATCTCAAGTTTGCTATGCTATAATTCTTTAGAGTTGACAGGGGTAGCTAGTCAGTTCGGCTATCCCTAGCCCAAATATTTTTCCACTAACCCAACTATTTTTTTCCTTAAAAAAACATATAATTTTTTTCCCATAGAAAAACCGGGATAAAAAAAATTGGGGTGCAACCCTTCCTCGGATTCGCCCATAAGAGTTCATCGATCTACGTACAATCAAGGGCATAGCCAACACGTCGAAGTACTACTCAGTACCCAATTATTTTTCCTCTTAGTAAAAACATATAATTTTTATTTATTTATTTTTTCCTTAGACAAAAACAGGATAAAAAATTTGGGTTACGCCAGGGACAGGAGAGGCCCCCAACTACGTCTTTGTCTACAACTCAATGATCAGCCAGTACGAGTTTCCTATTATCTACGATACTATTTCATTTGGTATTTCAATACATTAAATTAATGTCACGTGTATAATAATATTAATAAGACCACTTCATTCACGTGACATTCACCTTAAGTATTGAAGTTGAAACAACATATAGATAAATATATCCCATATAGTGACATGATGGGCAGTCTTGATACATTGAATTATGTCAAATGATTAACTGGCATTATATATATAATCAGAAATATTCTTTATATTTCTTGAAATGTCCAAATACTAAGATGGCCTAACAGATTTATTGATGGTTGTAACACAGCCATAAATATATGCATCAATGTGACAGTCATCAAGTATAATATCATTTTCATATACAGTGGAAATAAATAATTAAGGGCCACAAACCCCCTTGGACAACGCCATATATGCTATATTACATATCGTAGAAAATGACATGCATTCAAACAAACCTTAATAATGAAGTATTAAATATTAATTGAGGTCCCGCTGATAGATTTATGGATAAGTCCAATATTTCCTTGTTTCGTTTTCGTTCTAATAATTTCTCTGTCCGTAAAGAGTGATCATATGAATTAGTTGCTTCCCAGTAAATTAATTAATTACTGTTGTGTTTTTGACAAAGAGATTTACATATAATTGTCAAATACTTGTAAAATTTATGTAGAAGCAATTAGTAGGTGATATTGTTCAAAATTGTTTGAAGTTCTAATGAAATTCGAAATTGTGTTAAAGTTTGGTTTGATTATTAACCGAATAGAACTTTAACGAACTTTAGTGATCAAGCTGAAACAAATTGAACTCGAGAATTTTGATTTATTCATGTACTTTATTATAGCTATTCTTTTTGCAAATCGAGTTGAGCTCGATCATGGCGAGTTTCACATTTCATTGAACAAAAAATGTAGTCAAACCGGTTCGTTATGTTAACAATATATCTTTCTTTTAAAATATATAAAAAATTGAAATTAAAATTCCCTTTCAAAGTAAGTAATGAAACTCCATCAGCAAAATATTTAAGTGTCTTGGTTTTCAAGATGCATAGAAAAATTGAGATTTAAAAAGTTGGTATTTAAATCACACAATATTATAGGTCAGTGGCTTCCACTCGATTTATTTACACCTCTAAGATAATTAACAATCATTTTTTTTCGCATGATACTAATAGGTCCAAAAATTATTATTTTGTTATATTGTTGTTTATTTATTTAATCGGCTTTTACAACTGATCATGTTCATAGTTTCAATATCTCTCAGAATGAGTTTGGGCTAATTTCTGCTTCACTTCTGCAACTGGAGTTATTTGGCCCAATATTCCCCTGTACATTTAATGTTGCTGTATTGACAAAGAATAATGGGCTTAATTAGGACAAAGGTTACTTTTAAGATATTTTGATTACAGGGCAAATGTATTGTATGAAGAAATAAAATATTGAAACATAAGACGGGATTACAATCGCACAAATTATAGGATCAAAATTGTACAAATTAGAACATATAGGATCAATATTGCACATAATCAAAATCTTACAGGACTAAAATTGACACCTAAAATATTTATAGGACAAAAATTGCTAGCCTCCTATAATTAGGAGACCAATTTTACAATAACATCTTGGGAAAAAAATGCAAAATTTGTCCCAAAGGATCGAAAAATTGGTCCTGCTTAAACTTAAATTTTAACTTAGTAATGTTTAATAAAATTATGAGTTGGTCGGATTTACGGTCTTTTCTCCATAGCTATGTTTTTTAGTATTTTTGAGTTCAAATTTCCACTTTATCATTTTTCTCATTTCGAGGATCGATACATAACTCGATGCACCGATGTAACTTGGTACCGAGTTATTGTAAGTCCAGCGGCTACGATAATCTAGAGGGGGTGAATAGATTATCTCCATCTTTTCGATTTCGCCCTCTTTTTCAAATCAAATGCTCAAACACAATAATAAAGGTGCGGAATGTAAACAACACGCGTCGATTTATAGTAGTTCAACCCACCAGGGCCTAATCTACTACCACCCCAAAGATATCAGGGATGGATTTCAAAAGAAAAAGAATTTTATTAATTACCAAAATTAATACAAATTCAACTTACAACACCTTGAAGAGCATCACACTCTTCTTCAACAACACCTTTGGAGATTACCACAATCTCCTTTTGAAGATCACCACAATCTTCCTTCAACGGCACCTTGTGAAGATTACCACAATCTTCAACCTTGAAGAATACCAAATTCTTCAACACCTCAATAAGAAGATCACCACAATCTTCTTGCACCTATCACACCTAGATCATCCAAGTGTGCTCTTACCACAAGAACACTCACAAGGATATCTTGTGTTTGAATGATAACCAAAAATCAAGATTACAATTCCATAATGAATATTACAATTTGAGTGCAAAGTGTAATCAAGAATAGCCTACACCTCAAGGATGTGAAAGTGGAAAGCTAGGCAAAATTACAACAAGAATAATAACAATGAAGAACAAATATTTGCTTGAAGTGTATCTTGTTGTGTTGTATCTCAATTGTTGTATTTGTTGCTCCAAAACTTCCTCTATTTATAGGAGATGATTGATCAAGTATAGGCTCTCTTGGGGATTGAAAATCTACAGAAAAATACAATTAAAATCAAGAATATAGCTGTTAGAAATCAATCCCACATTTTAAGGAAATATGTCTGTTTGTCAAACGGCCATCATATTTTCTTTGTCAAAGCATAAGGAGACCTGGTCGCACGAGAAATAAAAGTTTGAAACGTAAAACAAGAAAATGACACAGGCGGCCCGGTCAAGGGGTTTTCGACCGGTCGACCTTGTTTGATACATGTTTTATCTTAATTTTGATGATTTTATTTTGTCGCCAAAACAATATTTTTAAAGGTTGTCCAAATACTCCTAAATGATCTAAAATGGTTTTAATATTTTTAGGAGTATTTCCTCAAGTTTATTTTTGATAATAATGGACAACACTTTTAATGATTTTATGTCAATGGGTTTTTACTCCTAAAACAAGATTTCTAAATGTTGTCTAAATACTCCCGATTGGTTTAAAATGTTTTTACTAAATTTTCGGAGTATTTCTTGAGTTTTATTTTCGACATAAATTGGACAACATTTAATCTCGTGGTCGACCGGCCGCCCCTATAGGGCAACCCGTACATCGAAGATGTTTTTAGAAAGAAAATGAGACGGAAGTAAAAACAAGCGGTCGGCCGTGCCGCAGGCGTCGGCCGATCCGGTCGGCCGGCCGCCAATGGATCGGCCAGAGTATGCACTGCAAGTTTCATTTTGAAACAGAACAAAAACCTCTTCGTTTTTTTACTAGGGGACCGGTTGAGGCAGGGGACCGTGGCCTCGTCGGCCGTCCTGTTGTAATTTTCAAAGTGTTCTTATTTCTCTTATTTATGTGCGACCGTGTCGCTGTGTGTATAATGACAAAAATATGACCGTTTGCAGACACATTTCCTTAAATTGTGGGATTGATTTCTAATGAGCTATATTCTTGATTTTAATTGTATTTTTCAGTAGATTTTCAATCCCCAAGAGGAGCCTATGCTTGATCAATCATCTCCTATAAATAGAGGAAGTTTTGGAGCAACCAATACAACAATTGAGATACAACACAACAAGATACACTTCAAGCAAATACTTGGTCTTTCATTGTTATTATTCTTGTTGTAAATTTGCCTAGCTTATCATTTTCACATCTTTGAGGTCTAGGCTATTCTTGATTACACTTTGCACTCAAATTGTATTATTCATTATTGAGTTGTAATCTTGATTTTTGGTTATCATTCAAACACAAGATATCCTTGTGAGTGTTCTTGTGGTAAGAACACACTTGGATGATCTAGGTGATAGGTGCAAGAAGATTGTGGTGATCTTCTCATTGAGGTGTTGAAGAATTTGGTATTCTTCAAGGTTGAAGATTGTGGTAATCTTCACAAGGTGCCGTTGGAGATTGTGGTAATCTTCAAGAAGAGATTGTGGTAATCTCAAAGGTGGTGTTGAAGAAGAGTGTGGTGCTCTTCAAGGTGTTGTAAGTTGAATTTGTATTAATTTTGGTAATTAATAAAATTCTTTTTCTTTGAAATCCATCTCGGATATCTTTGGGGTGGTAGAGGATTAGGCCCTAGGTGGGTTGAACCTCTTTAAATCGGCGTGTGTTGTTTACATTCCGCACCTTTAATATTGTATTTGAGCATTCGATTATAAAAAAGAGGGCAAAATCGAAAAGATGGAGATAATCTATTCACCCCCTCTAGATTATCGTGAGCCGCTGACTTACAAGTGGTATCGAGCCAAACTCTTTGGCAAGCTCGTTTCACATCGCGAGTGAAGAAAGAAACGATCGATGGCTACGAACGAAGCTCATCCATCCGGCAAGACCTCCACCACCAAGCCACCACTATTTGATTCCAAGAATTTTAATTTTTGGAAAGAAAGAATGGAATGCTATCTACAAGGTTGCGTGTTCGACATTTGGAACACCGTCATTAATGGAGAATCCATTCCGACGAAAGATACACCACACACCTCAAAAGGCTTCAAAAAGCTCAATGATGTAGAGAAGAAAATCATCTCCTGAAACGGTAAGGCTTTAAATATTTTGTATTGTTCACTTACTAATTTAGAATATGAACATATTGTAGGAATAAAGTCGGCACATGAAGTATGGCAAAAATTAGAAGCCATCTATGGAGTATTTACAAATGAAAGGAGTTAAACAAAAGCATCTACTTCTCAAGGTCATACAAGCTCAAATCTAAGGAACAAGCCTCCTACAACTTCCAACTATGAAGAAGTTGAATATTGTTTTATGGGCATAAATGAAGAAAACGAAGTATGTCTTAAACCTCTACTTCCTATGATATTGTCGTTCAAAATGAATTCCAAAGCTTACTTGTTAGATACAAAAATTTGAAAAAGGAATTCAATATTTTGAAAAATGATAAGGATAGTTTATTTACTTCCTATGAATCACTATCATGTGCTCACACCACCACTCTTGACAAGGTTAGAAACCTTGAAAAAGAAAATAGTACTCTTGTTGAGAATATTGATTGCATGAAAAAGGATTTATTAAAATCAACTTGAGTACCAATAAAATGTCCAATATTGTTGATATTCATAATTGTGATAAAGGACTTGATCATAAGCCTAATGTTGTTAATTATATGAAAAAGGATCAAGTCACTATGCATATTGGTCATTATGCTCCTAAATTATTACTTGTTTTTATTGTGGCAAAAAGGGTCATACGGCTAATTCTTGTCGGGCTAGAAATAGCTCTAATTATTGTTGGAGACCTAAAAGTCTCAAAGCTAATCCTAAAGGACCCAAACACATGAGGGTACCACAAAATAATGTCATATTAGGCACCGTGAAAGAATGATCAAAAAATTTCATCTAGCCAAGAAGGCATCAAATGACCGTTTCATTTGATCAAAAAGGAGAAACTATTCTCAACAAAGCCAATTTCAAGAAGAGGGTACAATCAAAAATGGGAAGAACACAATCCTTGGAAATGGCAAAGACATCATCAACAAGATAATTTTCAAAGAAGAAGAGACTTTCAACAATGGGAAGGTAACCAACCTTGGAAATGGAGTAATCAAAGAAGTCATCTTCAACAAAGTGACTTCTCAAGGGGAAGATATCATCAAGAATGGGAACGACACAACCCATGGAAACGGCGAAATTGGTAAACCGTATCTCTCCATTTATATATGCATTTTATTTTAATTCTATGCATGTTTTTATTTGTGTCTCAATTGCAAAATGAGTTTTCAAGTTTTTTTTAGGTCCTTAATATATATTTGTGCTTTTAAAATATTTTTTGAAAAAGAAGACCTTATATGATGTTTCTAAAACTCTTGAGCATTTTATTAGACTTATGTGGCTTATTATCTTATAGCATAAGCTCTTTTTGATATCTCCTATTACTTGCCTACACTTGTATTTTCTATGCAAATGTTGTCTAAGAATTGTGTAGGATACATATTTCATACTCATTGGCTATTACATCATCAAGTTTCTTAAACTATTGAGGTATGTTTACTCGTATTTCTCTTGGAACTCGATATTATGCTTATGCTCATATATTTCAAGATATTTCATTTTAACCCCTTAAGTGCCCCAAAATGATTTTGCAAATTTTTTCTTAAAAGGGCACTACTTGATAAGTCTCGATTTTCTCGTATTTATGTTTTCCCGAAACCCATATATGTTGGACTTGATCCAAAATTATCTTTTGCAAAGTTTTAAAACTTTTGGGGTGAAAAATCGAATTTTTGAAAATTCGTGAAAGAAAAATTGCCTTTGGGGACGGTCAAAGCAGGGCGCCGGTCGCCTCGCACCTCGACCGGTCGCACCTACCTCGGCCGGTCGCCCAAAGACAAAATCACTTCTTAAAATCGTTTTTCTTCTTTTTTTAAAACAGATGAAGCAATATTTCTCAAACCCTTAAAATGTGAAGTTCTTTCCCCTTTTCTTATATTCCTCAATTCTTCATCATTTTTCACGATTCTTGTTGCTAATCTTCTTATTTTCACAAGAATCTTACATATATGGCTCCCCCAAAGAATTCCACCGGTCGAAATCCCATCTCCAAGCGTAGAAGGGGCGGAGAGGGTTCGTCAAGAAATCGGCAAGAGGAAGCCGAACAAAGGGATATTCGAGCCGCTCAAAGAAACGTGGCTCAAGAAGGTGATGACGTTCAAAATCCCATTCTCTCTCGGGCCCAAATTACCGAGCTACGCGGAACTATTTCGCTCGAAAATTGCCGTTGGGCAAAAGGTAAAAAATCCTTTGTCACTCAAGCCCCTAATTCCCACAATGTTCTTAATTTCATCAATAAGTATGCGGAATGGTATTATGAGGATTCGGGAATGGGTGGAAAATCTATTGCTCGGACTAAAATGTGTCGTTTTAGTTCATTTACAAATGAGTATCCTACGATTAGAGGATTTTTTGAGGAGCAAGGTTGGATGTATCTATGGGAGCATGCTTATGTTTTGTATGATGATGATATTATCCAACATTTTTATGCTAATATGTGGGTACAATATGATAATGAAAGAAAGCCGATTGCCGTTAATTCGCTTGTAAAGGGTCGTCATTTTAGATGGACTCCCAATGATATTTCGGCTTTTACGTGTTAGAGAAGGTGGTTGGGATTATTTCTCTTGTGGGACTTGGAATGATGAAATGTTGGGAGTGTCAATGAAAGAAGTGAAGACATATTTGGGAGTATGGCCAAAGTATTCTTTGTTGGCAATGACACTTGAGCATCGTATTTTGTCGGTCATTGTCTCATATTGCATTTGTGGTAAGTTGGGAAAGATGCCTAGCAACATGGATTACTTTTTGACGTATAAGATTGCTAGGAGGGAACCACTTAACTTTGGTGCCATACTTATTCAATGTCTAATCGAGTCCATCATCACTCGAGGTAATAAGAAGTTAGTTATGGGAAATTGGATTTGTAAACTTCTTATTCAATCGGGACTTCCTTCGTCGGAGTGTAACTCGGAAGTATTTCAAAATGACCCGACATTGATAATATCTCCCAAATGGTCACGATCGCGAGGAATATGGACATCCGACCAACCAAAATGGCTAGAGGAAGAGGTCAAGAGTCCCCGATCCTAATGACTACTTTGATGACGCCTTGAAGCCGCAAGATTGGCGGAAGAAGGCGAACCGAGCAATCCGGAGGGAGGGTACTAGGTGCTCAACCGCCTAGGAGGTATACTCAACCCGAATTTGATGAGATGAGGGCTTTTCATGAGACGAGATATGAGGCTTTGGAGCAAAAGACCTCCAAAATGCAAAAGTCTATTGGCAAATTGAAGAAATTCATCAAGGATTTTATTCCGGAACTTGCTTCTCCTCGGATGAGGAATGATATCCCCACCCCCTTTACTTTCTAGCATTTTCATTAATGATGCTTTGTATTTTTATGAACTTTTGTAAAACTTCCTTGTACTAATGATATTTGCTTGTTTTTCTTAAAAGGGTTAAAATTGCAAGTTGATAATGACTTGTGGATGATCATTATTTTGATGGAGTATTTGATGGTAAAAATACTCTTATGGCATGGTTTGTATGAAGTACTTGATGGTAAAAGTGCTTCTCTTAATGCTTTGATCTTTATGCTTAGATGGATATGTTGGGACATTTGATACATGTATTGTTTAAAGCATGACTTATTACTTGATGGATGCTCTAATTTTTGGCATTTGTAATGCCTTGATCATTCTTAGCTTATCTCAATTGGGTTGAACTCTTGAGAATCTACTTTGAGCTTCTTATTTGTTGAACAAATTGTTGCATATGGTGCATATGATCTTTTTGAGCTTTGGAATGAGGTTGATTGATGATATGAAATTTTTGGCTTGAAACCTTTACAAGGACTACATGCAAAGGCTTTTATTTTTCACGCACACAAGGTGTTTGTTGAAATGTCGCTATGAAACTTTCAACTTCTACATGATTCTCTTGCTTCAAAATGTCTTAAAATCTTTTTGAAATCATGTTTTTAGCTTACTAATGAGCTTATGGATCTCTTATGTTTCAATTCTCCCTTTTCCTTGGATTATTATGCTTTAATTGTTCAACGGTTATTAAACCGAATCCCTTTGCACGCTTTAATATTATTGTATGGTGTTTTCACCATCCTAACATTCTTTTTATGATTCCAAAGGGGAGAAATAGGATATTGGCTCATTAGCTCAAAGAAGCTAATAAAAGCTTGTCATAAAAGCTATAAGCTATGGCTCATAAAAGCCATAAGTTGTGATTTGTTTTTAGTCCAATTGTTGCTTGATGGACTTATATAACTGTTTAATGATGTTTTGTGACAGGAGGGGAGCTTATAAGCTCTTGAACAAATTATAAAAGCTAAAGCTTTTAGCTTTTGAAAAAATGCTTTTACATTATTTGTATATGCTTGTTGATAGGGGGGAGCTTGTGCTTATTATTGAATATATTTACTCCTACTTGGTTGTTTTAATATTTTTGGAAATTTTGGTTGCTTCCAAGCGGTCAAATGTTTTTACGGAAAATCATTTCTAAAATTGCTCTCTTAGTTTGTGTAAAAATTGTTTTGGTTTGTAATCATCAAAAGGGGGGAGATTGTTTGATACATGTTTTATCTTAATTTTGATGATTTTATTTTGTCACCAAAACAATGTTTTTAAAGGTTGTCCAAATACTCCTAAATGATCTAAAATGGTTTTAATATTTTAGGAGTATTTCCTCAAGTTTATTTTTGATAATAATGGACAATACTTTTAATGATTTTATGTCAATGGGTTTTTACTCCTAAAACAAGATTTCTAAATGTTGTCTAAATACTCCCGATTGGTTTAAAATGTTTTTACTAAATTTTCGGAGTATTTCTTGAGTTTTATTTTCGACATAAATTGGACAACATTTTTTTTCTCGTGGTCAAATCGGTGGCATCTATAGGGCAACCCGTACTGAAGATATTTTAGAAACAGAAAATGAGACGGAAGTAAAAACAAGCGGTCGACCGTCGCATCACAGGCGTCGGCCGGTCCGTCGGTCGACCGGTACACTGCAAGTTTCATTTTGAAAGCAGAACAAAAACCTCTTCGTTTTTGACTAGGGGACCGGTTGAGGGAGAGGTTGACCCGGTGAAGCCTACGTCGACTGGTCGCCCTATTGTAATTTTCAAAGTGTTCTTATTTCTCTTATTTTCGTGCGGCCCGGTCGCATCTGTGTATTAATGACAAAAAAATATGACCGTTTGACATGAGACACATTTCCTTAAATTGTGGGATTGATTTCTAATGACTATATTCTTGATTTTAATTGTATTTTTCTCAGAGATTTTCAATCCCCAAGAGGAGTCTATGCTTGATCAATCATCTCCTATAAATAGAGGAAGTTTTGGAGCAACCAATACAACAATTGAGATACAACACAACAAGATACACTTCAAGCAAATACTTGGTCTTTCATTGTTATTATTCTTGTTGTAAATTTGTCTAGCTTATCATTTTCACATCTTTGAGGTCTAGGCTATTCTTGATTACACTTTGCACTCAAATTGTATTATTTATTATTGAGTTGTAATCTTGATTTTTGGTTATCATTCAAACACAAGATATCCTTGTGAGTGTTCTTGTGGTAAGAACACACTTGGATGATCTAGGTGATAGGTGCAAGAAGATTGTGGTGATCTTCTTATTGAGGTGTTGAAGAATTTGGTATTCTTCAAGGTTGAAGATTGTGGTAATCTTCACAAAGTGCCGTTGGAGATTGTGGTAATCTTGAAGAGATTGTGGTAATCTCAAAGGTGGTGTTGAAGAAGAGTGTGGTGCTCTTCAAGGTGTTGTAAGTTGAATTTGTATTAATTTTGGTAATTAATAAAATTCTTTTTATTTTGAAATCCATCCGGATATCTTTGGGGTGGTAGAGGATTAGGCCCACAGGTGGGTTGAACCTCTTTAAATCAACGTGTGTTGTTTACATTACGCAACTTTATTATTGTATTTGAGCATTCGATTATAAAAAGAGGGGCAAAATCGAAAAGATGGAGATAATCTATTCACCCCCTCTAGATTATCGTAGCCGCTTGGACTTAGACTATGCCTTGATCGGTCCCCCTTAATGAAAAACCAAGGAAGGTTTGTTTGTTTCAAAACGAAACGTTCGGTACGATCGATCCCGGGCGGCGCCCGGACGGTCGGCCGTCGACGACCGTTTTTCACTGTCTCATTTTTGTTCCAAAATCATCTTGGTCACGGGTTGCCCTATAGAGGCGACCGGTCGACCTCGAGGACAGAAAAGTTGTCCAATTTTTGTCGAAAATAAAACCCAAGAAATACTCAGAAAATTTAGTAAAAACATTTTAAACCAATCGGAAGTATTTAGACAACATTTAGGAACCTTGTTTAGAAGTAAAAACCCATTGACATAAAATCATTAAAAGTGTTGTCCAATATTATCGAAAATAAACTTGAGGAAATACTCAGGAAAATATTAAAACCATTTTAAATCATTTAGGAGTATTTGGACAACCTTTAAAAACATTGTTTTGGTGAAAAATAAAATCATCAAAATCAAGATAAAACCATTTATCAAACAGGTTATGTACCACATCAATTTTTGAAAAATGGTCAAATATCTCACCATAAAATACGATTTGTCAATTTTTAGTTAAAATAATCAAAAAAATATGTTTTTGCTATTTTTTATTTTTCCAAAACATAAGTTGCTAATTTGACCCAATACTGCTGAAATTATCCAATTTCAGTCTTGTCTTTATAAAATTTCAAGAAATGACCATGTTTAGTGCACACCTAATAAACAATTGGGAAAAATGCAAAATTAGTCTTGCATCTATTTGGGCATTGCAATATTAGTCTTGTGTTGAAATTGCGATTTTAGTTTCGTATGTTTCGCCATTTTTGTAATTTTGGTCCCGTACATTTTGTATTTGTGCAATTATAGTCCCTTAAGTTTTAAATTGGTGCAAATTTAGTCCTAAGGACTATTCAATATTTAAAATATTCAAAAATACTTTTGATAGCCAAAATATTCAATATACTTGAGATCAAGTAAAAAATGGTATGAGAGCCTATCTTTTTCTTTTTTCTTTTTTTACTTATGAGTTGAGTTTATTTATTATTTATGATATAGCTTGCCAGCCAATGGGGGAGCCAGGACACCCTAACGGGGTTGACCAATGCACGAAAATGGATGGTCCGAATAGAAAATTTAAGAAAAATAATACAAATTACAACTATTTTTTTAATTTCTCACTAAAAATATTTTTTTTTCAAAAAAAGGGTTCGGCAAAATTGTTACCACAACTAAAAATAAAATACTAAAATTATCAAATTCTAAAAATTACATATTAAAGTTGTTATTTTTTTGCTAGAGACAAAATTATCATGAGAATAAAATTGCAACTTCAAAAGTTATAGGATTAATATGCAATACCTCATTAGATACAAGATCTATTTTGCAATTTTCCCTAAACAATTTGCTTGTAATTATCCACAAGTCTTTCTCAAAAAAAAAAGTAATTATCCACAAGTGCGGTTGGGCCCATTTCCAGAAGAACCCTGGTCTTTCCGTGACATCTTCATAGTTTATTACACCGGCTACAAACCACACTCAATTCGCTGTACCTGCATATGTTACTTACACAAGATATCCAACACAGAATTTCATACTTTGAATCTTAAGGAAGATCAAGAAATGGAATCAGGTGGTGAAAAGAAGAAGGTGATGGTTGCAATTGATGAAAGTGATTGCAGTCACTATGCTTTGGAATGGACTCTTCAAAATCTTCGCGAAACACTGGAAAATTCGAAGCTTGTTATCTTCACAGCTCAACCTGTTGCTGATTATGGTTATCTCTATGCTTCATCTTTTGGAGCTGTACGTATGTTCCCCAACCCCATCTCAGGTTTTTTTTTTTTTTTTACTAGGGAAAAATGTTTTTCTTTCTTCATTTTTCTCTGTCTCCATGTATCTAATAGCTTTATGTTGTACATAGTCCATATAGGAGTCAATTTAGGCCCGGCCCAAATATAAGACCAGATTGGGTCAAGATTTTCTAGACCCGAAAAAGATCGGACCTATTTTGGCCCGGCATAAACATACACTATACGGGCCAGGTTGGGACGTGAAAAAATTGGCTTGATGGATTTTAGGCGTGACCCAATTTTACAATTTGGTCTGGCAGGAGTCGCCGGACCGGACCTACTGATTGACACCTCTAGTTGTACATAGACTTTTAAAATTTTAGGAAGGCTTAATTGCAAAAAAACTGGTCCCATAACTATTGGGGCAAGCAATTTTGGCCCTGCAAATATTTTAGATAGCGACTTTGTTGGTCCCATAAGAGTTGATTCTTTACAATTTTGATCCCGTTAGTCCTAATGTTGTAATTTTGGTTCTCAAGTTCTAATTTTATCTTTATTTTGATCCTGAGTAATTCTATCTTTCATTTGTTATCAAAATACCCAAAATACCTTTCTCAAAAAAAAAAAAAAAACAAAAACCAAAATACCTATTGCTGCTAGAAGTTACAAGATTGAAATTGCTATTAAAATAGTTAATGACTGCCACGTCAAAAAGCTACAGACTGTCTTACCCTAAAGAGTTACAGGACCAAAATTGCATTTAAGCCTTTTTATGAATCCCATTGTGCCTGTTTTCCAAGAAGAGTGGCCTTGGTAAATTGCATGTTCATTGTTAGAAACACAAAAATTGTGAGTAAATGCATAAATAAAGGGCGTTTGGCGTGTAATTCTTGGTTGTATTGGGGCTTGGATGATAGGTGCGGTGCTAAAATAAAATTAGGATAATTACAAAAACTACATTAGATGTAATTGCTATATTTGTATTTTGAAGAACTTTTGTTTATGAAGGAAGGGGATAAAGTGTAAAATAGAGTCAACCCTCATAGTTGTTTTTTTGTAATTTTTCAAACTTGTGTGTGTGTGTTTTTTTGTAATTAACCTAAATCTCACGGGTAGCTTTTGTAATTATCCCTAATCAAAATGCAATCCATTAATCCTGGTTTGCATGGAGAGCAAGATATTCTGAAGTTGGAGATGACTATGATTTATGATGTTCCACATGGATTGTATAAAAAAAGGGCTCTCCAAGCATGGACGTAGCTAGCATGGGACGAGCACGGTCGGCGGACCGCACTGGATCTCGGAGTGATCCTATTAAATTTAAGTTGGACCGCACTGATAAATTTCGGTCTAGTTCATATAAAAAAATTGAGTTAAAATTTAAAAAGCCAATAAATCTTACTATCTTAGCCGAAAATGTTAAGAATTACCTATTCAAATTAAGGTATATGAGTGGATAAATGATTGTCATGCAATTGTTGTTATATACAGAGATATATGTTCCAAACTTGATAATGAACAGTTGAAAAGTCTATTTCATAATAATAATAGTTGTTTGTGGTAATTTAGAATATATTTTTGGATAAATCACTTATCCAAAAAGTTCATTTTAGATAAATTATAATTGGAGATTATGAAAATCCGCAAAGAATTGTTGCAAGATCAACTTTCTTATTTGTCTTTCTTTTTCTATTTTTTTCAAATATTGGTCCGACATTCACCCTGCCGAAATGAAAAAATTTCTGACCGCACTGATCGGAAATCCTGGCTACGCCCATGCTCCCAAGCAATTAGAGTTGTTATACTGAGGTTTCTTGTAATGTTGCAGCTGTTGAATTAGTTAGATCTGTCCAAGATAATCATAAAAGGATTGCTGAAGCTTTGTTAGAGAAAGCAAAGGATATCTGCAGTCATCATGGGGTACTTCAATCTGTTCTTTCCTCTGTTCCAGTCGGCGTCTTCGAGTTATTTTATCATTAAAATTTAATAATAAAACATTGAACTCAGAAATGTATGCTAGTAATTATCTTTAGTATCTTGCTGCAGGTAGCTGCTGACACGTTTACAGAAATCGGGATCCTAAGGACGCAATATGTGGAGCTGTGGAAAAGCTTAACATACAGTTACTCGTGCTAGGCAGTCATGGCCGCAAAGCTTTACAGAGGTGTTTTTTCCGTCTTTTTTCTTCTTGAAATTCCTCAATTTATTCGTTTCCATAAGGTTTAGGATAATTACAAAAACACCCCTGAGGTTTGGATTAATTACAAAAAAACCCAGACATGTTTCAAAATTACAAAAAACCCCTTCAGGTTTCGTTAATTTAAGGGGCTAACTGCAATATTTTTGCAAATGTCAGGGTTTTTTTTTGAAATGTTTTCAAAAATCACTGGGAAAAATGTAAGACGGAATCAAACATCAAAGGGTTTTTTGTAATTATCAAAGAACTCTGATTTTTTTTTGTAATTAGCCCAAACCTTAGGGGTGTTTTTGTAATTATCCCTAAGATTTATGAGGCAAGTTTTGCAGTTCAGGGCACAACATTGATATTGTTTCGGATCAGCTATTTTTTCATTTTTTGAACCCATAATCATATAGGTTTTGTGCATTACAATACTAACACGTTGCTGTTCCGATTTTTTTCCTCGGGGAATTTTCAATAGGGCGTTTCTTGGAAGTGTCAGCAATTATTGTGTTCACAGTGCGAAATGTCCCGTTCTAGTTGTCAGGAAAAAGGAGTGACTTGAACCGTGAGGATGCTTCTATAATAATATCAAGCTGTATTGTATTATATATGAATAACATAATGAGACAGCCTGAGAGGCAGTTTGATGATCTCGGTAAATAAATAAACAGTGTGCAGATTACATGGCTATCTGATGTCCACATTTCTTGGTTTCTTTCTGGAATTTCTTGCTTTTAAGTGTCTGATTGTGGCATGAAATTAAAAGCTTGAATCTTGATATGTTATAAGTGATAATTACTTGAGATTTAGTCTAATTACAAAACAATCCAATTATCAATCCAATCATTGGTCTAAGGAGTTTGATATTTGAAGTCATCCAAAGATACGGTTGAGAGTAGCAGCCAAACGGACACCACCTTGAGCTAGACGCATATTGACAACCGGATAACGGGACAGGAAATAGTCATCTGCAGAAATAGTAGTTCTATGTCATTTTATCGTATGATGCTAAGTGAAGGTAAAGGAAAATCCTTACACGGCCAATTTCAGAGCGGAAATGAAAATGTACCTTCAAGAACTGAACCTTCACTGACTCCTTTATACGCCCAGTCGCATGCTGCTTTAATTCCTTCAGATGCATATCTGCAGTTACAAAGGTATAAATGTTCTTTTTTCTGTACATGAAGTTTCATATATGGTTTAGGGATAATTACAAAAACACCCCTAAGGTTTGGGTTAATTACAAAAAACCCAAAGATGTTTTAAAATTAGCAAAAACCCCTTGAGGTTTCGTTTTGTCTAACTGTAATATTTGTGTAAATGTCAGGTTTTTTTCAAATGTTTTTGAAAATCACCGGAAAAATGAGAACTCTCGCTTTTTTTTTTTAATTAGCCCAAACCTTTTTGTAATTATCCCTATAGTTTATCTCAGAGAAATATTTTTAATTTAGGGATAATTACAAAAACACCGTTTGGGTTAATTACAAAAAAACCCAGAGATGTTTCAAATTTACAAAAAAAAAAAAAACCTCCAGGTTTCATTTTGAATGTAAGACGGAATCAAACCTCAAGGGGTTTTTGTAATTAGCCCAAACCTCAGGGGTGTTTTTGTAATTATCCCTATAATTTATTTTTGTGTGTTTGCTAAAACTTACATATCTGGACATGCTGTCTTGCTGCAGGCCACCCATGCCTTTGCTTGGTTAGCCCATACCGTCTGTCACACGTCCAAGAATTATGAGTCCAAGAAGTATAACAGAAATAAGGTTAATTACAAAAAATACCCGTAACTTCAGTCTAATTACAGAAAAAAAAACTATCTTTCAAATTTACAAATACCCCCTTACCACTTGTTTAAGCAAATGCAAACCTCAAGAGACGTTCGTCATAACTTGAGGGGATATTTGTATCTTTTCGAAAGATAACTAAAGTTTTTTGTAGTTTAGGTGCTAAACTTCAGTGGTGGTTTTGTAATTTAACCACATATATAACATGAAGGGGTCGTTCGACATTTGATGGAAGGTAAAGTAAATGAGATACCGATATGTTCTTGTGGAGTGTGTTGATCAGTTCATCGACATTGGAATCGTAAAACCTCTCCTCTGCAGACTCAATAATGCTATCGTCCCACACCTGTAGATATGGATTAGTATGCATGAAAATAGATTGTTCGGATTAGGTTGTATCTTGTAAGGAAAACATACATGATGAAGAAGTGCTTTTCTTGTGTACCAGTGGACATCAATAGTGTTTCCTCCCCTGTCTGAAGTAAATCCTACATGTAGAGGCTACATGATGTAGAATTATAAGGCTATTGTCAGTTCATATCGTATGTTCCGAACTTGGGTAAATTGCGATTTTATTCCTATAACTACTGGGATTGGGAATAAATCATGCAAAAATCACAATTTGCAAAAACGTCCCGTAATTTTATGGGGAAAAAAAACTATCGATTTCAGTCATTTGATCCATGAAAGTTGGAAATTTTTCCAAAAAAGTCCATTGTGTACATTTCCGCCCAAACCTGTCGATGTAGATATTAATTTTGCTTTGTGGACATCTTTTAAATTTTGGGACTTAGGAAAGAAAGTCGCTTGGAGAATATCCACATAAGCAAAATTGATTTCCACATCAGTGAATTTGGCTGGAAATATAGACACGTAGACATGTGATGTTTTTCGGCAAATTTTCCTAAGTTTCAATGACTAAAGCACTGAAATTGAGTGTTCTTCGAATTTCTGCAAATTGTGATTGTTACATGACTATTATCGTCAACCCCATGTAACTACCAGAATTGCAATTTACCCCTGTGAACTTAAAAAACACATCAGGTTATTTGATACTTGTAGTTGTACCTGATGGATGTCTCCTATGAAATGTGATAGGAAGAGAAGTGCTTCTGTAAGATTATCTGATAATCATTCAATCCAATCAATTTTGAAAATTTAGCAAAAATATACGGCTGAATGATAAAGGTTAAAGGGATCAAAATAGAATTAAGGTTTTAACAGGGTACATTGAGATGCAGAATTGCCACTGCCATAGCTCAGAAGCTGGTTGGTATAATTGTTGATTCCTCCAGCCACACATCTATCTTGTATGCCATCTTCATCTTTGCAATCCCCTATGTTATAATAAAATATCATATTAATCTTAAACATATCTTAAATATTTCAAATTAATCTTAGGGATAATTACAAAAAAACCCTGAGGTTTGGGCTAATTACAAAAAAACCTAGAGTTTTTGAAAATTACAAAAAAATCCTTGAGTTTGATTCCGTCTTACATTTTTCCGGTGATTTTAAAAAACATTTCAAAAACCCCTCACATTTACAAAAATATTACAGTTACAAGGCAAAATGAAACCTGAAGGGTTTTTTTTGTACTTTTGAAATGGGTGTTTTTGTAATTAAGCCAAATCTCAGGGGGGTTGTAATTATCCCTTAATCTTATCTGTTTCATCCTTTAATCAGAGGACTTTCAATTGGCACTCAGAAATTCATGAAGGTACCCTGTTATCCTCTTAAGTACAAAACAGAGATTTTACAAATGAAAGGGTAACTTACAAAAACTACTCCTGTAGTTTAGTCGTAAAATAAAAACAAATGTCAAAGGGATAATCGAAGTTTCTAAAAAATAATTGGATTTTTGTAATTAGACTAAACGTCGTACTAAATTTTGTAACTAATCGAAGACTTACTGTTGTATTGATATGTGCATAGATTATCCGGTGTGTCGATGTAATGAAGAGGCGACGACCAATGATAACGAAACTTGACATGATCAGCCCATGAACACAAGCTAGCAAGATCATTATCACCCAAGAGTTCAGACACAGCATTTGCTGCTGCTTTACTCAGTCTTGGCTGCAACAAAAGAGAATTTAAATCAGCTGTCAAAACAAAACATGAAACCTAGTAAAAGGAGACTATTGGTTAAGGTAAATTAGAACCTGAGCAAGTTTGCAAGTAATGAAATGCCCATCAACTCCCCAACTGTGGGCTACAGAAATGCAGGATAGAAGAGCTATAAATGATAGAATGTGAGTTTTCCGAAACTCCATATTTGGTTCAATGTGTGATTATAGGGTCACAGTCTTGTGAAGCACTTATATATATAATAGAGAACAAATATGACAATAATTGGAGTAGCATTGAAATTGTGATGGGGTAAGTGTGAACTGTGAGAAAATCCAAAAGTGATTAGTTAGTTTCAGAAAGTGAACCTTTTTGTTCTTTAATGGGATGATGACATCTGGAAAATGACAACCTTATTCTTGGGGAAGGCAACTGAAACTGAACGTTTTGTTTGCCTTTGTTCCCATTGGCTTTGAACTTGCTTTAGTTTTGTCCTTTGCTAAAGGATGAAGCCATCCTTGGCTCTTCTTGTCCCTTTCCTGAGATTCGTGGAGGAGGTGAATCGTAGGAATGTCTCAACGAGTCGGTGTTCGAGCTGCGCTTAGATCGAATCACCACACAAAAATCCTCCTCCAACCTTTATCAGGCGGATTGAACCACCACGCTGCGCGGCATCAAATGTCGAAATCACATCACTCATGCCCTTACCGCAGGTTTACATAGGGAGCCCCCTTGTTTCTGTCCTTTGCTAGTAATGGGAAAATTGCTGCTTATGCTATTTTTTGGTGGGGATAATATGAAAACTACCCCTCATGTTTCGTCTAATTGCATAAAAATCTAATTAACATTCAAAAGTACAAATATCCCTTTGAAGCGTTACAAATATCCTCTTTAGGTACAATTTAAAATATAGAAACAAATGGAAAGGGGGTATTTGTAATTTGAAAGATAACTGTGTCTTTTTGGGTGTGTAATTAGGCTAAACCTCAATTCTTTTTTTTTTTTTTTTTTAAAACATGAAAGGTGCATGGCAATAAACGTGCCTGGAAACTTAAGGAGTTGGACAACGTTGTAATCTCGTGATTGAAGCCCATTGTATAGGGCAAAAGAAAAAGACACTTTTTTTTTGGTGATGTCTTCCACAGATGGGTTATTTTCTTTTGTTCTTTCTTTTTAGGGAGTTTATATTAGCATTCATAGAGTGATTTTCACACACTACTTTTATTTTATCCGTGGACTTTGAAAAAAATTAGCCAATGTTTTTATAACAAATACATCCTTCAATTCCCCTACTTTGATGGAAATATTACTGTGGGTCTTGAATGCAGGGTCTTCCTATTAATTTTGTTTTCTTTTTAAGTTTTCATTATATGGCCTAAAAGTTTCAAATAAATCTCATTTGCCATTTATATTGTTGATAGTAAATCAATCACTTATGAATTGATCGTGTAATGTATGATTTTTATTATTATTAACCCTTTTTTTTTTTGGGATAATTCTAACGCTAGACAAGGTACTGACAATTCATCAAAAAAAATCATCTAAGGTTTCAATTGGAATGCGATTATTATTATGTTTGTGAGTAGAATTGCTACAAAATTGGGGCAACATGAACCCATTAATGATGTGAGTCATCAAACCCGAAAATTATATGGACCTCAAATTACTGCTTTGGGTCATTGGGTTAGGTTTCACAATTTGTTGATATGGCCCTGTTGATATCTGTGGGTCAGTGTTGATCTGGGCCTGTGGGTCGCGAGTTGGATTTCTCTTGGTGTTGATTTCACTTTTCAGCAACTTCAAGTGAAATTATTAAGTTACCATTTTCAAACAAGAAAAAGAAAAACGGAACATATTTTTCCCTAAGGCTGTACATATTCTGCAGTCCAAACTAATCAATTCCAATTATTTGCTCTGCGTTGCATATAATTAAGGTGACATATGAAAAAGGATTTTATATATATTCATGAAAATTCATTTTAATTATTTGCTCTGCGTTGCATATAATTAAGGTGACATATGAAAAAGGATTTTATATATATTCATGAAAATTCATTTTACCCAGGCCCATGAATGCTACCCTTATATCTTAATATCGTTGAAGATACTATTAATCTAATATATCAAATTGAACATGTTTCAAGGCAACTTGTCTGTAAGCATTTCACTTAGGTCTCGTTTGGGTGGCCGCACTTCATTGATTGTTGGCCCGTGCATCAATCATGCGATATAATGATAACTTATCAGGATGGTTGGGTCAAGAATCAAGACTGTTCAATCCGATCTAATCCTTGGGCCATGAATGATCACTAAAATTAGGGGTGTCAATCGTGTCGCGTCAGGTCGTGTTTTTACACGGGTATTACATGCCCCGACACGAACCCGAACCCGACCCGTTTAATTATTTGTGTCAAGATACACAACCCGAACACGACCCGTTTATGACACGGGTAACCCGACACTATGCGAAAAACCCGTATAATTTAAACTTGACACGAAAAAAATAAAATAAAAATCAGAAAAAATTGAAATTACTAATAAAAAAATGCAGAAAATATTAAAAATTATTAAAAATGCATTTAATAATTTTTCCATCATCATATAACCAACTAAAACATCACAAAATATTAAAATAATATATCACTATAAAACCAAATGGGTTACATAGGTCAATCGTGTCCACACGCTGGTCGACTTACCCGACCTATTTATTTTTCGTGTTATCCGTGTCCGACCCGATTTTGACCCGAACTGTTAAGGGTTGTACATGTACTGCTAAATTCGTGTTAGGTTCGTGTCGGGTTATCGTGTCGTGTCACAAATTGACGCCCTAACTAAAATAGGACTTGACATTTCTGACCTTAAAAAATGTACCTATTGTTTTCGAGAAAAATACGAAATTTCATTAAAATTTAAAAGAAAAATGTACTTTGACTTGTTTGCTATTTGTTCAGGATTTAAGACATTTTCTACATTATACTATACAGTATACACTATACAATTCATTAATACAAAACAAATGATTGATATTGTTATCTACTTTCTTAAACTGCAATGATACATTTCTAACACAAAACTTATACGTATTAATATCAATTCATTCTGACAAATTCTATTCAAAAACAAATAATTAAAACTTACCATTCATGTCCAAAAATCTAAACGAGGCCCTTAGAATAGAGTGACAAAAGTGGTCCAACCCCAAAGGCAAATTACCCATCCACCAACATATAGAGTTGGGTTAGGTTTTATTTTTAGTGGTGAAAAGGAAGACGCCAACTTTGGCCCGGCCCGAAATAAATTTGGCTTGAAGCCCGACAAGCGAATGACAGGCCCATACTTGAGCATATGCTCAACATGTCAGCTTAGGGTCCCAAATATTTAGGGGCCCAATTTTTTTATTTTTTTATGTATATATGAAATTGAAAGAATTGAAGGTCAATTTAATGAATATGCGTGTGCGATCAAAAGTGATGCCAACACTTTGCAAAACACAGCGAAAGACTTTTAATAAAAATATAATTTCACAATGTATGAAATAAAGACAGATTTAAAGACAAGACACAAGAGATTAAAAATTTTGTACAAGTATAAAATACTTGTACGGTGTTCATTAGAACAAAAACTCTTCAAAGGATGATGTTGTTTACAAGATACAAAAATACAAAGTAAACAAGGAAACTAGAAGAACAACTCCCCTTTGTCTCCAAAAGTAATAACGCTCCTTTTTACAAAATGTGAGAATACATTTAATGCACTCCCAACACTCAATATACACTGAATCTATCTCACATAAACACTCAAAACTCGAGTTCTGAAAATGATGCCAACAATGTTGCCAACATTCCTGGTATCACTGAGCTTCTGCAGAATTTTCTGGTATGAAAAAGTTGGAAGATGAACTCTCAAATCTTCTAAAATCTGTAGTCGAAATGTCTTTGGTTTTTCGATCTTTAAATAGCTATCTCTTGAATAACTTCCGCAAGAAAATATGAGAAAAACTTCCCGCAAAATTTAAGGAGAAAACCGTCCACTACAATAAATTTCTCGAGGAGTTAGAAAATCGAATTTAAAACTTATAACATAACTCCTGGAAAAACCGAAAATATTAATGAGTTAAAAAAAACCATAAACTGTAGGAAAAAACGAGGAAAAACTAATGTTTGACAATTTCAAACATTAACAATCTCCCCTTTCTTACAGATTTACGGACAAAAACTTTCACACCAACGCAGATTAATATTCTCCCCGAATACAAGAAGTCAAATCTCCCCCGAACATAAGCCGAAACAAAAGTACCAAGATCAAATACTCTTCAAACAAGCAAATTCATCATTAACAAATGATGCCTCAAGTGTTGGCATCATTTTGAAATCACCATCTCCATTGTCTTTGCTTACTGACTTATTTTTGTGCCACTTTCTCCTCCTTTTTGGTGAAATCGAGCCTCGTAATTTAAAGAGAGAAAATAACTATATACAAGCTCACCGAGAGCATTTTGATACCCCATTATCTCCACTTAAAAGAAGTTAGGACCAATTATCCAACATAGGAGAAAAAGTATAAAATGTAACAACTCAATACTACTAAACATCGGGTTTTTCTTTGATTTTTTCACAATCTTTTTTTCATTTTTTTAATATATATAAGAAATAGTAATAAAACAAAACGAAAAATATATATAAAACAAACATACAAAGAAGATATCATGAGGTGATATGTACAATGATGCCATCATTTACAAGATCATTTTGTAGAATAAAGAAACTCAATTTAAAATGACATGTAAATGCATTTTTTTTTTTTCACTTGGATAATAGATCCAAAGGTATAAGAATAGTACAAAAAAGACTTGAGAAAGTCACAAAAATATAGCTCAATCCATTTACACAATCAATGAGCCAAAATGTACAAATATGCCCCAAAAGCAAGTTTAAAAAAAAATTTCTTTGACTTCTTTTAAGAATTTGAGTTGCACTGAGTAAATGCCTACAAAAGATGATGCACCGATACATAAAAACTCAAGAATACAAGCTAACAACAAAACAAAAAAAAATACAAACAACAGGATGTGTCACACAGTGATGTAACATATGAAGCATCACACATTTAAAGAACACACAAACCAAGAGATTTTCTTAGACAAGAAAACCTCTCAAAATCCAAAGATTTAGAGAAAATATCGCTAACGGATGTTCAGTGGCAATGTGTTGAGTACGACAACGACCATTATCATCGCCCAAATCAATTTAAGATCGGTTTTTTGAAGAATTCTCAAGCAAAATTGAAAGTGTCCACAACGATGTCACGTATCATTTATGGCATGATTTTACCCGATTCTTTATCTTTCTTCAATTTGAAGCAAAAAGGTTTGATATGCCCAGGTTTAAAACAAAGAATGACACACAAAGTTTCGTTTCAAAACACTTCCGGACTTCTTGAAATTGTTTTTGAAAAATGATTTGCCACTTTTTCCAAGTATTCCCTTGTTTCATAGAAAGACATGTCTTCTTACAAGAATCTGTTTTGTTTGCTTTAACATATCCTAATCCGATTCTATCAAATCTAGCTTTTAAAAATATATCATCATTAACAATGAGCTAGAATCAAACTTTGTCTTTTTAAGACTAGTAAGTTGATTTTACTAGATCAAGATTTTTGTCTTTCTTTGTTAAAAAGAACTTCCAATCTCCTAATGATTCTCTTAAAATGTCATTCTCTTTGACAAGATCTTCACATTTAAGTTGCAAATCATCATGACATTTATCTCCTAAATCAACGAGACTTTGACGAATTTAAGACATAAAAATGATGCAAAATTATTAACAAAATCATATCTAGAATCAAGCAAACCTATCTTGTGATCTTGAGTTGGCATCATTTGTTGCATCATTTTCGAATCCATCGATTTACGCTTCTCTTCCTCAAGAATCGTTACAAGTCCCTTGCAATTTTTCGTCACCATCTTGATTCTTCATCACTTAAAGATACAAAGATAAAATACATATCTCTTTCCCTACGAGTGTTTGCACATTGTTTTGCATAATGACCAAATCCTTTGCAAGCACGACATTGAATTAAATCAAGGTTTTTTGGTTTTAAAGAATTGTTCTCTTGATTTGGTTCAAGGTTTTTAGGGAAATTTGAAGAATTACCAGAAAAATATTTCTTAGACTTGAAATCTTTGCCATTGAAAGAAGATTTTTTGAGTAAACTATTAAACCGTAAGGTCAATAATGCAATAGCTTCGTCATTTAAATCACATTCATGAATGTTTTTCATAAAATATCCCATTGCATTACTTTGAACATCACAAAAATCAAAACCAGTTTGGGTTTTAAAAGCAATACTTTTTGTCTTCAACATGATGTTCTTTTTGTTGCCCCAAGTTTAACTCAAAAGTTTGTAAAATACCAATAAGTTCATCAAGTCTAAGAGTATCAGTATCCTTGGTTTCTTCAATAGTATAGATCTTAACATTGTATCTTTCGGGAAAGATCTCATTACCTTGCTTACCAATCTTTCATTGCTAATAGGCTCTCCAAGTGAATGTGCCTCATTAGCAATATCACGATTTTTGCATTATACGAAGCAATGTTCTGTTCTTCTTCCATTCTCAAATTCTCGAATCCGCTTGCTAGAGTCTTAGCTTTGTTCTTCTAACACTTTGTGTTCCCTCACAATGCAATTTCAATGCATCCCAAGCATCTTTTCTTTGAAACACAATTAGAAATTATTTTGAACAAAAACATATCAACAACGATAAATATGACATTTAAAGCTTTAGAATTAAAGCTTGTAATCTGGATTTCATCATTTTACCACTCAATCTCTGGTTTGTGTATTGTAACTCCTTGGTGTCAATGATTCTTGGTGGTGTCCATCCCGTAAGAACATATTTCCATGCTCTTTCATCAATGGACTTGATATAAGCCCTCATTTTCACCTTCCAATAGGAATAGTTCGTTCCATCCAAAACAGGAGGTCGAAAAATGGAACTACTCGAATTTCCATCATAAAAATCGCAAAAAAATGATCACACTAAGTATAGTCTAGTGAAGGCTCTTGATGACAATTGAAAGAATTGACGGGTTCAATTCTAATGAATATGCAATGTGCGATAAACGTGATGTCAATACTTTGCAAAACACAAATGAAAAGACTTTTAATAAAAATATAATTTCACAATGTATGAAATAAAGATGATTTAAAAACAAGACACAAGAGATTAAAATTTTTGTACAAGTATAAAATACTTGTACGGTGTTGTTAGAGAATTTTTCTAACCGCAAGTCTACGTGTCAAGTTTTAATATAGTGATATGAGTAGGGTTGTCGTATCCACATGGAATGCGTGTATAAGTACCAAGTATAAATTACCGATGCTATATTTGAGGATCAATAATAGGTGGATGTCTCAATTTATAAATAAAAATAACTAGATATAACTAATCAAAATATAAACATCTAAATCTATGGGAGAATGAATTCTAGAGGTGTGATGAATCTAGTTTTCCCTTATATTATCAATATAGTATATCAATCACAAATTACCAATTTATAAGTCAAGATTTCTACAATAATTATTTCCTCTCTCGAGTGCCAAATGATTTTAGATCACAATTGGGAAATCAATATCTCTATAAAGATCACCAATTGAAATCTCAATAAAAACTATGAATCTTGGTTGATGACTTCAAAGGATTCACAAATCTCTCAATTCTATGAAATCTAGGTTATGCTATTTCAAGGCCATGTATTCAATTACCTCTCTCAAGTGTCAAATCAAATACACCAAACACTCTAAATTATTGATCAAGTAATTTAGATGCAATAAATCCAAATAGCACAAATAGATTGGGAAATCTAGATTGACAAACCACAATATCAAAACATAAGTTCAAACATAGATTACATCATCCTCTAGAATTATAAAGTTTAGCTCATGATAAAAATACAAATACCCATAATCAAATGAGAATGCATCTCAAATGATATACAAGAAACAACAAAGAATGAATTAAAGAGATTAAAGAAGAATCTTATCTATTTTTAGATGATAAATACCTTCAATCTTCTTCCCCAACTCTTTCCTTGTGTATTGGTGGTGTTGGTTTTCATCCTCAAGTGTCATCCATGCCCTAGTTCAAAACTACCAAGTATCTAATTATAGTATCCTCCTTTTAGATCCAAAAATTGGGCGTTTTTATTTTGTCCGCCCACGGGTGCTGCAGTGCCAAAACACAAACCCAGACTGCCCATTTTCGATACCGGGCGCTGCAGCGCGTAGAACACTCATGGCGCTGCATTTCCGTTTTGGGCGTTGTGGCGCATTATTCTACGCTGCAAAGCACCTCTTTTTTATTTGTAGCACCATCCAAACGTCCGAATTTGCTTTGGATGTCTTCATAAGTGTTGTAGCTCTCTTTCTTAACTTTCCATAGCCACTTGAATCAGCTTAATATCAATTTTGTAGAGAGAGTTATGACCAAAATACTAAACCCCGATCTTTAGAAATTCCAGACGCATTTGGGCGTTTCTTCAAATCAATCTTTCGTTGTTTGATCATTCTTGCTTCTTTTGACACACGACTCATTAAAATGACTCTAGACTCAATATAATTATCCCTCAACATGTCTTGGCCACTCAAATGACTCGAAACAATAGAAATTAATACATAACCTATGAGATATAACAAAAACGACTCAAAATACTCAAAAACAACACAAAACTCTAGTCTCGGAAGCCCAAATCAATGGTATAAAGCCAAGTGAACAAATACCCCCAAACTTAGAATATTGCTTGTCCTCAAGCAATTACAAACTCATGAAGAATACGAAGTATCCAAGACACAAAAATATAGAAAACTTATTCGGCCCGACTAAGCGCAAAACTTCACGACTAAAATCATTTGTCTCAATACTCGTATCACTACCAATCAAACATGCGTTTTAACATTGTGATCAAAAGTGTGGAATGTACATGCCAACTCCGTTTACCTTATTCAAATAGATTCACGCAATCAAGTGTTATCAAAATGATCCACTTTCTGAACATCCAGATGAAATGCTTACCGGATTCCATAAGCTTGTCATTCACATTAATCTCCACTAATGTAGGCTAATGTAACACAAGGATCAATAGGACTTTTAAAGCTTGTAATGTGGGCTTAGGGTAAGGTAGGAAAATATAGGAATAAATGGCTCAAATCACCCAAACACCCAATTAACACTTCGAATTATCAATAGGCACTACCCTTCACTTTTTTTTTTGGCATCCCCAATGTTTATGAACTTTCAATCCCGTTGATTTTTTTTTTCTTTCTTTTTTCCACATTTTTTTGAACCCCCAAACTTATTCTTTTGCGTACATGGGGTTTCATATTTTTTTTTTTCAGCAACTTCATTCAATTAAATACATACCCTTCTCATCATCTCTTCCTCAACCTTCAACATTTTTCTATATTATGTGTGTACGTAGAGTGATGGGTAATTAAGATTTTCACATTTAGGCTCTAGGTATTTGATTGGTTGCCAAAGAAACGGGTTTATAAGGCTCAAAGGGGGACACTAGGGAAAATATAATACAAAGGTAGGCATTTTAGGCTCTAGCTTGTTCAAAGATGGCCTAAATCACTTCTTCATGATTACTTCGCCAGATTTCGCCTTGACTAGTGATCGACAAGTCCAAAGCATCCGGTGGGATCATAAAGGAACCACTCAATTGCATAAATCACCCCAAATAAATCGTGAGTTAAGCACATTGATGGAATTAATGGAAAGAAGATTAAATCACAGTTCAAACACATGCTCTTTTTGACCGTTCAACTCATATTCAACAAATTCACTTTGTCATGCAATTTCACGAGTTTAACAAACGCCCGACTCAACTCAGACTCTTTTTTTCATTTTTTTACTCAAGATCCGATGGACTCAAGATCAGGCTCGATAAATAAAACAGTGCATCGCCCCCAAACTTAAAACGACATTATCCCCGATGTGGAGGTGGGAAAAAGGACTTTCTGGTAGCCAGGAGGCGAAGACTCCTTAAGTCATGTGATACTACTACGTGTATGAGGTGTCTCGTATAAGCTTAAAATGCATCCTAGCGCACAAGCCCGTGGGTGTTGTATGCTCGAGGTGTGGTCTTGTTCTTCTCCTTCGCCTTGGCAGGGGCCCGGCCGCATCTTTGCAACCTAGCAAGGTAGACAAGAAAACAAAACTCGTGAACAAGGAACTCGGTTATGGGTGAGAAATCGAAGATCACAAAGACATACATAATGCACCCAAGTAAAAAATTATAGTGCCATGTCAAAAGATAAGCATGGAGATGCAAAATAGCACTAAACAATGTGAAAGCTGTCATTGGGGCATTTCATCAAACACCTCATATGCATGAATTTGGGCAAAGATAGTAAATGCAATGGATAACTCAATTCAATCCCAAAATTCAACACCAAACCTAAGTCAAGCATGATCAACCAATCCACAATCCATACATCAACACAATTATCCTAAGACTTCTACAATCCAATCACACCAAAAATCACAAGATGGGGAAAACCATGGGGTAGGTTTTGGAAGTTGCAAACTTACCAAATAATGAGTGAATGAGATGAAGATGGTGTGTGTGGTGTTAAAGTGCTCCGTTGTGACGATGGAGTGAGATATGTGGGATTTGCACAAATAAGAGGGGTGAAATGTGATACAACTTACTACTAATAATGCAAAAACTCAGAAAAAACAAAAACAACTACTAAACTAAATTAAAACTAAGAAAGCGATAAAAGGGGCTTGGGTTGCCTCCCAAGAAGCGCTAAGTTTGATCTTGACCAGGACTTTTGTTTTACTCAAGGGATCCAAAAACATGTGTCGATCATGCCACGCCTTTGTATTTTCCAACAATATAAGGCGATCCTTTAGTGTATATAAGGCGTGGATGATTAAGGATCGAATGTTGATGGTCTTTTGGAAATCAAAAAATGTGTTCCTAATGATGAAAAATGGTTTATCAATCATAGTAAAGATATTTCTATCTTTACTCACATTAAATATCATGAAATCTGTAGAACATGTGAATTGATCACCATTTTCAAACAATGTTCCTTCAAGTGTATGCTTCTTAAAATTTGATACATTTGTATTGAAGCTTACATCTAGAGTGCACATATTTTTGTCAATATGAGGATTTTCAATTGAGTGAGAGATAGAGATACTCCCTGAGTTAGTTTGACGTGGCTCCTCCTCTTGTAAGATCGGAATGCACTCATCAAAAGTCTCTCCAAATTTTGAAGGATGTCCATCTTTTTCATAATGGGCAATTCATGTTCATGATTTTCTATTTCACCAGGTCCCAAGAATGATGACGACTCTTCATTATTAAGTTGTTCAATCATTTGTTGGAGTAACTTTGACATATTTTGACATGTAATCTCAATTTGTTGAATGCTTGCCTCGGTTTGTAATAATCCATTATCACTTTCCCGATTTTTTATCTTACACTCTTCGATAAACTCAAAGAAGATACTCTTCCAACTCGGACCGACGTTTTTATCTCATCTTGTCGTCTTCTTGCCTCACAATCATCTAGAAATTGATAAAGTATTTCTTCCAAGCTAGACAATTGTTCTTGTGGCTGATGAAAGGTTTCATGATTTGCCATATTTTGGGCCCATACATTTTCTTGAGGTGGATAATAAGGAACAAAATGGTTCACACATTGACTTCCAAAAATCACAAAGAAGCATCATCGTTTGGCCACGTATATGCATACATTATAATTCCATCCAACGACGTGCTTAAAAAATTACACAAAAATTAAAACAAGAAAAGAAAAAAACAAAAACAAATAGTCAAATTACAACTAGGCAATCAACCTGATATCATACAAAACACATTCCCCGTCAACGGCGCCAAAAACTTGTTAGAGAATTTTTCTAACCGCAAGTCTACGGTGTCAAGTTTTAATATAGTGATATGAGTAGGGTTGTCGTATCCACAGGGGAATGCGTGTATAAGTACCAAGTATAAATTACCTATGCTATATTTGTGGATCAATAATATGTGGATGTCTCAATTTATAAATAAAAATAACTAGATATAACTAATCAAAATATAAACATCTAAATCTATGGGAGAATGAATTCTAGAGGTGTGATGAATCTAGTTTTCCTTATATTATCAATATGGTATATCAATCACAAATTACCAATTTATAAGTCAAGATTTCTACAATAATCATTTCATCTCTCGAGTGCAAATGATTTTAGATCACAATTGGGAAATCAATATCTCTATAAAGATCACCAATTGAAATCTCAATAAAAACTATGAATCTTGGTTGATGACTTCAAAGGATTCACAAATCTCTAAATTCTATGAAATCCTAGATTATGCTATTTCAAGGCCATGTATTCAATTACCTCTCTCAAGTGTCAAATCAAATACATCAAACACTCTAAATTATTGATCAAGTAATTTAGAAGCAATAAATCCAAATAGCACAAATAGATTGGGAAATCTAGATTGACAAACCACAATATCAAAACATAAGTTCAAACATAGATTACATCATCCCTCTAGAATTATAAAGTTTAGCTCATGATGAAAATACAAATACCCATAATCAAATGAGAATGCATCTCAAATGATATACAAGAAACAACAAAGAATGAATTAGGAAGGAATTAAAGAGATTAAAGAAGAATCTTATATATTTCTAGATGATAAATGTCTTCAATCTTCTTCCCCAACTCTTTCCTTGTGTATTGGTGGTGTTGGTTTTCATCCCCAAGTGTCCTCCATGCCCTAGTTCAAGCTACCATGTATCTATTTATAGTATCCTCCTTTTAGATCCAAAAATCGGATATTTTTTGTTTTGTCCGCCCAGGCAGCTGCAGCGCCAAAACACAAACCCATACTGCCCATTTTCGGTGCGGGGCTGCAGCGCGTAGAACACTCAGGCGGGCGCGAACGCCGTTTTGGGCGCGGTGGGCATTGCATTATTCTGTTGCGGCGCCTCTTTTTCGTTGTAGCATCATCCAACCGTCCGAATTTGCTTTGGATTTCTTCATAAGAGTTGTAGCTCTCTCTCTTAGCTTTCCATAGCCACTTGAATCAGCTTAATATCAATTTTGTAGAGAGAGTTATAACCAAAATACTAAACCACGCCGATCTTAGAAATTCCAGACGCATTTGGACGTTTCTTCAAATCAATCTTTCGTTGTTTGATCATTCTTGCTTCTTTTGACACACGACTCATTAAAATGACTCTAGACTCAATATAATTGTCCCTCAACATGGCTTGGCCACTCAAATGACTCAAACAATAGAAATTAATACATAACCTATGAGATATAACAAAAACGACTCAAAATACTCAAAAACAACACAAAACTCTAGTCTCGGAAGCCCAAATCAATGGTATAAAGCCAAGTGAACAGGTGTTCATTAGAACAAAAACTCTTCAAAGGGTGATGTTGTTTACAAGATACAAAAATACAAAGTAAACAAGAAAACTAGAAGAACAACTCCCCTTTGTCTCCAAAAGTAACAACACTCCTTTACAAAATGTGAGACTACATTTAATGCACTCCAAACACTCAATATACTGTTTGAATCTATCTCACATAAACACTCAAAAACTCGACTTCAGAAAATGATGCCAACATTTCTCGGTATCACCGAGCCTAATTTTTCAGTATGAAAAATTTGGAAGATGAACTCTCAAATCTTCTAAAATCAGTAGTCGAAATGTGTTGGTTTCGATCTTTAAATAGTTATCTCTTGAATAACGTGCAAGAAAATAAGAGAAAAACTTCCCGCAAAATTTAAGGAGAAAACCGCCTACCACAATAAACTTCGAGGAGTTAGAAAGCTGAATTTAAAACTTCTAACATAACTCCTGGAAAAAAATGAAAATATTAACAGATTAAAAAGAAACCATAAACCGCAAGAAAAAAACGAGGAAAAACTAATGTTTGACAATTTCAAACATTAACATAAATGAACAAAAAACAATGAATGATGATCATAAATACAGAAATCCAATGAATACTGCCAAAAAAAATTGACCCATTTTAGGACGATAAATTATTAATGAAGGAAAAATCTCATTTTAAGAAATTCAATTGGAAAATTATGAGAAAACCAAGAAATACCGAATTGACACAATAATGATAAGAAAAAAAAATCTCCAAACAATAATCTTTATAAAACCGAAGAAAATTCAAAACATATTTCAAATGAACAGTTGAAAAAGAAGTTGGAAACATATAAGATACTATGAATAAAATTCAAAACTCATGTTTGAATTGAGGTTGTTGCTACGGTGAACTTCACTTATTATGATGTCTTGTTTCTTGTTTTAAAACATGGGAATAATAGAATAATTTGATATGTTTAGCCCGCATCTTAATTTCAACTTATTGAATAATTATTATTACAATTGATTTTTTGGCGATTTAGAGAAAAATCTAAGTTTAAAAAAATTGCCGTGACTCGGGGGCCCATTTTAATTTCGCTTAGGGCCTTGGAGGCACGAGATCCGACCTGCGAATGACGCCCAATTTTCTCACTTGGTCATGGCCCACTAGGCTTGGCTCGGCTCGGCCCGGCCGTTAACATCTCTACCTTGTAATCTAAACGGTCATGCTTCGAATTTTTGTTGAGAAACCAATCAATTCTTTTTTTCTCTAGATATATCATGGTCCGTCAAGAGAGAGAGTCGAGTCATGTGGAATTTTCTGCGTTACATATGCTAATGACATTGTTAACCCAAGTGAATCAACAAGGCACTATGTATTTTTGCTTATCAATTACCGCCCATATAATTGGTCGGTTAAAAAACCAACAGAAATGGATTAGTGACAATCAAGATAAGGACTTGAGGAAATAGTAGAATTTGTTGATTGACAATGACCTAAAATTTATTTATTTATATTTTTATTGTAATACTAGCAAGTAGCAACTGAATTATTTAACATCCACCCAATGAAATATATTTGTTTATTAATTTTTGTGATTTTTTAAGTAATACTAGCGGATAGCAACTGAATTATTTATTTAACACCCCAACCACCCACTCACCCACCCATCCAACCACACACACAATATATATGTATATATTGTGTATATTTATGAAGGTGGGATCACAATCCGACCACCCGCAAATATGATATTAGGTTTATTTAAACGACAAGTATGTGTGATTAAACAACTTAATTACTTTGGCGAAACACTGACCGGCCCTCACATCATTGATACCTTTGTCCACTAAATTAATGCAACCTTTTCCACTACTATAAGTCTATAATCTTAACTGCAAGATTGGTATGTGGGAATGGGGCAGAAATAAAATGAACATTTCTTGTTTCATTCTCATTCATATGTTTGGTATGCTTTAGTAATGAGAATACTCATTCTCATGGGAATCCCTATTCCCAAAAGTAAGAGAATGATCATTCATCATCTCCCCATGAGTTTAGCTATTCTCAATCATCAAGAATGACTCATATTTTATTTTTAATAAAATTATTTTTTATAAATGACTAAAAATGTTGGATATAATCTATATTTTCGAAAAGTAGTGTGATAAATAAAAAAAATATTTATAATTTAAATATAAGTTATATTTAATATTTTAATAAATCATAGTCAATTTCTATCAATATTCAATAGTTAAATCAAAATTTTGATATATAATTCTTTTGTTGATTTTCTATATTTTCTTATAAAAAATTGAGATAATTACAAAAATACCCATGAGATTTGGGATAATTACATAAAAACCCGAGATTTTTTAAAATTACAAAAACACCCTTGAGGTTTGATTATGTCTTACATTGTCCCCCTTCATAAGCAAAACAATATCAAAAACCCCCTGATATTTATAAAAATACTATAGTTACCCCTTAAATTTAACACATAATCAAATCTCGTAGGGTTTTTTGTAATTTTAAAACATCTCTGGATTTTTTTGTAATTAGCCCAAGTCTCAGGGGTGTTTTTGTAATTATCCTTAAAAATATTATAAATTATTTTTGATATCATAGATATAAATCTATATATGTATATATATATAATCTTATATCATTTACGAATAACATATTTAATAAAATTTATCTAAAAAAATCTTATTTAAGAGAATTTGATACTTAAAAATTATTTTTCTCAATTACTATCATTAATTTATAATTACCAATCAAGATATTTAAATCAAGTAAAAAATCGTCATCCATTCATTTCTCCATTCCTTGTACATAACAATTATAAGAATAACAATACTACATCATTCCATTCCTAATGTTATTCCATTCCAAAACTCATTCCATTCCAACCTAATTTCATTCATTCATACCAATCATGCCGTAAATATTCCAATAAAAATATACCCATAAAGATATGCTATAGCTAGGGTTATTTTCTTGTCAGTAGCATTTGCCACACTACTAACTAGGCAGACGCTTTATGAGAGGCGTCTGGCGACTCAACTTTTTTTTTTCTTCTTTTGACACGTAGGCGCAGTTTATTGGCGCCTACAACCTTTTTTTCGAAATTTAATTTTTAAATATAAAAAACACGATTTTTGAATATTACTAAATTTAAATATTACTCAATCGAAACACGATTACATAATAAAGTAAACATAATTAAAAAAACAACAAGAAAATTACATATTAAAACATTTGAAATAATATACGGCATGCCATTACAACATAAGTACGTGAAATCGTCATGCAAACAACGAGAACATCGCACGATCAAACTGACGCCTACAACTCGAATCGAAATATTACTCAATTAAAACACGATTACATAATAAAGTTTACACCACATAATTAAAAAAAACGGCCAGGTAATGCATATTAAAATCTTTGGAATAAGATGCAACATGCTATTATAACATAAGTATCACGGCCGTGACGCACGAAAAGAACAAGAACATTCGTCAGTTTGACTGGCGCCTACAACCGAAAAATGTTCCGGTTGTTTGCTTACCGGTTATTCGCGTACTTATGTTGTAACAAAGATGTCGTATCTTATTTTAATATTTTAATATGTAATTTCCTTATTGTTTTTATTATGTGTTGTAGACTTTATTATGTAATCGTGTTTCAATTCAGTTAGGGGTGAGCAAAACTGAACCGGAACAAAAAAATAGAACCGGACCGATGGTTTGGTTCAGTTTGGTTCATTTTTTTTTGTTAAACGGTTTGGTTCAGTTTTGAATTCACTAAACCAAATTAATTTTTGGTCCGGTTCGGTTTGGTCCATAAAATATCGGTTTGCACCGAACCGAACCGAATATATTTATTTCTACTTTTATATATTTTTTATATTATTATTTCAATTTTTAATTTATTTTATTGTTAAATTATAAAATAAATATAAAATATATATTTTTTAGCAAAAAGAACGTAAAAGCCCAAAATAAAGCCCAAACCGAAAAACCGAACCGAACCAAACCGAAATAGTTTGGTTTGGTTCGGTTCGGTTTTCCTAGCATTGTGGTTCGGTTTCGGTTTGAAAAAATATAAATTCGGTTGTCGGTTTTTTGCGGTTCGGTTTGGTTTTGCACCGAACCGGTTGTTTGCTCACCCCTACATTCAGTAATATCCAAAAATTATATTTTTATATTTTAAATTAAATCTCAAAATAAAAAAAATCAGGTTGTAGGCGCCGATCAACCGGGCGCCTACGTGTGTCGTCGAGAAAAAAAAAAAAAAAACAGATCCAAGTCGCAGCGCCTCTCATAAAGCGTCAGATAGTAGCGCCCTTTCTAGGGGCGCCTACACTTATATTTTTAAACATTCCCCAACCCACCCTCACAACAAAAAAGTCTGTGGCATTATAAAATAACCCCTATAGCTATATTTAAAATCCAAATGTTTAAAATTGGAAGCAACATTTGAAATTGTTAATATTTTAAATATATTTTAGATCCATCATAATAATAATTATACATATAATTGTTGGATAAATCAGTTAGTGTACATCAAAACGACTATGAAATTTGAGCGGAGTGTTGGTTCAAAACTTTACAGTCGAGACAAGAATTATACTATTTATTTTTAAGATGAAATTATTCTACACACTATGCATACATAATTTGACAATCATTTCCAAAATACAAAGACTACTATTATGCGATAGTTGCACTAAAAATCTCAAGAACTTCATACACTTAGTGTTGTGAATTCTTTAGAAAGACTTGTGCAAAAAAAAGGAGAGAAGAAGTAGAAAAATGTATGGGTAAAATGAATTATCGGTAGTCGTTTTGAGAATCTCGGGATTCTATGGTGCAACTATTAGTCTTGTTTGATTAGAACCGTTAGATCGCTTCATTTGATCAGAAAGATGGTACCTTGTGCCAAAGGGCGGTTATGAGTAGCCTCTCGCATCATGTTAGCATAACTACCAACTGCAGTCCTCCGATCGCGCCTTTGTCGTGACCAGCTTGTTAAACTAAGCGAGCTAGAGAGTATTCGTATATTGTCATTGAAAATGTGTAAACTGTATTATTTAGTTTCATAGCAGAGGATGTATTTATCACAGAGAATATAACTGTCAAGCTAACAGACTAACAAACTTAACTGCTAAATGTAATTAACTAACTATAAAACTAACTTGTACATCTGTCATATACGCTCTACTCATAGCCACTTCCGATCCAATCAACACCAACTGCTCACCACACATCGTTCACCACGCATGCGTTATTTAGATGAATCAACCTTGCCCTTTGCTACGTGAGCTTCCATGCTATGTCACTGAACAATCAAAAGAAACAATGATTTATTTTCTCAAAAATTTAAGTGCTAAGTACGCCTTTAAATGTTCCAATGTGACTAGGTGGCGTTTGCATACTTAGCTCATATGGCTCGTTGAGGTTCTGCGATTTTTGTAACAAATTTCAAATCGATTTTCCTTATGCGATTTTGTAGTTCTAAAATCGCAACCACACCAACGAAACAATGTAGTTTCCATTCAATTTAAACTCGCAGTTTTATTCGAGTCACTAATGATGTGGCGGTGATGGGGGTGGTGCGATTGGGGCCATTCGGACAGTTCTATAAGTTCTTGATCACCCTTAAGTCTATATATTTAAGTGGGCACGGATGACCCCAATTTGGCCATTTTTTCCTTTTTAAATATTCACTATTGTTACCACTAAAAAAAGCAGTGATAGCAGTTTTTTTTTTTTTTTTTTCCTGTCATTCCAAAAGGACGAGATCATTTAGAATAATTATGAATATAAACTCATACAAGTTGACAAAAATAAAAGGAACAAATCAAATAGTTTGGATGTTGAATGTTTTCAAACGTAATAATTATATTTTTATCTCAAGGTTAGATGTGCATTAAAATTATGGAATTTGTTGAATCAACATTGAATTCAATTTTTGAAAAGTAATACAAGGCCTGAATAGACATCCTTTTTAAATCGAAGGATGGCTTTTGACGTGACGTTAGTCCAGGAAAAACAGCATGCTATTAAAGACTTTGACATTTAGTCATTTACTTCGTCGGTCATATTTGGAAATTCAACTTCCAAATGTAAATTTCAGTCTTCAGATCTTCAAATAGGAGAATAAGAATAATTAGGATGTGCATAAATCATAATTTAAACTATTTTTAATCTCACTGGTATTATTATATAATTTGATTTTATATCAATTTTTTTTTGGCTTAAAGTTCAAATTTATTTGTAGCATCTTATGTGTTTCATTTGAGTCTTTCATGAAAATTTAAGGAAAAAAATAGGAAACCAAAACACGAAAAATCAATGGTATACAAGGAAAAAATGACCCAATGAAAAAAAAAAAAAAAGGAGAAAAAAATTGTAAAATTGTGCTATTTGGGTATTGCAAATATATATATAATATACACAAACTATACTTCAGACATGTAACTTAAAATTAGGGTGATGATTCCTAAATATAACTCGAATTTTTGACATGAACCTTGTGTGTCAGTCCGACCCGCAAACATGAACCGTGGGCCCTGAAAGCGATCAAATTGCCACCTCTACGTAAATTTAGAACTGACACACCACTCTATAATCTATTGGTCTAAATGTTACGTAAGACTTTGTTAACAATGTAGATTATGAACAAGGGCAGAGATAGGGGCCACTCCGGCCCCCCCCCCATTTTTTAATTTTTTTACACTATAAATTTTTTTAAAAAAATAAATTATAATTTATACAATTTTCCTGTATTGACACCCCGATTTCGTGATCGCCCACCGAAAATATATTTTCTGGCTCCGCCCTTGATTATGAATGATTAATTATTGAATTAAATATAGATCTGCGCTTTTTGAAAAAAAGTCAAATTTGCGAATCTAACTTATATTCAAAAATTATTAAATATGGTCTTACCCAATTTTTTGGACCAGAAAAAGTAAAAACTACATGCATTAGACTAATTAATGACATGCAATTAAATCTCATATACTAGGCACGAAAGGAAACTACCAAGTACCACACATTTTCGTAAAAATTGAAATTCCAAACAAGTCATCCATTTATTAGGTCTATTAGTCTACACACATTTTCTTCTACTCTATGGATTTGAATGAAAAAGGGATAATTACAATACTCCACGCAAAATATTAAAAGAAAAAGAGTGTGGAATTAGTATACCAAACGTGGTATATCTTAAACCGTGAAGTCTCCTTCTCACCCGCAGACATTTCGTTTGCTTGAAATGGTGCCCACTGCCCACCAAACTAAATTAAAACAAATAATGCAACGGGTCAGATAGTGGTCGAATGATTAATTAAATAGTAATTGGATACACTTCGTTTTGGAAAAAAAAATTGTTAGAGAATAGTGTTAAAGAAAGTTTTGAAATTTTGAGAGTGAGATTGAATATGAGATGAAAATGTTATGATAAAAAATAATTTGATATATAAATAATAAAATAATGACCGGATATGGTTGATAGTTGTAACTATGTGAGTGACTGAATACTGAAATTTGTAGAATTATGTGTAATAAAGATTGATGATTTGACTTTTTTTTTTAGAGTAGATGTTATTGATTGAAGAAAAAGCAAAAAGTGAGTAAATAATAGTACATTTTATGAATCCTTTTTAGGGATAATTACAAATACACCCCTGAGGTTTGGGCTAATTTTAAAGAAATCAGAAATATTTCAAAATTACAAAAAATCACACCATGTTTAACTATGTGTTAAATTTATGGTGGAAAACTGTTATATTTTTATAAATATCACAGGTTTTTGATAAGTTTTTTGCTTTAATGTAAGACGGAATCAAACCTCAAGGGTTTCTTTGTAATTTTTAAAAACTTTAGGATTGTTTTGTAATTAGCCCAAACTTTAAGGTTTTTTTTGCAATTATCTCTTCTTTTTTTTTTTAGACAATCATATGTTTGAAGTAAAAAGTTTTTCTAGCGGGACAATATAATTCTTTTTTTACTATTTAATCGCGCCCTACAACTCTTCAAGCTTAGACCAGAGGCCCCTCAGCTCCGAGAATATATGGTTGAAGGAAAATATATATTTTTTTTTGAGAAATAAGGAAAATATAAATTGAACATACAGTAATCATTGGTTTCGAAAACCCCAGAAAAATAGTTGAATGGAAAGAAAAATTGATTGAACGTATAAAAGAAGCAAAATAGGGGATGGTGTCCTACAAGCGATAAACACTGCCACGTAGTGAAATGTGAATGGTCTATAATAAAATCCAACCACAAATTTGGAATAGTACTAAGATCTTGCTGACTCAGAAATGAGCTAGCTTTGTTTTGTGGGAATCTCCTGACTAGGCTCTTCTATAAATCCAATCCTTTTGTACTCCCGCAGACTTTTTCTTTGTGTTTTTCACGTGGCGGTGCTTATTTGGTTGGTTCGTCGTCTAAGGTGCCCCAAAACTAAATGTAAAAATGAATAGTGATTTAATAATTACTTTTCTCAATCCCAAATTACAGACACGTGAAAGTTTGAAACATTTTTAAAAATTAAAATCTTATTTAATTGAATCCGGGCAAAACTGAAATCTTATTGCAATTAAAATCGACACTTTATGACCATTAACTATTTTTACTGCAGAATTAGCTACTTGTTATTTATCTTAATAGAGAAAAAAACCCATTGTACCTGTTGACACATTTTGCCAACAATGTCGAAATATGTAAAAGATTTAACACGTGGAAATATGATGTATCGAATACGGCGTTTATTTATGGCTAATTATGCCTTTTTTGCGTAATGCCGAGCCAATTATTGGGGTGGTTTTCTTACAATCTCGCATTTTCAAGTCCCTCCTCCTTTTTTTTTTCTCTTAAACGAGGATCTTTATACCCTCGAGTAAGTGGGCCAATGATCATCTCTGACTAATCAATCACTAATCAAGTAAAATAATTAAAGAAGGACACATGTCCCTCTCTAATCGCAAGCATGTCACCCAACTCTTGCCACTTGGAAACTCCCTCTCAGAACTTTTTGACATGGCATAGTTTCCGATACCGATAAAGACTAAGCATGGGCAAGTGGTTATTTTTATGAACATCGCGCATGCGTTTAAAACGAAATTTGGGCTCGGGGGGTGGGGCTCGGCATGTCATCATGCGTGGTTGGGCTCGGTAGTGGGCGAGCACGATTCATGACGTGTCACCATGCCTCGCATCGACGTCACCAGAGGCCTCTACTCCGGATATGTCTTGGGCGATGGCGTGGATTAATTTTTTTTTTTTCTCAAGGCGTCATCAGATCTGAAATCTGAGGACGATCTTTTACCTATCATTTTTAATCACTCATATGTTTCATCTTTTTGGCAAAAACAATCTTATCTTGTAAAAAAATTAGGCACATAAGGGCCATTAATGTCGATGTCACAAAAGAATAATTCTATCATAATAACGCACTTTTTCAATTTTTAACAAATATTAAGGTAACATCCAATAAAGAACGCCTGGATACGAATGGTTGTTTTCCACGTGGCGATCCATCTTCTCATCATCTGAGTCTGATCCAATCATGTCCCTCACCCCATTGAAATAAAATAATCCCCAAAAGTCCCTTTTTATTTTTAATTTTTATAATCCCCTCCTTTAATCTCTCCACCATTGATTATTATAAATAACCCATTGCAACGCCTCCAAAACTTCTCACGTTTTCTTTCATTCTTTCATCATAATTCCATCCAAAATACAGTTCAGCAATAGCAATTTCTTACTTTTCTTTCTATCAACATAATAATCACACACAGAGTAATTCTCAACCGTAGATTACATCTGTAGCTAGCTGTACACTTCAAAAACCTTTAAGGGGGAAAAGAGAAAAAAAGCTAATAGACAGAACTTTAGAAGTGATTTTTAATGGAAATTCCGGAGATAAACATGATAAGCGATTTTGAAGCAGGAATGAAATGCCTGCAAAATCCATCATTAATTTCAGATTTTTTTCATTTCCTGGTGTAGAAAAAGTTCCTCAAGTTTACAGATTCTGGAAATGGGGTGCTTTGATTTTTGCGTTTTTTGCGACTTTCAGCAGCATAATCAGGAGAATTAAACTTATTTTCTTCCGTTTTCATACTGTAAAACCTTCTTCGCTTCAAAATCAAGAGATTATTGAGTTTAGTGAGGACGATGATATCTCCTTAGCGTCTTCGGATGACGAACAGGAAGAAAGGGATAATCGCCCAACGACGTCGTTTCGAGGTCAACACCGCGTTGATGAGGATTTCTGCGTGAAGGGTTCGCGCCTCTGTTTTAGGAACCAGTGGTCGATTGGAAACTTGAGGCAGCGGAGACGGCGGAGCAGCGGCGGCGCGTGGTCGGAATTTGCTTCCGGTAAAAATGTTGTCAAGCTTTGGGATAGTCTAGGTCTGAGTCTAGATTTCGATGAGGATTTGTTCAGCTACGATTCGCAGAGCGTGGTTTCGACCTGGGATTGCGATCGAGACTGGATGACAGGGGAGTTTTCCGGCGGGGTCTGGAATATCTCCGCGGCGGCGCCGATGTCGTCTGCTCCGGTGGTCCTGACGGCGGAGAGTAACGGGAAGGAGACGGCGTAGTTTTGGGCGGTTACGATGCGCGGATGCGACGTCGCGTTCCGGCTTTCTACGCCGAGTGGAGCTCGCCGGCGGAGAAAGTGGGCGGTGTCGCCGGCGGCGGAGTTGGGAAGGTTTACGTCAGGGATGACGTCAGCGGGGTGGTAACGGTTGGTGATGTGAGGAATGTTAGGAGGCCGTTAGAGAGTGTGAGAGAGTCTGACGGTGATACGTGGTGGGACGCTGACGCCGTTATCGTGGAGAATGAATTTGAGGAGTCCAGGTAAAGTAAAACAACCAAACAAACGCGGTCCATGAGTTAACTGGGCCAGGTTTGGTTTGACCTGGGAAGGAGAAAGGGCAAAATGTGGCCCAAACTAGAATTTTCGTGGAAAAGACAGTCTTGTCTGTAAATAATTATTTCAATAAAATATTCCCGATCATTTATTTATTGTTACTTAATTGTAGGTTACTATTGTGTATTTTGCTGCTGCTAAATGTGGCAAATTTTATAACAAAATTTGTTATTTGCGTGTCATTTTTGTATCTAGAACTTCATTCATATATAGATGTGATTATAGGTGTATAACACAAAATTAATGGTTCAGAGAACAAAAGTAGCAAATATAAGAATTTATTAAAAGAAATAAAGAAATAATTAAAGAAAACAAAAAGGTAAAATTGCAATTAGGACCGCGACTATAGGGGTTGCAAAATTGGACATGTAAAAACCAGGGTAATGAGATCTACCAAGTGGATACAAACCTAACTCCTGTTTGATTTTGTCAAGTGTCCCATTATGACGTAAGCTTGTATATTTTTTTCTTCAGAAAAATAGAATCAAAATGGGACAAATATCACAATCACACAGTAGTTGAATTGTTGTGTAACATCTAATTAGCCAAAAAAAATCACATTTTGCAAAAAATTCTACATTTAAAATAAATAGCTATTGAGTCCTTTTTTCTGCTAGAAAGTTGATGGTTCACGTGCTAGTTATTTGACATTTTCTTGAAAATATTCAATTTACATTTGAAAAAAAAGACTAAATTCACAATATTTTTAATTGTGCCATTTTTTTGTTTTTTGCAAAATGCTATTTTTACGGGATCAAGTTTGCTAAGGAGATTAAAATTGTAGTATAGCAAAAAAAGAAAAGAGAGAAATAAAGAATATCACCCTTCAGTCTTTATTTTCTTTTTTTCCCAATCCGTAAAGCTATTATTGGAAGTACTTCATGTGAAAAATAAGAATTTTTTTTTGGAGGGAAATGTGAAAAATAAGAATTAGGTGCGCCCAACCACATCTAGAAGGGTAATTGGTAAAAATAGTTAAATATTACGGCACGCAATTCATAGAAAGTTCAGCATAAAATAAAGCAATGACTTAGGCCTTGTATGGTTATGTTTCATTTTGACTATTTACAGTTTAGTGTTGGAAAATGAATTTTGGAAATTTATTGGTTTTCGTGAAAACCGAAATTATGTTTGGATGAGTGAATGAGAATGAGTTTTATGTAGGTTTGGAAATGAGATTATGTTTGGTTAAGTAGTTTTGAAATAATATTTTATGTATATAATAATTTAAAAAAGTTGATAGTGGTTGAATATTTTAATTGGATATATAATATTATATTTGTAAGATTGTAGGCTAGTGGATCCCATTAGATATATATAGTAGTATTTTAAGTAGATAAAGTTGGTAATGGAGGGTCCCACATATATAATTGGATTAAAAAATAAGAATAGTGATTGATAAGTGATGTAGGGTAGTGTATAGGGTTGAGAATGAAATTGTAGGTTTGAGATGGTGTTTTATGTGAAAAGTGGAAAGTGGAAATGATGATTTCCATTGGAAATTTTAAACGAATGATTCCATTTCATGAATAGTTGGAAATTGGAAATGGGGCCTTTAAACATAAACAAACAAGGCCTTAACTTTCATCTTTATAATGGTAACTTCGACCTAAATTTTTTTGTCTTAAATCATAAGTGGCCGGTGATTTGTTTTAAGTTTAAGCATATAGTTTATCTTAACGGGTAAGAAAAACAGATCTCGAAAAACAGATCTCGAGGAGGATTAGTTGAGTAATTTTGCAGTCCCTGCTTAAGCAGTTTATTAAATTGGTAATGGTACAAGGGTATGGCCAGTTAATTTATTATTAGTTACATGATTTGCAAAACTGTGTCAAAAGATCCTTACTGATATTCAACAATCAAACTTGGACAACAACATAAAAATGATACTAATACTGTTCTAAAGTCTAAACAAGTGATGCGACTAAGAAATTGGTTGTGGTCGTTAAATAGTGATTAAATTGAGGCGGCGAAACTCGATAATTTAGTGCTTTTGAATGATTATAAATTTATACTCGCATGTTTTGACTATTTACCAAACCAAAAAAAAAAAAAAAAAAAAAGGCAAAACATTTCACCTAAGCTAACTTTCACTTTAAAAAAAAAATTTAAAACTTAATGTAGTCGACTTTCCCAATAATCTTAAAATAATACTTGCATTCAACTGCAATCGTTGGGTAAAATGCACAAACTCTTCTATGATTTATGTTAAATATTATTTAAGAACTTAAAAATTTCAATTCTTATAGTGAAATGGACATTATACTCTTTGACAAAATTGTTCTTTAAGGTCATGAGTTCAAGTCCTTAAAGATACATTTTTACTGGCTCTATCAGTTACCATTGTTTCTTGCTTTTCAGCATCATGGTTTGGTGCGATTTCCACTGGAATCAGTGACTTTCTGGGAAGATTATAAGGGGAGTAGGGTGGCATTGGATCCCTTGCGCGGAGTAGCGTATAAGCCTTATTGGGAATTCGAGGTTACTTGAGGCAAATTCCGCATTATTTACATCCTTCGCAGGACTCTAGGACATGAGTTTAAGGCCAAGATTAGTCCGGGAAGTCGAGATCTATGATATCAAAAGATAAAAATAAAAAATCGAGAATTATTGGTGCTCCGACCATAATTATGATCATGTACCATACCATAAGCTCTCTCTTTTCAATAGTTATTGATACAATCTTTGTTCGAAAATTTTCCTTTCCCACTAAAATAACGAAACATTGATGTCAAAACTCAAACGAGAATTCTGTTAATTTTGTGTTAACATACGAAAAGGTTAAAGGCATAATAGCGACGGTTCAGAAAGACTGTAATTTTATATCACATTTTTTACGTTGCCTCAGTTTTCACAATGACAATTGATCAATCATTAGTCTTTTTCAGATTACGACAACTTGTGAAAATTGGACATATTGACTTTTGTGTTTTTTTAAAAAAGTATATATATGTATGTGTGTTTACACATAGTTATGTAGTTGTTTGTGCAGTTAGAATAAATTAATCAATAAAAAACCCCACTAATTAATGATGGAGATACACTTGATATAAGAAAAATGATAATGGGCGACAGCATCGCGATGCTAGAGAGATTTAGGGACATTCATGATTGATTTTATTTGACTCGTTAATTGCGCTTCAAATTAAAAAATACTGGATGATTTAGGGAATATTAGGTGTAGCTTATTTATCTGATTGCAAATTGTAATTGTAATAATAGAATTTCATTCTAACATAATTAATTTGAAGTTGACCATATTTCACTACAATGTCAACATAATTTAAAGATAAGATATCTAACAAATTACTACAAAAAATCCAGGTTCTAAAGCGGAGAATTCTAACATAAATAATTTTGTCACTAAATTTTACATTTACTTACAAAATAAAAATATTATTTTCTCCAAATTATTACCGACAAATTACCAACAATTTTTCAATTTACCCGAAATGATTTTTAAGTAGGTATTTACCAATAGTTTTAGATTCTCGTTGGTTAATATTTTACATACAATGATTTTACCTACAACTATTTTACCTACACTTTACAATTTTCTTAATATTTACCTCTGATTTTTTGCAGGTAAACTATTTTTTTGTAGTGAAAAGGTAATGTGGGCTTAACATCGCCACCACAAGAGACTTAAATCTATTGTGGAGTGGAGGTCATGAGTTCAAAGCCTCACTCCATCAAATTACTTCTCGGGCGTATGCGAGTTGGTGAAGGCGCAGTGGGAACTCATCTGAATATCATCCAGGTGTGGATTTGATTTAGGGAGATATCAACTATTGTTAGATTTGGAGGGTACGTCAAGAGACCTCTACTATAACACTTTGGAGGGCGGTGCGTGCACATCCCACTGCGCTTACCTTGGCCTCGATGAAGGGCCGGAAGTTCTTGTCCTCGGGCGTAAGTCGTAGCTTTTTTTTTTGAGTCACAATGAATTTCATTCATTAAAGGAGAAACTTACAACTGGTTACAATAAATGTAAAAACAATTGCAAGCCTACGGATTATAGACCTATACAAATCTAAAACAAGATTTTAAATTGAAACAGATTCGACTAATCCATAGATTCGAACTTCGCAATCGGGCGCCTGGACAAAACACGTACCAAAAACTTGATCTCGTTTTCTCATATCATCAGGTAATGGCACATCCGAATCTTCTAAACAAATCCACAAAAGGGAATGAGATAAAAAGCGAAGGAAAAACCACTATTGGGACAAGAAGCCACCTATGGGGATAAGAAAAAAAAAAAACCAAACGACAAGAAAACCAAAAGGGAAGATAAAAGGAGGAAACAAAACAACAAAAAAGGGAAAAACATCGGCCTCTCCTCTCTCCTACACCACCATCCACGACCAACACCACCTCCATGGCCCGTACATCAATGGATATCGTGCACAAAAGGAGGAATGAGATCTCTGCTACACCAAGTCATCTCTAAAAGCCTTTGCACCAATCGGTCTCGAAATATGAGCATCCTACCCAGATCGAAAGCATCCATGGCGAAAAGAGAAGAGGAGATGGTGAGTGAGTGAGGGAGGGATGGAGAGAGGGGGGGAAGAGAGGTTTTTTTTTTTTTTCTTTCTAAGACAAAGGGCGGCTAGAGAGAATTAGGGCTACAAGCCCCAATAACTAGAGAGAATTGTAAGTCTGTAAGCTGAGTTATAATAGAAAATGGATATTGCAAAAGGTTTTATTATGAACCATATTGTTTTCACTTTGAATTTTGTTTCTTTTCCTGTCTACTTTTAACTGATTTTCACATAATTAACAAGTTTTCAATAAATAGTTACATTTTTCACAGTTAATTGTTCTACACTGAACCCAAAAAAAAGAAGATGAAAATGTGATCTTTAAATGAAATAATTTGAGCTTTCAACGAGGACAGTTGTTTGCAGCTAAGGCTGAGGAGTACTGCATTATTGAAATTTTGTTGGCTAGTTGCTCTTGCCCTTTATTTTGATTCCTGGTTATCTGGCAGCATTAAACAAAATAATTATTAAATAAAGTCATGAAACTAAATTAAAAGACTTGTGTATAAGAAATGACCATGAGTTAAGTCTAGTGAATATTTGTATTTTCAAATACTATCCGCCAAGTTTTTTTTTTTTTTTTGTTTTGTTATCATAATCACTGTGTTTGAGTGAGTTATAAGTCAAGAAAACCTAATTATTTGTTGATCACTTGGATGAAATGTTGTGAGCCTTGTAGAATTAATTTTCCAAGCTGTTAGGCCTAACTCACCCTGATTTATGTTTATTTTATTATTATACGCATCTTATAATACATTTAATTGACAAATATCTGAATTGTTGTTCTAGCTGGCATCAAAATTATCATCTTTGTTTTCTTTGTTTTTCTTGTGTTACTTCAGCTACCCTACTATTATCTTTTTTTTAGCATTAAAATAAATTTCATTCATAAAAAAGATACGTGCAACTAATTACAACATCGAGAAGGAAACAGTTAGAAGGACTACATATAAAAGTTCGACAGAATTAAAATAAAATTTCTAAAGTATACAAGATGTGATTTTTTCATTGTCTAAAATAATCACTATTTATAAATGCAGTGTATGTGTATATGATTCAACCAGAATTAAGCATGCATGCATCAAACTAATATTACATTTTTCAATTTTTTTTTGCAAATATAAGATTTCGCGAATCTAATTTCACCATGAATTCATTATGTTACTTTTACCTATTCGATGCTATCAAAAATCAATAATATAAGGATTATAAGTTATAACATATATCATATATCAAAAATCAAATGTGAAGCCCAATGGAAAATGTCAGTTCATCAAGCCCACAAACTCTGATTCATAGTCCAATCCGCTAGCCAAGATGGGCTTTGGACTCTTTCTTGAGCATCAACTTCTAGATGTTATATACATACTTGCGATTAATGACCATTTTTTTTAATTGTTAACTAATTCCATCTTCACCAAAACAAACCCCTTCCCCTCACTCCCTCTATCTACCTTTCACGTTTTGAAGCGGAACAAAGTTGTTGAATAAGAAGTGAAGAAAGGAAAATCACAAGCTACAAACATACGTTAGTCCTAGTCTCCTAGACTTCCATGGTATTTATAGAGAGCCCGATTAGGGTTTCGATTTCTAGGAAACCGTTATAGAGAATATGTCGAGTCTCAGTTATGATATTTTATCTAATTAGCATATTTATTCTACGTCATTAGCAATCCCGAGCTCTTGGACGACAATAATACCGAGTTCATCCAAGAATATTCTAGGAATTGGGCCATAGATATGAGCTTATCAATTTCTTCACCTTAGTTAAGGAGTGACTCATAAATAATCATACCAAGCCCAAATAAGGAATTCATATATATCCAATATGAACTCAGTCTATTTATGCCAAATCACAAGATATATTTTTATTTCCAAAAAGTTATATATCATGTGAAGGGAGGGATGATGAGAACAGAACCACATATATCTGAAATCAGAACAGAGAGTTTTAACCACTTGACCACTTTCTGTTCCAATACTTTCATGATATCATATTGGTGTGTGTAACAGATAATATTAAACACTCATATCATCAAAATATAGGTCATTCTAGATTTTCAAGGATCACATATTGACGTGTATAATAAAAATATTGCCTACATGCATGCTTGTTCACATGAGTTGAAATGCACTTCAAGAGAAATTAACAATGATGTGATGCAAAAGCCAATCAATCTAAAAGAATGTTATTATTGTTGGAATTAAATTTGATTTGACTCCAATTATGATTGAGAAATATCTTAGAAAAATATATGTAATATATTGTTTCAAGAAAGACGATAGAATCAAGTAGATAAATTGCAACCCTGGATTAAAGTAGTGTTGGTACTTGGTATAAATATGGATAGTCCTGTTCATTATGTACCAAAAAGAAAAAATTCTCTCTTGTACTATTTGTTAGGAGTCCACCACCAAAACATTGGAAAAATGTAAAGAAAAAGTCAGAGAATGGGGAATGATTTTGTCAAAATTGGGCAGCACATTCGGTGTTTTCGATGCTTAATTTTTGGCACTTCTCCCTCTGCATCGTCTATAAAATGTTGTGGAAGAAATCATGACAAGTTGATGCATAGCTTGGCCATCCAATAGGGTATGAGAGGAAAAATGAGTATTCACATATATGGCGATCAATTTGTGTGGGTAATTTGTGATAGATGTCGGGAAATACTCAGGTATTTTTTTCTCTCGGGCAATACAAAGGGTTTTGGGGAATATTTTTGATAACTAATAAAGTGGTTATACAAGAGTTTATATTCTTAGATTTAGTCCACAAAACTCAAAGAGTATATTTTCTTGACTTAGGCTGGGTCTTTCAAACCACATAAAATCTATGTGCGTGTTTCATATTCTGTTTGGTGTCATTTATTTTTCACCATCATCTTGTTAGTGTGATTTATCGGATATTCGGGATAAATCAAATATCGAGCACAAAACGCATTTGTTGTAGTATAAATCAAAATGAGTGATGGAGCGGATCGTACTTTGGGTGGGTGTGGCTTATGTAATAAAGATGCGAAATAATCTAATTTTCTTGAGCAAAATAGTTTACAATGGTCGCAAGTATTCATCTGTAGGTGGAGTCCGAGAAAGTCACACGTGGCGGAAAAATCCAAAAGGTAGAATACAAATATTGGAATTTCTATCGTCCACGGTGTCCTCAAAGGATGACAAAAATGGAGCCCACCAGAAATCTTCCTGGAGTAAATGGGTGTGAGATAAATCCTGCTAGGCAAGAGTGAGCAGGAGATTGGACTACACGTAAGCATTGGTTGACTTGAATTGGGTGGAGTTATGATCTTACCGATTCAACATGTGCGAGATGACTAAAGCCAATGGTGTTTATGCAAAAAAATAAAGAAAAAGTCACGAGAAGGAGAGGGATTTTGTCAAAATTGGGCAAAGACATTTCGCCTAAAATTTGGCACAAGCGGATGAAGAGCTTGGTCATCCAACTGGGTATGAGAGGAAAAATTAGTGTACATATTTGGTGATATCAATTTGGTTGAGTCAAATGATAGAAGTCTTGATGAAGAGCTTGGTCATCCAACATATCTAGATGTTGGGAAACACTGTTGAAAGTTATACTTAATTTGGGTCCAAATCGAGCCGTCCATGGGGCGATCTAGGTGGCACCGCCGTCAGGTCCCCCTCTAGCAAGAGCCCCACCCCGGATTTGTCTTTTTATAATTGAATGATTTAGAATAAAATGATATGTAAAACAAAGACTACAAATTGCATGTGGTTTTGCACTCTCTTCTTAGTCCTGAAGAAAGGAGCTTGACTCTCGCAGCAACCAAATCTCCTCTATTTTTTTTTTTTTACTTACCCTTCTTGCTTCTTAAAGACATTCGATTTTCGGCCTTCCTTCAGCCAAATCCTCTTTTTTTTTGGTCCTTTCCTTCCCAAATTGGGCTTGCCCCAAATTTCGGCCTAATTGGCCTTTTGGTTCAAATAACTCTTATTCTATCACTACAAAGTAGCCCATCAAATTTGCATCACTATTTTAATTAAATTAGAACGTTGAAATGATAATATAATATTTTATTATATTATGTTTCCATCAATGAATTTATTTTTCATAATATTTATTAATTAGTTATATTAATGAGTCCGTTAGATTTTTGGTCTTTTCTCCATACCAAAAATTATTTTTTAGCCATGTTTTTCAAAAATATTTTTTTAGCCATTTTGAGTTCAAATATCCAATTTGCCCTTTTCCTCATTTCAGGGTACCGATAATGAGTTATGTATCACATCATTTTTTTAACAAATAGATAGGTACATTACCAGAGAACACACGAAAACATCGAATGATATGACCGTCAGGTTTTAGCGAACATGGCTAAAAACATATGGTTTTAAAAAACATGGGTGTTTTTCATTTTCTAAAAGCATAAGCTATAAAGGCCAATTTGGTCTATTAGCACTATTTTAATTTTTAAATATATGAGTAGAAAGGGCCCTATTTTGTTTTTCTCGCACTGCACTTTAAAACATAAGAACGACTCGGTCCAAATAATATTGGCCTTGAAAATATATTTTTGAATAAAAAGATAAAATTAGAGTCCAAGCCCAAATGACTCAAATTCTAGAATTTCTCTAGAAAAGTTTTGAGAAAATGTCTTAGATATTATTTGAGGAAAACTTGTAGAAACTTGTAGGAGGATTCTAGTGGATGAATTATAACCATTAGATCAAATAAATCCTAACAATTAATGAGAAAGCTGTCTTAGTATAAATAAGAGTGTTATGTTCATTTTCTACCAAGCCAAATTTGAGAACAATAAATAGAAGCAAATAATATTCCACCAAAAGTTCTTTTATATTTGTCAGGCTACATAATCTCATCTTCCTACAGACAAAAATATTTGGAACAAGTTGACTTTAAACATTTGGAACAAGTTGACTTTAAACTTGTAAATTTAATGTATGTATCAACAATCAACTTGCTCAAGTGTGAAAACAAGCACTTAGTATTTACAAAATTTTAGATGCAACAATGAATATGTTCAAATGATGCAAATTGACATATTTCAATATGCATGCACAATCTCAGTTTAATGGAATATTGAATAAAATAACAAAAGTCGTATTCTCTTTCAATTATCTGAGCAAGACTACAATCTTATTCAAACTACAGTACAAAATAATTGAATTCATTCCAGTCAAGAATGTAGAAAGGGACTTTTTTTGTAGACTTGAACTAAAAAGTCAGAGGCAATTTTATTAGCCGCACAACCTAGGACATCAACCTTCCCTAAAAAGGCCAAAGAATAATAAATCAAACAATTTTTCTAAAGAATTCACATTTGTGAATCATATCGATCGCTCACTATTCTGATCCCTGCCCGATCAATATTCCTAACAAATGTGAAATATAAAAACTAAAATCAACAACGAAATCCTAAAATAAAAAGAAGAAAAATGAGCTATTTCACCTCCAAATTAAATCCACTCAAAAATCCGGGAACCCTTTTATGCAATCCATGAACGAAGGCGAAATCGAACTAGAGGATTGAAACATCGAATTAGACGAACAAAAAAACGGATCAATCGAACTCGGTGTGAAAAACGGGTCATCAATCAAGTACGGATTATTATTAGACACTTGGCAAATCGACGACAAATCGTTTTCGTCGTACCCAACCTTATTATTGTTAATCAGACCGAGATGCTGCTTGTCCTCATGAGAATTCGAATTCAAACCCTCGTCCTTGGTAGACGTCTCGGACTCAGATTTCACGGTCTTCTCATTTTCCTTCCGATCCGAAGGCGACAGGCCCGTGAGTGTCTGCACTAGTGCCATGAATTCATGGCGCGACGCCCGAATGACCTTCGGAGAGTGCATGTATATAATCACCGGCTGTCGTTTCGCCGTCCCCGACTGGTGGTGGTGCTTGGCGCCGGAATTCTCGAAAACTGGTTGATGATGTGATGATTTGTGAATCGCGTGAGAATCTTTGTTGATTCTCAGCGGCGAAGGCGAAGGACGAGGACCGTTGATCCTCACTCCCTTTGTCACATCACTGTCGTTAAACTTTGAACGGCTCATGATGATTTTCTTCACCAGTTTTGCTTAAAAAAAAGATGTATAGTGAAAATTCTGAATAAAAGGGTTGCTTTTTCCCTTTTTGTTTTTAAGATTTGTTTGTTAAAGGAAGGAAAAAGTTGGATTGAAAACGAAGGCGTTTGCTCATTTATATATAGAGAGATAATATGGATTGAATAATATCTTGTTTTTTTAGTTTTTTCAATATATGAAATTGTTTTGGGATAATTTAGATTTTAGCTGATATTTCTTGACCGTTGAGAAAATGTGGTGCGGTGTTGGAAGATAAGGGTTTAGCGGAAAGAAGTAGAGTGGTGGTAAAATACTTGTTTGGTTTAACCGCCTTTTTGGGTGGTTGGTGGCGGCGCAGGTGGCGGGTGGCAACTCTGCTGGATTTATTATATAGCCACAACTGCTCGATAAATCATCTCTAATTAACACGTAAATATTGACTATATTATATAAATCTGATGTTGGGGGAGTTTTCTAATGAATTAAGCTAAATCCAAAAGGATTTTTAATTGAAAATTTTGACATTTTAGTTTACATGCCAAAGTCAGTACATCTCAGGGATTGGATTAATATTTTAGATTTATTTGTGCCATAAGCCATCTGTAAGAAAAGCGTGTACAATGATATTCATATGATGTATGACTAATTAGAAAATATTATTTATGCTTTTTGCATATAATTAATATGAAGTTAATGAATAATATTTAGATTTGCAAGACGTATCTCAATTTTATCTGACAAACGGTATTTCTTCTTAATAAATATTTGAATATTTAATCAAAATTTTGAAAATGATGCACCATTTAGAATGCCCAATAAGCTAAGTTCATCCGTCAAATATCAATAGGTTGCTGAAGGTCAGGTGTTACATGCACCATGACTTATTAAATTAGACTCTCCAACGTTTAACGGCTTAATTGCAATTTTGATCTTGTAAGTATATGAGAATGATATATTTGGGTCCTGTAAGTATCTTATATAGTAATTTTGGTCTTTTAAATCCAAAGGAGTAACATATTTGACCCTGTAAGTATCCCATTTGGCAATTTAAGTCCCGTAAATTTATTTTTTTATGTAATCTTGGTCCCATAAGTTTTATTTTTGTGCAATTTTGGTCCCAAATGGGTAAGTCATATTTCACACTTTCAGGACCAAAATTGCACAAACCACTACAAGAAAACTTCAGTTTACCGATAGAAATGATTTTGTCACTAAATTTTACAATCACCTATAGAGTACCGACAGAATAAAAAAAGTTATTTTTTCCCAAATTATACCGACATATCACCGACAGTTTTTAAATTTACCGACATAAATATTGTAGGTATTTACCATGATTTTAGATTCTCGTAGGTAAATATTTATATACAATGATATTAACTACAACGATTTTATCTACACTTTACAATTATTTTAATATTTACCTGATTTTTATGTAGGTAAAGCTTTTTTTTTTCTTGTAGTGAACTTAGAATTTATGGGACCAAAATTGCCCAAAAATAAAAATTTCTTGGACCGAAATTGCTACATATAGCATACTTAAAGAACCAAATATGCCAAAAAATTTACTTATGGAATCAATATTGCTACACACAATAATTATAGGATTAGATATGCCACTTCCTTATATTTACATGACCAAATTAAACTGCAATAAGCCAACATTTAACTATGTATTGGTGGCTTGGTGCAATTTGACTGCATCTATAATTGATATAAGTTGCAGTCTCATTTTAGATAATGATGATTTTATTCAGAAACCTATTATATATATTAACACTCTAATTTTGAAAAAGATTGAGATGTATTTTTTAGTTATAATTTTCGATATCTGGTTATTAGTATTGAGATATATTTTTGATATCTCGTGATTAGATTAGTAGTTTGAGATATCTTAACTGATTCAGATATATTTTTTTGATTGAGATATCAGACTTATTTAGATTAGACGGAAAAAAATATTTGGTTAACAAATCAATGAACATTTTATTATCCAGAATTCATATTTCCAGAATTCATGCTAATATGGTATCATAAAATTGTTTATAATTATTAACTGAATAACATACAATTATAATAAAAAATTCCTAATAACTTTATGTAAATATTAATCATAGTTTAATAGTTACCAATAAGTTTCATCATGAAAACATATATAAAACTTTTTGCATAATATTAAATAAGGGATCGACCTTGTGCTCCGGTGGTTGCGACATGTGTTGTAAGGGCGAATGACTCGGGTTTGATCTCATACGAGTGCGTGCAATGTGTACCCTTCCCAAATTTCCCCATTGTACTAAAAAAATAATTAAATAAATAAGTGCAAGCGCGAAACATGGAAAATTCTCATGTCTAGCTAACACAAGCCAAAATTATATTTTGAATAATTATATTCATACTTTATCTACATATTTATTAAAGTGGCTTCGCCTATTGCCTTGGAGTGGGGGTAGGGTGTTAAGTTGGTTTTATACCAATGTATTGAATATTTTAGACGAGGATTTTGCGTTGTTTTCGGTATTTTAGTATTGTTTGAGTCAAGTTTGTGTCAATTATTGTTGTTCGAGAATCGGGACTGATCTTGATAGCCGAAATTGGTTAGAAACGATGAAAAACGTGTTTGGAAGGTGGAGATCACATTTTAGAAGCGGAAAAATGAAAAAATATCGAGCAAGACCGGCGCAGCTAAAGCCTCCGCGCCGCAGCGTGGGTGAAAGTGTCTGGGTGAAGAGTGGTGGCGGCTGCAGCGCAACAGAGAACCAAGGCTGCAGCGCCACGATGTATAAGCGGCAAAAAAAGGTCAAACGAAGCTGCTGCAGCTGATAATAATGGCGAAAGTAGCAGACGCTGGGTGCGGCCTGCCAGCCAAGAAGAACCATGGCCGGGAGCGAAGTCGACCTGAGGCGATCTTCACGAGACAACAACGTGAGAGGAAAAAGATCCCAGGCCAGAGCGCCGAGGCAGCGCCAGCGAGCAGTGGGGGGCGTTAACCCAAGATTTTGCAGGCGCGGACAAAGGACCAAGCATCTGGCACAGCGCGTCGACGGGCTAAAATCTGGGCTTTTATTTTTGGGCCGTTTTGATGGATTTTCGAGGGTTTCGACTTATAAATACACCGCGGTGGCGCACGGACGCGGTGGGACATTATTTTGAGCACAACTTAAGGCAAGAGACTCGAGTTAGGGTTCGGGCGGCAATTGGAGGCACTTCTCCTGGATACGAGAGAGTTCCTTCTCTTTTCTTCTCAATTCTTTCTTTGTTTTTCTTTGTCGATTTTTGAGATGTATAATTATTTCTTCACGAGTTTTTTCGCATCCAAGATGAACTAAACCTATTTTTCTAGGGATTGATGTAACTTACGTTTGAACCTATGTTTTGATTTCGATTTATGAAACTCGCATATTATTTAATCTATTTGTGCTAATTGATCATTTGATTGCATCCGGATTATCGATCAATAATTTAGATTGTTTGGCGTGTTTGATTTGACGTTCGAGAGAGGTAATTGAACGCGCTAGCCATAGAATAGCACAACCTAGGGTTTCATAGAACCGAGAGGTTTATGAATCTTTTGAAGCCTGTGATAGAATATTCATTGAGTGCATTAGGGTTTAATTTATGATATTTATAGAGATATCGAAATCGAAATTGGAACCTAGAATCACTTGGCACTTGAGAGAGGAAGTGATAAACGGTAGGAATATTGGCTTATAGATTAATAACTTGTGATTAATAAATCGGATTGAAAACATAGGGGATAATCTGGGTGAAATCAACCTCTAGAATTCATCTTCTACGTGTTTGATAAATTGTCCGAACCATTTGTTAGCTTAATTTTAATTTTATTTTTAGTTTAATAAATCATCATCTCTTTTCGATTTATAGATAGAGTTAAGCTATTTTAATAATAGTACTTAGTATAAAATTCGATAACAATCCCCTGTGGAGACGATAACCCTACTTTCAAAACTTATACTAAAACTTGACACCGTACGCTTGCGGTAAGAATTTCGCGATCACCGGATTGTGGATTCTAACCCATACTCCATCAAAATGCATCTCGAGGCATAGCATATGTGCAATAAGCATAGTCGGGAATTATATGAGGGTGAAATTTGGATAAAAAGAAAATCAACAAAAATCATATATTTATAAATTTGTATCCTATACATTGTCATATTTTTCAATTGATTTTTTCATCGTGTTTTTTAATATATTCTTACGTAATACATGATATAATTCATTAGATGTGCCATCTCTTTGTAGCGGCTTCAAAATGTTGAACTTAAATGGGGTTCACAAAGTTCAATAAAGGGAAATTGATAATATTCAAAGGCCCAAAATTTTGGACTTGCTACCTATTGTCGTTAATAGAAAAGAAAGAGAACGGTCAACTTTCTTTTTCTGTAGATAATTCAAGACAGTACTTTTCTTTAAATGAGAAAGTTGGAGTTTAGGAAACATGAAAATGAGTTTTAGGATAATGACAGAAACTAGATTAACAATAAGTCAAGTAATCAATGATTTAGATATAGTTAATTAAGCAACTGGACCAACTTGGTACAACAATAGGCAACTGGACCAACTTAGATATACTGAGTGATTGTTTAAACTTTCGTTTCAGTCTCTTTTACTATTGGAGAGAATAGTATGAAAATTTTATTTTAAAAAATGAGAATGAATTTTGAGAGTGTAATTAAATATAAAATGAAAATGCGATAATGATAGTTGATGTGATAATTTTTTTAGTATAATAATTATTAGATGTGATTGATGATTTGAAAAATAAGAGAAAGTGTATTTGTGATATGATTGTATAATATTGATAGTTGATGTGATATTTTTTTAAATTTAAATAGATGTGATTTATAATTTGAAAAGTAAGAATAAGTGAATCGTGCGTTTTTTGAAAATTTTGGCAAGCATTCACACTTTTAACCAAAATTTTGTTCAAAAATGGAACGATTCAAATCATCTCGCAAGCAAGCACTGCCATAGTTTTTCTATCTCGACTTTCCATTTATGATAAAGAATATTAAATATAACAGGCTCATCTAATCTCACAACATAAAATTTACTTAAAGCAAATTGATTATTACGAGATGATTATTAGAAAACTATTTTTCCGTACATCTATAAATCATATAAATTGAAAATCAGATAGTAGCCGAGTGATATAAAAATTCTTAAACCCAAACCAAAGATCTCATGTTGGATTTTCACCACCCTTTCTCTACTAAGATATGTACTCAAAAAAAAAAACAAAACCATATATATGTGAAATTTGACTGGAGAGGTAGAGCTTAGAAGGTTTTTGCCTGAGCTTTAAAATCGTGTACTTGCATCAAGTTCGGATTTGGAACAAGTTATGCAAAAAAAACTAGGGAGCGATTGGATATGGAATTTGTTTACCCCAAAATATGATTGTCTATGAATATATTAAGAAAATATACTATTCAATCACTTTTATTTTTTATTTTACCAATCACGTTTACTCATTTTGTCGAAAGGACCATAAAATCAACCGTCATTATTACATATTTTCTAATAAATTTCACTATTAACTAACTCCTATATTTGAATCACCTATGATATCCAATTATTATTTTATTATCTATTTATTCTTATGTCAAATCAACTTTTGTCATTACATTTTCATCTCATATCCAATTACATTCTCAAACCCTTCTTCTTTGATTTTTTTTTTTTATAAATCACTAGTCTTTAAATGAAAAATAAAATACAAAATGAAAAGATATCTAATCGCTCCTTAATGTTTTAAGTTTTCTTGCTAGGTGGATTGGTTTATATTGAGTTGAATGTTGAATCTTGGACATTTTCCTTGGTTCCTTGCTGGTTCTGTTTCTCATTCTCTCTTGAAACCGCTTTCTTGTCAAGCCTTCTTACCAATACCATAATGAGTGGGCCTTTATCTGTTGGAGAGGGCCAGGCCTTTAAGCTATGTGTTGGACTGCGCCTGGCCTTTAGGCTATTTGTACTTAGTCTTGTCGAAACTGATAACCAAGGCCCGATTTCTTTTATTTAGTAATTGGGTTTGTGGGCAAGCACACATTTCAGACCATGCCATGAAAACATAAATATTTGCCTGATTCACTACCTTAGTTTCACAAAGGATGGAGTTTCTTGGAAAAAAATAAAAATTGAGAGACAATATATCCTAAAATTATTAGTTAATTTTGCTATAGTAGTTTGATCTCTGAACTAATCTAATAATTGGTTCTTTGCAAATTTTCTTATTACTAAAAATTAATTCCAAATCTTTGTTTATTGAATTGTTCCTTCTGTCCTAAAATTAAGGGGCTACTTTTATTGAATATGGAATTTTAGATGAAAATTGGAAAAGTATAAGTTTTGTGTTGGCGTTAAACCTGGTGGCATAGAGCTAATGGAAGCATATCATTTCTTTAATTGAGAAGATAATTTTGAAAAAGAAAAATATTTCAATTTTAAAAATGAAGTCTTGTTTTAAAATGTCCAGAAAAAAGCAAACGAAAACAATAAATTTGAAACAAAAGAATTATATCATCTTAATTTATTATTTTGTGAAAATTTGGACAAGTTATTTGTAATTGTACTCATAAAATAATCAATTTGACTTGCCAATAATCTTTGAAATTGTAGAAAGTAATAATCTTTACCAATAAATCAATGACCACTAGCATTAATTCATAACCTTAAGAACCCTTTCATTACATGACAATGCATCCATCATTGCTTCAACCTAATGCTATGTTGGCTCAACCCAATTTAAACCTAGTGGAGTGGAGAGAACCTTAATTATTAGCTTGGCCAACTCAAAAACATTAGTCAAATTGGAACCAAACCCTATGGATGACATAATAGGCACTTGATGGAATCATAACACTACCAAAAAATGGACCAATTGAAAAACCCCAAGTCCCATTCTCCCTCATTGTGCTTGCAAATGTACACACATGTATAGAAGACAAATGGTACCATAATAATATTAATGTTGTTGGAACTAGGAAAGTGATCAATTGTCCCCTAACAAATTGTGCAATATATAAGGATTTTTAATAAAACATTGGTTTGAGGGTGGCATGGGCTTATATTTATAGGATCATGCGCAGAGGCCTGGGATAATTACATAAAAACCCAGAAATTTTTAAAATTACAAAAAACCCCTTGAGGTTTGATCTGTCTTACATTTTCACCCTTCATAAGCAATAAAAATATCAAAACCCCTGATATTTATAAAAATACTATAGTTACCCCCTTAAATTTAACACATAATCAAACCTAATGGAGTTGTTTTGTAATTTTAAGACATCTCGGATTTTTTTGTAATTAGCCCAAATCTCAGGGGTGTTTTTGTAATTATCCCTAAAAAATATTATATAAAATATTTTTGATATCATAGATATAAATCTATATATATATATATATATATTATTTAGCACACATTAAAATAATCTTATATCAATTTACGAATAACATATTTAATAAAATTTATTTAAAAAATCTTATTTAAGAGAATTTGATACTTTAAAATTATTTTTCTCAATTACTATCATTAATTTATAATTACCAATCAAGATATTTAAATCAAGTAAAAAATCGTCATCCATTCATTTCTCCATTCCTTGTACATACCAATCATAGGAATAGTAATACGCATCATTCCATTCCTAATGTTATTCCATTCCTAAATTCATTTTATTCCAACTTAATTCCATTCATTCATACCAATCATGCCGTAAGAGATTATAAGTTATAATTATCATATATCAAAAATCAAATGTGAAGCCCAATGGAAAATGTCGGTTCATCCAAGCCCACAAACTACTGATTCATAGTCCAATCCGCTAGCCAAGATGGGCTTTGGACTCTTTCTTGAGCATCAACTTCTAGATGTTATACATACTTTCGATTAATGATCAATTTTTTTTTAATTGTTAACTAATTCCATCTTCACCAAAACAAACCCCTTCCCCTCACTCCCTCTGTCTACCTTTCACGTTTTTGAAGCGGAACAAATTTCTTGAATAAGAAGTGAAGAAAGGAAAAATCACAAGCTACAAACATACACGTTAGTCCTAGTCTCCTAGACTTCCATGGGTATTTATAGAGAGTCTGATTAGGGTTTCCAGATTTCTAGGAAACCGTTATAGAGAATATGTCAGAGTCTGTTATAAGATTTTATCTAATTAGCACGTTTATTCTACGTCATTAGCAATCCCGAGCTATTGGGCAGACAACAATGCCGAGCTCATCCAAGAATATTCTAGGAATTGGGCCATAGATATGAGCTTATCAATTTCTTCAACTTAGTCAAGGAGTGGCCCATGAATAATTATACCAAGCCCAAATAAAGAATCCATATCCAAAATGAGCTCAATCTATTTAAGCCGAATCACAAGATATAATTTTTTTCCCCAAAAAGTTATATATCATGTGAATGGAGGGATGATGAGAATCGAACCACATATATCATATAGACTATGCTTGAGAGTTTTAATCACTTGATCACTATCCGATTCCAACACTTTCATGATATCATATTGGTGTGTGTAACGGATAATATTAAACACTCATATCATAAAAATATAGGTTAGCCTAGATTTTCAAGGATCACATATTGACGTGTATAATAAAAATATTGCCTATATGCATGCTCGTTCACATGAGTTGGAAATGCACTTCAAGAGAAATTAACAATGATGTGATGCAAAAGCCAATCAATCTAAAAGAATGTTATTATTGTTCGAATTAAATTTGACTTGACTCAAATTATGATTGAGAAATATCTTAGAAAAATATATGTAATATATTGTTTCAAGAAAGACGATAGAATCAAGTAGATAAATTGTAACCCCTGGATTAAAGTAGTGCTGGTACTTGGTATAAATATGGATAGTCTTGTTCATTATGTACCAAAAAGAAAAAAAATTCTCTCTTGTACTATTTGTTAGGAGTCCACCACCAAAACCATGGAAAAATGTAAAGAAAAAGTCAGAGAATGGGGAATGATTTTGTCAAAATTGGGCAGCACATTCGGTGTTTTCGATGCTTAATTTTTGGCACTTCTCCCTCTGCATCGTCTATAAAATGTTGTGGAAGAAATCATGACAAGTTGATGCATAGCTTGGCCATCCAATAGGGTATGAGAGGAACAACAGGTATTCACATATATGGAGATCAATTTGTGTGAGTCAATTTGTGACGGATGTCGAGAAATACTCGGGTATTTTTTCTCTCGGGCAATACAAAAGGATTTGGGGAATGTTCTTTGATAACTAGTGAAGTGGTTATACGAGATTTTTATATTATTAGATTTAGTCCACAAAACTCAAAGATATATTTTCTTGACTTAGGTATGGTTTTCAAACCACATAAAATCTATGTGCGTGTTTCATATTCATTTTGTTTGGTGTCATTTATTTTTCACCATAATCTTGTTGGTGTGATTTATCAAATATTCGAGAATAAATCAAATATCGGAGCACAAAACGCATTTGTTGTAGTATAAATCAAAATGAGTGATGGAGAGATCGTACTTTGGGTGGGCGTGGCTTATGTAATAAAGATGAGAAATAATCTAATTTTCTTGAGCAAAATAGATTACAATGGCCGTGAGTATTCATCCAGTAGGTGGAGTCCCGAAAGTCACACGTGGCGAAAAATCCAAAAGGTAGAATAAAATATTGGAATTTGTATCGCCTCAAGGCGTCCTCAAAGGATGACAAAAGTGGAGCCCACCGAGAAATCTTCTGGAGTAAATGGGTGTGAGATAAATCGCTAGGCAAGAGTGAGCGGGAGACCGGACTACACGTAAGCATTGGTTGACTTGAATTGGGTGGAGTTATGACCTTCGATTCGGCATGTGCGGATGACTAAAGCCAATGGTGTTTGTGCAAAAAAGTAAAGAAAAAGTCACGAAGGAGAGGGATTTTGTCAAAATTGGGCAAAGACACATTTCGGCTAAAATTTTTGGCACAAAGGATTGAAGAGCTTGGTCATCCAACTGGGTATGAGAGGAAAAATTAGTGTACACATTTGGTGATATCAATTTGGTTAAGTCAAATGATAGAAGTCTTGATGAAGAGCTTGGTCATCCAACATATCTAGATGTTGGGAAACATTGGAAGTTATACTTAATTTAGGTCCAAATCGAGCCGTTCATGGGGCGATCTAGGTCGCACCGCCACAGGTCCCCCCGGCAAGAGCCCCCCCCGGGATTTGTCTTTTTATAATTTAATGATTTAGAATAAAATGATATGTAAAACAAAGACTACAAATTGCATGTGGTTTTGCACTCTCCTCTTAGTCCTTGAAGAAAGGAGCTTGACTCTCCGCAGCAACCAAATCTCCTCTATTTTTTTTTACTTACCCTTCTTGCTCCTTAAAGACATTCGATTTTCGACCTTCCTTCAGCCAAATCCTCTTTTTTTTTTTTTTGTCCTTTCCCTTCCCAAATTGGGCTTGCCCCAAATTTCGGCCTAATTGGCCTTTTGGTTCAAATAACTCTTATTCTATCACTACAGTAGCCCATCAAATTTGCATCACTATTTTAATTAAATTAGAAACGTTGAAATGATAATATAATATTTTATTATATTATGTTTCCATCAATGAATTTATTTTTCATAATATTTATTAATTAGTTATATTAATGAGTCCGTTAGATTTTTGGTCTTTTCTCCATACCAAAAATATTTTTTAGCCATGTTTTTCAAAAATGAAAATGAGTTTTACGATAATGAAACTAGATTAACAATAAGTCAAGTAATCAATGATTTAGATATAGTTAATTAAGCAATTGCACCAACTTGCTACAACAATAGGCAATTGGACCAACTTAGATCAGTAGGACTGTCAAAATATAGGGCCCTAAGCGGGATAAAAAAAATAGGCCCTTATATCGGCTAATATTTTTTTTTTTTGTCTTAAAATATTGCTATAAATCAAGGGCGAAAATCGGTTGTAATATTAATCTCCTAAAAAACTTTGACAACAAGAAAAACAAAATTTCAAATCACACAAATTACTATGTCACCCCAAGTTTATCGATACTCGTAAATCATAAATAAATAAATAAATTTATTGCTCGGATCATAAATCACGTTGCTAACTAAATCAATTCAATGAAAGAGCAAAATTAAGCAAAAGCAAAAAAAAAAACACTAAGCAAAATGAAAAGTATTAACACAATGAAAAAAAAAAAATAAAACTAGGCTCAAAATTTGTAAAAAGATTTTTCTAAAAATTGTCATTATTTTTAAGGATTTTAGGAAACTATTGAGAATGATGTAATGTTCATTATCAACTAAAATTATCAAAATGAGTTGGAGTTTATATGTATATTACATTCGAGTGAATTATTTCTCCTTTTTTACAATTTTAGACTTCATGATGAATTAGTCTTTTTTTTTTGGTAATGTGTGTGTGAAGAGTACGATTTATATACTTAACCATTTAAAAAAATTGGGGCCCCAAAAACTTAAGATTTGATTGTATATTAAATTTAAGGGGTGATTGTAATGATTTCATAAACGTAGGGGAGATTTTGAAATATTATTTGCATATGAACGAGGAAAATATAAGACACATCAAACTTAAAGGATTTTTTTATAATTTCCCAAAATCTCTTGTTTCTTTTTTTTTTTTTTTTTGTAATTAGCCCAAATCTTAGGGTTTTTATAATTACCCTTTAAACATAAAAATGGACCCCTAAAATTTTGGGGCCCTAGGCACAAGCTTGTTGTGCCTACCCTCAAGTACGGGCATAACTTAGATATCTTGAGTGATTGTTTAAACTGTCGTTTCAGTCTCTTTTACTTTTGGAGAGAATAGTATGAAAATTTTATTTTAAAAATGAGAATGAATTTTGAGAGTGTGATATAAAATGAAAATGCGATGATGATAGTTGATGTGATGACTTTTTAGTATAATAATTATTAGATGTGATTGATGATTTGAAAAATAAGAGAAAATATATTTGTGATATAATTGTATAATATTGATAATTGATGTGATATTTTTTTGTTTAAATTATAAATAGATGTGATTGATAATTTGAAAAGTAAGAATAAGTGAATCGTGCTTTTTTTGAAAATTTTGGCAAACATTCACACTTTTAACCAAAATTTTGTCCAAAAAATGGAACAATTCAAATCATCTAGCAAGCAAGCACTGCCATAGTTTTTCTATCTCGACTTTCCATCTATGATAAAGAATATTAAATATAACAGGCTCATCTAATCTCACAACATAAAATTTACTTAAAGCAAATTGATTATTACGAGATGATTATTGGAAAACTATTTTTCCGTACATCTATAAATCATATAAATTGAAAATCGAGATAGTAGTCGAGTGATATAAAAACTCTTAAACCCAAACCAACGATCTCATGTTGGATTTTCATCACCCCTTCTCTACTAAGATATGTACTCAAGAAAAAAAAAAAAAAAACAAAACAAAACCATATATATGTGAAATTTGACTGGAGAGGTAGAGCTTAGAAGGTTTTTGCCTGAGCTTTAAAATCGTGTACTTGCATCAAGTTCGGATTTGGAACAAGTTATGCAAAAAAACTAGGGAGCGATTGGATATGGAATTTGTTTACCCCAAAATATGATTGTCTATGAATATATTAAGAAAATATACTATTCAATCACTTTTATTTTTTATTTTACCAATCACGTTTACTCATTTTGTCGAAAGGACCATAAAATCAACCGTCATTATTACATATTTTCTAATAAATTTCACTATTAACTAACTCCTATATTTCGAATCACCTATGATATCCAATTATTATTTTATTATCTATTTATTCTTATGTCAAATCAACTTTTGTCATTACATTTTCATCTCATATCCAATTACATTCTCAAACCCTTCTTCTTTGATTTTTTTTTTTATAAATCACTAGTCTTTAAATGAAAAATAAAATACAAAATGAAAAGATATCTAATCGCTCCTTAATGTTTTAAGTTTTCTTGCTAGGTGGATTGGTTTATATTGAGTTGAATGTTGAATCTTGGACATTTTCCTTGGTTCCTTGCTGGTTCTGTTTCTCATTCTCTCTTGAAACCGCTTTCTTGTCAAGCCTTCTTACCAATACCATAATGAGTGGGCCTTTATCTGTTGGAGAGGGCCAGGCCTTTAAGCTATGTGTTGGACTGCGCCTGGCCTTTAGGCTATTTGTACTTAGTCTTGTCGAAACTGATAACCAAGGCCCGATTTCTTTTATTTAGTAATTGGGTTTGTGGGCAAGCACACATTTCAGACCATGCCATGAAAACATAAATATTTGCCTGATTCACTACCTTAGTTTCACAAAGGATGGAGTTTCTTGGGAAAAAAATAAAAATTGAGAGACAATATATCCTAAAATTATTAGTTAATTTTGCTATAGTAGTTTGATCTCTGAACTAATCTAATAATTGGTTCTTTGCAAATTTTCTTATTACTAAAAATTAATTCCAAATCTTTGTTTATTGAATTGTTCCTTCTGTCCTAAAATTAAGGGGCTACTTTTATTGAATATGGAATTTTAGATGAAAATTGGAAAAGTATAAGTTTTGTGTTGGCGTTAAACCTGGTGGCATAGAGCTAATGGAAGCATATCATTTCTTTAATTGAGAAGATAATTTTGAAAAGGAAAAATATTTCAATTTTAAAAAATGAAGTCTTGTTTTAAAATGTCCAGAAAAAGCAAACGAAAACAATAAATTTGAAACAAAAGAATTATATCATCTTAATTTATTATTTTGTGAAAATTTGGACAAGTTATTTGTAATTGTACTCATAAAATAATCAATTTGACTTGCCAATAATCTTTGAAATTGTAGAAAGTAATAATCTTTACCAATAAATCAATGACCACTAGCATTAATTCATAACCTTAAGAACCCTTTCATTACATGACAATGCATCCATCATTGCTTCAACCTAATGCTATGTTGGCTCAACCCAATTTAAACCTAGTGGAGTGGAGAGAACCTTAATTATTAGCTTGGCCAACTCAAAAAACATTAGTCAAATTGGAACCAAACCCTATGGATGACATAATAGGCACTTGATGGAATCATAAGACTACCAAAAAATGGACCAATTGAAAAACCCCAAGTCCCATTCTCCCTCATTGTGCTTGCAAATGTACACACATGTATAGAAGACAAATGGTACCATAATAATATTAATGTTGTTGGAACTAGGAAAGTGATCAATTGTCCCCTAACAAATTGTGCAATATATAAGGATTTTTAATAAAACATTGGTTTGAGGGTGGCATGGGCTTATATTTATAGGATCATGCGCACAAGCAACCGCACGCGCACTGACTCAGTCTCGAGTCATTGCTTCCTATTATTTTTCTTCATCACTCTACAATAATCCTTCTTGTCCAATACACTTGGTTTTATTTTTGTGGGTTTTTTTCTTTTCTTTTTTCCACCAGTTTTCTTGTCCAGTACAAATCTTAGAATTGGAGGATGATGAAAATCGAACCCCATAACTATGGTCTGGTTTTGAAAGTATTAAATCTAGAGCTGTCAAAACCAGCTCGGCTCGATAGATCCCCTTGATGATAAGGTTGGACTGGGCTACAATTTCGTAAGCCCGAAAAGACTTGTGCATATTTGGTCTGGACCGAAATGTCGGACTGGCCCAGTCGACCCGGTGCATTTTACACTATTTTTAAAGTATGTGTTGGCTTGTACTCTAAAAATGGCGGCCTGCTGAAATTTCGGCTCAACCAGATTTTTTTTCTTTGGCCTGCGGGCCAGTACCGTTTTGGTCCGACCCATTTGACACCTCTACTTTAACCATTGGATCAATATTCAATTTCCTTCTTGATTATTTCTTTTAAGTAATCCTATGATGTTTTATCTATTGTTCCAATTCATTGGATGAATGTTACGTATATAAGACGACATCATTATTGAATATACAACATTTATTTGACATATTTAAAAGCAAGATGAAAGAACGTATAGACTATAGAATAGGAGATCATAAGACTATATAATATTTTACTAGCTATTAATGTAAGGAGAGTTTTTCTTAAAATTTAATTTTGAGATTCAAAAATAAACATGTAAAACACATCGACAACAATTTTGGGCCCAAGAATGTTGAAGATGCTAAGCTTGCGATTATTGAAAAATATTAATAAATTGATCACAAGAATTGAGAATTTTATGACAACTCCCAATAAGGAGCTTGCTCCAATACTTTTTATTTTTATTTTCACATGAATTTACATTTTTTTTGAAAGGACATGAATTTACACTTGTATATATGTTTTTGTGGCTACTTGGTGACAAAATGCTTCCAAGGCACTCAATTTGCTCTTTTTCGATATTTTTGTCTTTCACTTCTTGGGATCTATACATCGTGCCTCATCATTTCATATGGCTTCGTGCGTGTTTAAAATATGGTTAAAGACATTCTTTGGAAAGCTTAATGCTAAACAAGCATGTTCCAAGTTGAACCAATTACTAGATCAAATATGTGATTGAGGCATGCGCCATTTCTTAGCTTCGGTATTAACATTTTATTTTGGGATAATTACATAAAATATCGAGGATATTTGACCTAATTACAAAAAAAAAAAAAAATTCAATCAATCATCTTTGATAATAGGAAATTTGACCTAATTACAAAAAAAAAAAAATCAATCAATCATCTTTGATAATTACAAATACCCTATTACAAACATCTTTAATTTGTATTTTCTTAACAAATATCTACTATTATGGTTGCAATATATCAAATAGAAATAAATAAATATTCACACTACAAGAAAATTCCAGTTTACCTTCGTAAATGATTTTATCACTAAATTTTACGATTACCTCTGAGAATACCTACAAAATAAAATAATTTATTTCCCTAAATTATATCGACAAATTAACCGATGTAGGTACGTATTTACTAATAATTTTAGATTATGTAGGTAAATGATATTACCTACAATGATTTTACCTAAATTTTTCAATTGTCTTAATATTTACACATTAATTTTTCGTAGGTAAACCGTATTTTTGTTGTAGTACCAGGGGTTATTTGTAATTTTGAAGAATGATTAGTTTTTTTAATAATTAGACTAAATCAAGGTAATTTTTCGTATTTACTATTTTTATTGATATCAAATTTTAAATAACGAATTAGTGCCTGTATTTTAATTAAAAATATTATTTATGTATTTTTAATATTTTATGTAACTAGAACAAATGGCAATACCAAACCTATTCGATGCCAGCCAACTATCCTCTGACTGAAGTAATTTTTGGTCCCCGGGATTGTTAATTATTTAAAGTTGCAACAAAAAGGGAAAGGATTGCCTTTTAATAATTTCATATACTTATATTCAATCCAAAGAGGTTAATCAAATAAACGTTAGGCATTTTGTCCGTAATCAAAAAAGGGCAATGGTCCTATTTGATCTGTTGGTTTTACTATATCTTATGGCCGAGGCTGACATAGAATTAGGCGCAATCTGAATATTAAATTTCTTTCTTGTCTTTTAGTTAATGAAAAAAGTAAATAAGGGACAACTAGTTAATGAATTTATTGCAACAGTTTCAACAACGGGTTTAAATTCGAAATCTCTATAATTACATAATTTAGAAGTAAAAATAACATAAGATCAATTTTGTGTTTTAGTGGTCAAAGTACATTACCTTCAAGATAATTGTCCTGATTCTATAGGAGTGCGTGTTCCCTCGACTTCTGCCATATTGTACCCCTAAAAAAGAAGTAAAAATAAAATAATATGTATATATACATATTGGTTCATCAAACATGACGAGGATTGGACTCAAAATTACCATTTTACCCACCCTTATGGTCAAAATAGCAATTATGTCTTGGGATCTGCGTACTTTTTGTCCGGGGTTCGAGCAACCTGTGTATCTTTCTCTGTCGATCAATATCATATGTGTTGACGTCAAATTTGGTCAACAAGGAATCAAATATAAAAATAGTGAATATAATAAATGGCTGTAAGTGCCTTTTTTTGTATTAAATGACCAAGGTAAATCTGAGCTTTTTAGCCATCTCCCTTCTTTCTTCCTTCTTCAATACTACTTATACTTATTACATTTGATAGCCTAGCAATCATTACATCTATGCTATTAGTGGGACACTTGTCTCCTCCTTGTTGTGCATGAGTTGATTAATGGGACACTTGTCTCTTTGAGTGGAACACTTGTCTCCTCATTGTTGTGCATGAGTTGATTTATGGGACACTTGTCTTATCGAGTGGGACATTCGCTCTCCTCCTTATTGTGCATGAGTTGATTTATGGGACACTTGTCTTATTGAGTGAGACACTTGTCTCCTCGTTGTGCATGAGATGATGAGTGGTCTTTTGGTAGGCTTTTTCGGTCTCCGGCACTCAGGAGACCCGGGCTCTCGGGGTCTCGGTCGGCTCTTTCGGTCTCCGAGGTCTCGGGCTCTCCCAGGAGACCCGGACTGGGGGTCTTGGCCGACTCTTCTAGTCTCCGAGGTCTCGGCTCTCCAGGAGACCGGGACTCTCGGGGTCTCCGGTCGGCTCTTCTAGTCTCGGGCTCCGGAGACCGGACTCTCGGGGTCTCAGGGAGACCGGTGTACATAAAAAAATTATCCTGTTTTATTTGGGTATCACAGGCCCCCAAGTTCTGTAGGAAGAGATATGTTGAGTGGGCCGAACTTTAAGAGTTGAGTGCATAAATGCCCCTTTTTTATTTTTTTTTTTTTAGAGCGTTTAGTGTTAGCCGAGATGAGATGTGCTCGGCTGCCAGCCGAGGTGAGCTCGAGCTAGACAAGATGAGATGAAATAAAATGATATGTAATGAGATGAGATGAGATGTGATGAGATGCACGAGATGAACTCGGGCAAAGCCGAGATGCGCTCGATCTAGTCGAGATGAGATGAAATGAGATGAGATGAGATGCAATGAGATGAACTCGGGCCAGGTCGAGAAGCGCTCGATCTAGTCGAGATGAGATGAAATGAGATGAGATGAGATGAAATGAGATGCGATGAGACGCAATGAGATGAATTCGGCTAGCCGAGATGCGCTCGATGCTTTAGTCGGGCGATAAGATGAAAGGAGCTCGGGCTAGGCCTATATGCGCTCGGAACTTGGCCGAGGCGATTTTTGCGAGCGCTCGCGCGTGGCCGAGGTGATTTTTGCGGCGCTCGGCGCGTGGCCGAGGCGATTTTACGACGCTCGGCGCGTGGCGTGGCGGCGATTTTTTTGCGGCGCTCGCGTGTGGCCGAGGCGATTTTTGCGACACTCGCGCGTGGCGAGGCGATTTTTGCAGCGCTCGGTGCGTGGCGAGGCGATTTTTTGCGGTGCTCGGGCGCGTGGCCGAGGTGATTTTGCGACGCTCGGCGCGTGGCCGAGGCGATTTTTTCGGCGCTCGGTGCGTGGCCGAGGCGATTTTTTGCGGCGCTTGGCGCGTGGCCGAGGCGATACTGAGATGAAATGAGCACAATGGCCTTCCTCATTATGTGATGGCCCCTGCCATGGATTGACAGAAAATTGTACATTTACGAGTAGAATTGACCCGCAAAACGCCGATAGATCGTTTGGACGATAATTTTGGGAAGCATTGGCAAGACTTTCTTAGAAATCATAGGGGCTCAAGCCATGCTGCTTTCAATTGAAGTGAGAAACTATAACATATTTCCAAAATCATAAAAGAATCAATCTAGCCTCCGTTTGTGCTGCCATGTAGAAAAGATATTTCTTTTTCCCTTTTTTTTTTAACAGGTAGGAGGGCCCTCCTTTAGCGCCAATTTGTTGACGTCAAATTTGGTCAACAAGGAATCAAATATAAAAATAGTGAATATAATAAATGGTGTAAGTGCCTTTTTTTATTAAATGGCCAAGTTTTTTTAGCCATCTCCTTCTTTTTCTTCCTTCTTCAATACTATTTATACTTATTACATTTGATAGCCTAGCAATCATTACATCTATGCTATTAGTGGGACACTTGTCTCCTCCTTGTTGTGCATGAGTTGATTAATGGGACACTTGTCTCTTTGAGTAGAACACTTGTCTCCTCCTTGTTTTGCATGAGTTGATTTATGGGACACTTGTCTTATTGAGTGGGACACTTGTCTCCTCCTTATGTGCATGAGTTGATTTATGGGACACTTATCTTATCGAGTGAGACACTTGTCTCCTCGTTGTGCATGAGTTGATGAGTGGTCTTTTGGTAGGCCTTTTTTCTCGGTCTCGGGCTCTCCGGGAGACTAGGGCTCTCGGGTCTCCGATCGGCTCTTCGGTCTCCGGCTCTCCAGGGGCTCCGGCGGCATTTCTTCCGGTCTCCGAGGTCTCTGGGCTCTCAGAGAGACTCTCGGAGTCTCGGGAGACCCGGACTCGGGTCTCCGGAGACCGGACTCTCGAGGTCTCCGGTCGGCTCTTCTAGTCTCCGAGGTCTCTGGGCTCTCCGGGAGACCTGGACTCTCGGGGTCTCCGGGAGACCCGGACTCTCGGGGTCTCCGGTCGGCTCTTCTAGTCTCCGGGCTCTCCGGGAGACCCGGACTTGGGGTCTCCGGTCTTTTCTCCGGGTCTCCGGGAGACCGGTGTACATAAAAAAATTATCCTTTTTATTGGGTATCAACAATATGAAAGGACAACAATGCACACCATCTCTCCACATGTACAGTAGCTTGTATGGCCTAGAAAAGTCACACACACACACACACACACACACACACACATATATATATATATATATATGACACAATAATCCTAATATTAAGTAGCTCATTAGTACACTTTAACTTCCTCCTCTAGTTTCTAATGACCTCTCGACTTGCACCGACTTAAGCATCGATTGTATTAACGGGAATCTCTCGGCTTTCGTGGACGTTTATTGTGTTGCAAGTTCTTTCAAAGATAAAGTACCTATGCTCGTGGCGAAATGTTAGAGGCGAGGTATACTAATTAATTCTAGATGTGTCAAAATGAGTCCGACCAACCTACCATGGCGACAATTTTAGAGACACGAAATGGACCGGGCGAAAAAGTCAGGCCAACCCAATTGGCCCCTCATTTTGTGTATATTTTAATGTACTCGAGCCCAAAAATCGCGCCTGACAAAACTCATGTTTTCTTTTAGGTCAGCGAGCCAAAGACTACTCGAGTCGATCTGCCCATTTGACATATCTAATTAGTTCTCATTGAAGTCAAAATCAATATTTGTCGTGTCTAAATGTTTCAACTGCGTTGCAGCCTTACAGGGGTGGTTGAGAATATAAACAAAGCTAACGCAGAGTGCCCATATTTAACCAAAGCAGAATCTATCCTACTGCAAAAATATATGAGCTGGAGGGCTCATTCATACAGTTAAGTTTTGCGTCCTACCCTATGATTGGGACTCAATAAATCCTTATTTGTGCATTGCCAATCAATCATAGGTTTCCTGTGTCAATGAAACCGATCATCAATCCACCCAGATAGGCGTTCTGAACAAAAACAGATAAGGAAAAAAAATTGGATTTTTTCGAGTTAATGATATGTAATAAAAGCTCTATCCTAAGAGTCAGGTCCCCACTTCACATACCAAATTTAAGTACAAGAAATATAAGAGTACTCCAATTTTTTTTTTTTTTTACAATTGATATGTCATCTACTATTACAATTCATATCATCAAGATACATTTTGGGTATATTGATGGTATAATCTAGAATATCCAGACCAAAGATAAATTCGGTGTTAATACAGAAAATGACCCTTTTTAGGGCCTCTTTAGAAATTTATGTTAATAATTTGAGTATATTTTCCAGATCATTAGATTATTGGCAAATTAAAATTGGACTTGTCATGGTGTCACCCCATATTATGGGCAATATGACTCTATATCACCATGCAATACCATCATGGTCCAAAGTTTAACCTATTCGCTTTCTGGATTTTTTCTTGTAGTGTATTGATAATTATACGGTTTACTGAAATTAAGTGATAAATTAACTTCTACTCCATATTAGCTACATAATTTGATAACTTTTTTGGTCTCGATATTAAGAATTTAATTCAACCACTGATATGAGGTTTTTGGAATTATACATTAGTGCAAAACATGTACGTTTCCGAATTTCAAATAAATGTTGAAAAAATGTACTTGAAATTTAAATATTGTAAAATTAGAAAATATTGAAGTGAGTTGGACTCTATCCGAAAAAACAAACACGTCCCGCATAAGATCGACGGAACAGGGCGTGTCATCCCAAAGATACAACAACAATCATCCTTGAAATAGCAGGAATACAAATTTCAAGGCTCCAACAATCTAAAAGGTGTGAAAAGCACTGGATTTTCAAGGCTCTAGAGTCTAGTGAACTGAAAGATGCTAAAGGCTCCAACGAACTGAAAGATGCGAAAAGCACTGCAAATTCAAGGCTCCAGCAAACTCAGAAGGTGTGAAAACTGAGCAAACTATGTGATGAGATATAATATTGATATGCTTATGCCCACATGTGCGGCCCTAGCCATTATCTACGAAGTGTATAATTTTAGGCAACTTCTACACTCTTTTATGCTAACTTATTAATATATTAAATTTAATCAATATCAAATCTCAATGTGCGATAAGTGATTTTTCAACTTCCCAACATCCTTAATCTCAGTTTTAAAGTGACTATTTTGTATATTCATTTCTCAGTCACCACAAATTAGTTTTGAAAAGTTAAATATACTACAAACATGAGTAGAGCTATCAAAATTAGACCGACCGGTTGGTCGGGCCGAGCTATGATTTTGTTAGTCCAAAAAATGTCCGCCTATATGGCTCGAAATGCTAGCCAGGTCCGATTTTTTTTATGTGTATTTTCACGGGCGCAAAAATGGTGGCCTGATGGAATTTTGGCCCAAACCTATTTTTCCTTTGGTTCTCGGGCTAGTACGGGGCGCCCGCCCATTAATAGCTCGTGACATATTTACCTAGACGTAAATTATCATTTCACAATTTAATTCCTTCATCATTAGATAAATAATTACTAAAAAGTTAATTAAAGTGGGGTCATCACCTAATTTCTTAAAACCAATTTTCTAACAATGAATATATAATTTTTAGAGTTCTCTCTCCAAACTATAATTTGTCGTCTTCCAATATGTTTTAAAGAGTTATAGTTCTCATAACTTATTGCAATAATTATTTGAAAGATTTGGTTGATTTAAAGAACATCCAATGCTATCTTTGAATTTGGATTCTGAAAATCTAACCTGAAAAGGTTAATAGAATTATTGTAGACGTGCGTGCATCCAAGTGTACAAGCAATACTGTCTCCTCTAATTAATCAATATTAATGATAAAATTTGGATATACCTCCCCGAAATCTTAACCTATTATTCGCAAATCCATTTAATCACTTAAATAATTTAATGCAATTGGTGCATCAAAAGAGATAAGATTTTCAGTACATGGCTGATCCACTGGACAAAAATACAAATCAATATTTAAATAAGTCTTATTTTTTCTTTCAGAATATTTAAATAAGTCTTATTCTTTCTTTCAGAAACAACACTCTAAATAAATTTATCCATTGGAATTCACTTTACCTCATTGGTTGAGATTATGTAATTTGATAAACATTGTTAAGTAAAAAAGAATATAAACATAACAATGAGGTGTCACAGTTAAACAAATCCACTTTGTCGTTTTTTTTTTTTGCGCTTTTGTCTTTTTATTTAGTTGTAATGACATAAGACTAAAAGCAAACCATATATAGCCTTAATCATTCTAGTTTAATAGCTAAGAACTTATTTTTGTTATTTTACTGAATAAGCTGAGAAATCATGTAATTTCAATAAATTTTCAATTTATATGGAAAAAAATCAAAATCAAGGCGAGATTAGCTTATGTAAAAGTGTAAAACCCGTTCGTCCCATCAAACAATTAAACTAAGTTGATATGGAAATTACCATAATGACCTTGTCTAGATCGAAATTACCGCTCTAATCTCGCATTGCTTGAAATTACCAGAATTCCCCCAAGATCCGCTATTTTTTATATGGGTCCCGATCCGAAGGTCGGGTCGATTCGGTCGGGCCGCTAACTCTCCACGGGCAAATGGAGAGTCATGTGTACGACGATCCACATTTCATGGTGAACAATACTATAAATACTGCACGAAAATCAAGGTAAAAGATAATTTGACATTATTCTAAATTACCTCGTTTTTTAGATTCTTACTTGATTCTGACTTAAGGTTCGAAGGGCTTTAACTGGGGGCTACCGCAGCTAGCCTAACGTTTGCTCTGTTTCAAATTTCCTCGAACAAAGTACCTCAACTCGCTCCAGGTGACCCTAAGTCAGGTACATCTGATTTCCTTCTTAAATCATAAGTCTTATACGATTTTGTTGGGGCAAAAACTACATTTAATAATTAAATACATAATTAAATTTATATACTAATTTAATTGTTAGTTGCCCACTAGACTCTTAATGGAATAACCAACCCAAAGGAATTCGAGACTGGCCCAAAGACGTTTCTCCTACGCAGCCCACGAGGCCTGTTGCTCAGGTATAAAAAGGTCACTACTCTTCATTTGTAAATTAATTAATTAATTCATAATTACTCGATCCTACGCATTTAATTCATTATTCGATTACTGTTTATTCTCTCTCGATCACCATGTTGAGTTAAGCTCGGAGGGGCCTCCCTGGGCAACCACAGGGAACCCCCCCTAAAGTTTGCTTGTGTGCAGACAAGTTCCTAATCGAAGAATTCCGAGCTCGATAGAAGAAGACTTAAAGACTTCCCACTTGGGAAGAAGAACTTATTCAGAAACCGTAATTTAGAGTGATATGATCTAAAATGCAGCATCAGATTTAAAGCTAAAAAAAAAAAAAAGAAACATAAAATGTTCAAACAGAATTCAAATTTTACTTTCCTTACAACTTATTATAAGAAAAGAACGGTTTATTTAAATGAAATTTCACATTAAAATCGAGAATTCCAACAATCGATGAAAAAATTGATTTAATGTCCTTGTGTCAAACTAGTTCTCCCGTAGTTAATTCCGATGTGACAATGAGGAAAGGAGCCTTATGTCACGCCCGTGACATTCAGGGTGTCTTTCGCTATAACCTCGGTGGATTGTCTTTGTGAATGATCGTATGTGGCTTGGCCGGGTGGTTTGTGGGTACGTGTACAAGACCTTTCGGATGTTCAGCAGCCTACCCCGGTTAAGTTCGGGGAGCTTGTCGCTAGTCGTGGACTTGACGGTGAAGAAGAAGGAATTGGCCATCCCTACCCAAACCGGGTCGGATCTTTGGAGCCGCATTCTGATGAGCCCAAGCGCAGGCGAAACCAGTGGTTGTTTCGTAGGATAGCTGGCCCGGGTGGACGGCGCGCGCTTGGGCATCGTGTGGGGGCCGAAATGGCTAAGCCCGTGACAAGTGGTATCGAGCCGTCCCGGCATTTGTATTCCGTGGTTGCGCCAAGCGCTCTTACCAAGAGGGTGGTGGAGAGCAGGGCGGAACATGTTGGGTGGCGATCATCCGGGAGAATCTCTCCGGTCTCCGAGTGCGATTGGTGTGCGAGGGCACACGTGTGGGCGCTGGGGCGCGTTGATGCACTTCGGGTGGAGTAGACGTGCACGAGGGCGTACACCATCTTGGGTGGGGAGGATGTCACGCCCGTGACATTGGGGTGTCTTTCGCTATAACTCTTTGGTGGATTGTCTTTGTGAATGATCGTATGTGACTTTGATCACTTACCGGGTTTGTGGAATGCGTGTACAAGACCCTTCGGATGTTCAGCAGCCTACCCGGTTAAGTTCGGGAGCTTGTCGCTAGTCGTGGACTTGACGGTGAAGAAGGGAATTGGCCATCCCTACCTAAATCTGGCCTGGATCTTGGAGCCGCATTCGATGAGCCCAAGGCGTGGCGAAACCAAGTGGTTGTTTCGTGGATAGCCGGCCCCGGGTGGGCTGGGAGCGCATGTGGCATCGTGTGGGGGAAGAAATGGCTAAGCCCGTGACACTTAGCCTGGTTAAAGCATGAAAATAATTGACCTTCGAAGCGCAGATTTACAGAGCGAGAGGAAAAACATTGAGAAAACAAAGTATGATACATGGATCGGACCACTTTTATTTCCGCATTCATTGTTGTCACAAAAAACACACTCATTCTTCCTAAGAATGTCTCCACGAATCATAAGACTCGAATAATAAGAATTAATTGTAAAATTTGTCCGAAAAAGGTCTCCGGCGAGATCTTCTCAAGAATCCAACCCGATCCTCGCCTAGCCGCAAAAGACTAAGGAGAGAACTCCTGGCGTGAGCACCGACGATCAAGTTAGTGAAAGGGAAGAAGAATAAAGACAAGTGTATAAAATATAAAAAGTTGAATAATAAATGCCAAAAGTCCCTTCATTTCTTACCTTCTTCCTCATTTTATACAAGCCCTTTGGTCCTTTGAGGTCCACGTGTCTAATCGGGATTGGGAGATAGATCGGCGGGAAATCATTTTAGGTTGACAAAAAGAATCGGGTCACATCACATCGTCAGGTCCCGGGGATAGTTCTTTTGTCAAATCCGCTTTTAGGATATTAATTACTTGTCGTCTTTCTCTTGTAGCGATTATTGCGCGTAGGTATGACCGACATTTAATAACTTCGTCGTCGTCGTCCGTCCCTCTTTTAGTAACTTTCTCGTAAGGTCGACCAAGGTTTTAGCCTTTTGTAGTCAAGTCAATCGCATCTACTAGTAACTATTAATCGTCGGTTCGTTTCTTCAAGAATCTGTCGGCTCGGTCGTGCCCTTTCTAGTTACTCTCTGTCGGCCTCGGTCGCCCTTTCTAGTTACTCCGTCGGCTCGGTCGCCCTTTCTAGTTACTCCTTGTCGGCTCGGTCGTCCTTTCTAGTTACTCCTCGTCAGTCGGCCAAAGCTCTTAATAGTCAATCAGTCGACCAAGCTCAATATTAGCAGGTCGGCTAAAGCTCTCAATAGTCTATCGTGTCGACCAAAGCTCGAATAGCCTATCGGGTCAAATCAAGCTTTGAATATTTATCAGTCGGCCAAAGCTCTTAATAGTCAATCAGTCGCCCAAAGCTCGAATACTAGCAGGTCGACCAAAGCTCTTAGTTCTCTACCGTGTCGGCCGACCCTCTTAATAGCCTTAATAGCCTGTTAGGAATTTTATTGTTTAGATTTTGATGAATGCCATGTAAAACTTAGAATAGAATGTTGGCACCCCAATTCTTGTTGTAAAATGCATTGTAATGAATAGAGCCGCCAAGCTGAGTTAAGACGACTACGCCCTAACATGCAAGAAGACAATCAAGACGGAAGGAAAACTCACTGCGAGCAATTTGAGTATGGCAAAAGAAAGAGACGGGAACTCTATGAAGAAGCGGTGAAATGCACGGTGAGTGGAGCATCATCAAGTCAACTCAAGAAAAGCCAAGTCTCAAGTTGAAGTGATGAAGAGTCATCCATGATTGGAAGTTCGACTCTAAGTCACCTGGGAAAGCAAAGAAAGAAAATCAAGTCGAGATAATCGTAAAAGAACCGTTGCCTGTACGTAAATCAAGAGATTTTCTTAAACAAGTAATATCTCCATACCACCTTTCTGAGTGCTTCGGTCCCGAGAAGCGTGCAAAAGGAATGAACCAATGGGAAGCACCAAACCGTGTCGAACTCGAAAAAGGTGAAAAGAACAATTCATACGAGGAAATGGCAATTCCAAGAATCGAAAGCCAATGATGCAAAGTGACTTTCAAAAATAAACTTATCTCTTCAACGGGCAAATTTTTGAAAGTTCACTATAAAAGGCCGAGGAGTTTGTTTGAGAAAAAAGATGCATAGATGACACACACGTGAGATATACAAGCACATTAGAAAATCGAAACAATCTCTATCCTCAAGCCTACATTTCAAGTACTTCAATCCAACACTCACCTGTGTGAAGGAAAGAGAACTTCAATCGTTGAAGAGGAAACTTCGAAAACAAAGGGTCTACATTCCGGGAAGGATTGTAGAAAGGTTCAAGGTTGAACCAAGTCTTAAGCTTTCGGAGGGCTTCGTGATCAAATCCAAAGAGCTTGAGCAAGTGAGTCAGAGAAGTAACAAGCAAATTGCCCTGTAGAAGAAGGTTCGAGTCGCATTTGGCTTGGTGAGTGATCAAGGCGTCTCGTGATCGAGTCCCTAAGGATCAAGTCTTTTGTTGTGATCAAGACTTTTATCCGGATGTTACCACTTTGTAAACCGATCATTACTTAGTGGATTCCTCCCGGAGTTGGAGAAGAGAGAGCAGAAGAATTACCCCATCTTCGAACCTCTATAAAAACTTTTTGTGTCATTTACATTTCAAAGATTTAAATCTCGCACTTTTAATTGCTTATATCTCACGATAAATTTGCTATCCATTTGATAATTTACAAGTACTAAATCAAACTCTAATATCTTGCTTAATCAAACTTAAGGGTGTTAAGTCTTCCAATGAAAATAAAACCACGGTTGAGTTAAATCGTAGCCAACGGTGAAGTTACTCCATCAACGGCAACTTCTGAGTGAGTTTGGGAGATTAACTCTTGAGTGACTAATTCGAATGTCCATCAAGGACACAAAAGTGTAGAATTAACTCAGTAGATTTAAAAGGACTAAATCGAAAATTTGGTAAGGTTTATTCAACCCCCTTCTAAACCTTACACTTACACCCTGGGACCTACAAGTGGTATCGGAGCGGTTGGTTCATTGAACCCTCCGTGACCGGTTCTTGAACTAGATCTCCAAACTTTTCCAAGTCCGCTTTAGTACTTAAACCTTCAAAACTCTTTTTATTAAAAGTCATTATCATGGAAGCAAATTTGACACGCATCCCTATGTTCACTATTGAGGAATTTGATGATTGAAAATTCGTATGCAGTGCTCATCTATCAAAGATTACATGATGAAATGTGGATAGTGATAGAAGATGGGCCTCTACAAATATTAAAGGTGAACAATTTGCACGAAGAGTTGCAACCGTGAAGGAAGAAGAAGATCTTGCTCTGGAGCCGGTCATGGTTGAAAAACCAAGAATCGAGTGGACAAATGATGACGAAAAAAGATACAACCTGGACAATTTAGCCAAGGACATCCTCTACAAAACCTTGGACAAAGCCATGTTCAACAAAGTCAAATCATGCAAAACGGCTAAAGAAATCGGGATAAGCTAACATTGATTTGTGAAGGCTCGAGCAAATCAAAGAAAACAAATTATCGGTGGCGGTACAAAAATTTGAAAACTTCAAAATGATCTCGGGAGAGAACCTGGATCAACTAGACGCTTCGGTTCATCGAAATCACAAATGAGCCGTATCGCACTTGGAAAAGAATATACACGGAAGGAAATGTGTATGAAAATCCTAAAATGTCTTCCAATTTGAATGGGAGATGAAGGTCATGGCACCGAGACATTCCATGGACCTATCAAAGACATCCAACCATGAGTTATTCTCGGACCTCAAAGCCTACGAGTTTGAGCTAAGAAGAAAAAGACCGAGGAAGAGACAATTGCACCCAAAAACAGTGCTTCTAATTGTTAAAGATGGGAAGAGAGCCGAGGTCAAAGTAATTGACCCGGAAGAAATAGCCCGATGGTTAAAAGATTTAACAAGTTCTTTAACAAGAACTACAAGAGAGGAAAGGGTGAATCTTCCGGAAGACACTCGGCTCTCCTCCAAATCAAGGAAGACAGCCAACCAAGAGAACAGATCATCAAAAAGTTGAGTATCAAAGGTCGACAACTCAAGAATAGAAAGAGTCGATCAAAAAGTTCGAATATCTATGTTGGAACTGTAGACAACCAGGTCACTATGCCATTGATTGCTCATATCTCGTAGTCAACAAATGAGATGAAGAAGAAAGAAAGATCTTCGAGAGAAAGAAGACAAGAAAGGAAAAAGGCAATGATGGTCGCAGAGATCATTAAACAAATGTCAAGTCAAGGAGCGGTGATTCAGAGAGCAGTGAAGCCGACTATTCAAGTGACTCTGAAGAAGAAGCCCCGATCGTTTGATGGCCAAAGAACAAGATCAAGAAGATGAGGTACAATCTAACTCAACAAACTCGTACACTAGTGATAGTGACTGTGACACAAACACTTCATCACCCACTGATCTTTATGTTTCATTAGGCAAAATGATGAAAGATTTTGAACACATTAAATCCTCACACACACTATTGAATGAGGAGAACAGCCTACTCAAAAGTCAAAACTCAAAGTGACTAAGGAGCCGAGAACTCTAAGTCAAATAGTCTGTTGAAAATGAAAGTTTAAAATTTGAAAATGCTAAATTAGTAGCAGTAAATTGCCGCTATAGAAAAGAGGAGAATGACCTCAAGAATATTATTGCCTCATTCACTAAGGCATCTAAATCATTGGATGATCTTATTATGAGTCAAAGAGAATGTGGAGACAAGACAGCTTAGGATTTAATTCCTCCGTGCCATGTCAAACCTCAAGAGTAATCTGGGAAAAAGGATCTTCAAGTCATGAAGAGTCCGAAAAATCCAAAACTCTAAATGTTGCACACACATTCACTCCAAAGCACAATAATAAGCAAAGCGCCTTGGTTACAAAGGAAAAGGAAAAAATTGAGTGTCTTTGAAAGGGCCGAAAGTGAAATTGAGAAGAGATTCAATGAGTCCTCAAAGAAACTCCTAACGAAAAATACTCGAAAAAGGAAGCAGAGCTACCAAAAATCCCAGAAAATCCATAAAAGAAATACATATGATGGGAATGGTAGAAAATATCCAAGCCAAGCCGATTGGAATAATGTGAACTTTCAAAGATAGACTTATGGAATATAAGCCCAAATGGCAAAGGCCTAGAACTCAAAGAAAGGTCATTCCAAAAGTATAAGAGCTTTCATCAAAGACACATATGCACCTAGGCACTACACTCAAAAACATCACAATTACCAAGGAAGGCAATTGCTAAAACACATATGCAGCATACGACAAAAGAGACAATTTGTATGAACCTAGAATCCCCAAGCAATTTGCCAGGATTAATTATGATTATGGTAATCGATAGATGGCAATCCCTTAGAGTCAAATCATTTGGCTATAAGTTGGTTGGATCATCTTACAATTCTAACCCCTCAGACCTGCAGACAAGTATGGGTACCTAAAACTTAAATTCCTTTGATTGCAGTTCAAGGCAAAGTGAGTGAAAAGGAGGAACCTGGTACATGGATAGTGGTCGTTCCGGACATATGACAGAAATAAGAGAAATCTGTCAAAATTCAAGGAAATCAAAGGAGCAAAAGTCATATTTGGAGGAAATGAAGCTCCTGGTGAAATAAGAGGTATTGGATCCATCAAAAGGAATGGATTAGAAATCACAGATGTTGCATATGTTGAAGGACTCAACTTCAACTTATCGAGTATCATCGCCACCGTGACAAGGGCTACAATGTTGGATTCAACATGGGTAGATGCCAAATCAAAGAAATTGAATCAAATGAAGTGGTGCCGCAAGGATGTATTTAAAAATATGTATGTAGTGGATTGGTCAACCGCAACACCCAAAGACTGTCTACTTAGCAAAAAAAAAATTGAATCAAGTCCGTGGCACAAAAAGTCGAGTCACCTGAATTTCAAAACAATTAACAAGTCGGGCAAGAAGTCATCTTGTAGAAGGACTTCGGACTCATATAGATCTGAAGGAGAGTATATGTGATGCATGTCAAGGGAAAGCAAATCAAGTCATCATTCAAAGAAAAGACATGCCCATCCTCAACAAGAATATTGCATCTACTTCATATGGATCTATTTGGCCCAAAGTGGAACCAAAAAAGATAAGCGGAAAGAAATACACTTTGGTGGTAGTAAATGACTACTCAAGATATACATGGACAATATTCATGTGCAAGAAGAAAGAAACTCTACAAAAACTACCACACCGGTGATGAAGAGGATTCAAAATGAGAAGAGTCAAACCATTATCAAAATAAGATCGATAGAGTGAACCGAGTTTGTCAATGGAATAATAACTCAAGATTGTATTGAGAATGGTATTGGTCATGAACTATCAATGCAAGAACTCCACGTGAGAATGGAGTTGCGAAAGAAGAAACAGAACCCTCAAAAAAGCAGACAAGGACCATGTTAGTTGAAGCAGGTAACCAAAAAGATTTTGGGTCAAGCAATCAACACAAATTTACTACACTCAAAACGGATGTATGATAAATAGACGGTGACAAAGACTCCCTATGAGATCCTGGATCGAAGAAAACCAAGTGTTGCATATTTGAGAATATTTGGATGTAAATGCTTCATCCACAACAATGGCAAAGACAACCTAAAGGCTTTTGATGCTAAAGTCGATGAAGGTATCTTCAGATACTCAAAAAAGCAAAGCCTACAGAGTACTCAACAAAAGAACTATGGTTGCGGAAGAATCCATTCATGTGGTATTCGATGAGCCAAATGTAAATGGAGAAGACATTGAAGAGTCACCGATAAGTTGAATCATCCAACCATACGAAGAGTCCCTATCTTTTCAAGCAAGCTAGGATTATCAATTCAGATGAAGATGAGATAGTCGAATCTCAAAAGCAGCTAGAAAATTTGCGACTAAGTGACGACGAGAGAGTCGACCGACCCAAAGAACACAAACCGCAAGTCGACTTAATCCAGCCTAACTCACTCCAACTCGACGTAAGATGGCCGAGAGACCATCCACCGAGAACTTGTCATTGGAGATATAAAGAGAAGGTGTCAAGACAAGATCGAGAACTCAACAAGAAGCAATGTTCACATGCTTCATTTCGCAAATAGAGCCCAAAGATGTGTCACAAGCATTGGACGACACACATTGGATTCAAGCTATGCAAGAAGAGTCAATCGGGTTTGAGAGAAATAAAGTATGGGAATTAGTGCAAAGACCCATACATCAAAATGTTATTGGAACCAAATGGGTATTCGAGAAATAAGATGAACGAGGAAGGCTCTGTGGTAAGAAACAAAGCAAGATCGGGTAGCCAAAGGATATTGCCAAGAAGAAGGGATAGATTTTGATGAAACATTTGCTCCTCGTAGCAAGATTGGAAGCTATAAGGATGTTTCTTGCCTATGCGACTCACTCACAAGAATTTCATTGTATATCGGATGGATGTAAAAAGTGTATTCCTAAATGGTTTATTGGAAGAAGAAGTATATGTTGAACAACCTCCAGGATTTGAGCGAAGACTCTTGGAGACAAGGTATACAAACTCAAGAAAGCCTGTATGGATTGAAACAGCACCGCAGAGCATGGTATGACACCGTCACAATTCCTAATCGAAAATGGATTCACGAAAGGAAAAGTAGATAGAACACTTTTTTTAATTCAAGACAAGAAGACTATATCGCTTGTTGAAATATATGTGGATGACATCATTTTTGGATCCACTAACAAAGAGTTGTGTGAAAAATTTTCAAACCTCATGCAAAGTAAATTTGAAATGAGCATGATGGGAGAGCGACATTCTTCCTCGACTTCAAGTGAAACAATTGAAGGATGGAACCTTCATAAGTCAAACAAAATATACCGAGATTTAATGAAGAAGTTTGGTATGGAAGAGAAGTCTTCTCGTAAAAATACCAATGAACACATCAGTCAAAATGGACATGGATGCAGATGGCAAGCCTGTAGATCAAACAAGATACTGAGCACTTATTGGATCATTGCTCTATCTCACAAAGAAGAGCCGACATCACCTTTGTCTGTAGGTGTATGTGCAAGATTTCAATCTGCTCCAAAGGAGAGACATATGACAAAGAAGACTAAGAGAATATTGAGATACTTGAAAGGAAGCCAAGAGGCCTATGGTATCCAAAGGAAGGTGGATTCAAGCTAATTGGCTATTCAGATTCTCGACTATCTTTGGATGCAAAGTGGACGAGGAACACTTCAGGCACATGTCAAATGCTAGAAACAGACTAATTTCCTGGTTTAGCAAGAAGCAAAACTCAATAGCCACCTCTACAAAATTGAGGCGAATACATACTGCGGGCAGCTGTTGTGCCCAAGTCCTATGGATGAGACAAAGGTGAGAGACTATGAAATTGAAGAAAAGAAATTCCAATCATGTGTGATAACACAAGTGCCATTGCAATCACTCAAAATCCGTGTTGCACTCAAGAACAAAACATATTGATGTCGATATCACTTCATAAGAGATCATGTTGAAAAGAAGGACATTATCTTGGAATATATCTCAACCGATAAACAACTAGCCGACATCTTCACAAAACCATTATGTGAGTCAAGATTTGAAGAACTCAAACATGAGTTGGGGTTAATTGGAGTGACACTCAAACAAATTAAAAGAAGAGACATGGAACAGAAAAGGGGAAAAGAGTCGAAAACAAATCACCAAGAATCACCAGATCGGAAAGACAACTACAAAGTCGGTGATAGCTGAGTCGCTAAGAGAACTGTGAGGAGTAGAGTTAAATCGGCTAAGAGATAAGTTTGAACAACTTATGAGCAAAGTGACAAAAACGCAATCGTTTTAACTTAGCGGGAATGTTTTAAGGAACACGTCAAAGATAATGATGATGTGTACGGACATAAAGCCGCACACCAAGCTTATGATTGGATATAAATCCGCATTAAATACGAGACGTGAAATGCTCAATAGGCGTGCGAAATCCAAGCCGTTGATTTCGATCACAATTCAAAACCGCTTGCACGCCCTTTCATAAACCATATTTAAACCATTTTCGCCCATTTCTCTCTCACACTTCTAAAACTGTTCATCTCTTTCTCTCAAAAGCAAAGGCAAAAATACTCTCGAAACCCTATCAACCTTCAAATCAATTTTCGAGTTTTTCTTGATATAATCGAGAAATGGCACCAACTTATGACTTTACCAAGTTAGGAAAGCAAATCCACACCGGTTCAAGCGGTGGATTTCGACGAATGGTGAAGCAGGGGTCCGACGACACCCTGGTGAAGAAAATCGCTGAGAAGTTGGAAACGCCCCGGACTAAAACCGTTTCTAACGCTAGAATATCCGATGACCTACGTGGAGGAGGTCGCGACAATTCTACGTGAATGCCGAGATTCACGATGAAGGAATCAAGTCATCTGCTCACGGAAAGCGGTGACTATCACCGCCAAGGATTTGGTCAATATTGCTCACTACCGCCAGGTAAGGAGCAAATCGAGATTAAGGAAGCTGATGTAAACTGGGCCGACGATGGAAAGAGATAGCCAAGTCCGACTTTTGCCGATAAAATTATATACACAAAGCAAAACAAGAGATCTGCGGGCCAAGGAGGATTATCACAAATTGTTGGACATAGTTGCCAAATGTATCGACATCAAATTTGGCGCTTTGACCAATCACAAAGGCAAAGCCGATTGTAATGGATGCAATCATCGAAGAAAAGAAGATCAATCAAGGTGAGTTTGTCTACAATGACTCATCGCTTAACGTGGGGAACAAGTCCTTCAAGTAAGATGGCTCATTTGGAGGATCCCTCAGGATATGGCCCGGTGATTGGCGGCTATTGGAGGTGAAAGGAGTCCCTCTTAGACATGGGAAGGCTTTCCATGTTAACAAGAGGGTGTTGAGCAACCCTCTCGGCGCACAAGAGAGCTTACGCCAAGAGAGCGACACCACTGTGGGGAGAATCGGTGACCAAGATACAATCGCTTCCTCTCCGGCCCGAGAAGAAAAGCCCGCACTGCCAGAAGATCGCGCCCCTGCAAAGAAAGAAAACCAAACATGCTCCCCGCTCGCAGCAGTGAGTCACCGCCCGGCAGCCGTGTCTCCCCGCCTCGCAGTTAGCTGGGTCGAGAAGGACTCACAAATGCCTTTTTCCGATCGTCAAAAGGAGGAGAATCGACAAGCCAAGACGGCAAGCTCCTCGTAAACAAATACCAAGACGGCCCCGCCGCCAAGACTCAGAGGACACCGCCCGAACTGTAAATTCCCCGGTACAAACCAGAGACGAAGACTCGTCAGCGGTCCGAACAGAGAAACCAAATTTAGTCGATTACTCGGCCAAAGACAAATACCGAGACTACCGGAGAAGTAGAGTCTCCGGATGTAATTGATGAAACAACCAAGTCTCGCCAAGGCGATCACAGAGGCAACTCAAGACACACAGAGCTCACACACCAAGACAAGAAGAACAAACCCAAGCGGATAGTGATGTAATGATCCTATCTCCACCTTACCCAGCACATCCAAAATCGTCGCGTGAGTGGAGAAAATGGAAGTTGAGCAAGTCGGGAACAGTTCCAACTACCGAGTTCATAGAAGAAGAAGAGGAATCGCTAAATTTCCTTGGACTAACTCATCGTGCTCCAAAGACTTGATGAGACAACCGCTAGACATCCTGCAAATCTACAAGGGCGGGGAGAGAGCAAAGCAAGTCGAAGAAGCAAGCACGTGAGAAGGCAAGCATCCGCCCTATCTCCGCACCACGTAACACACACATCCTCTCCTTGATGTCTTCTCCGAAAGTGACGAGGAACCGGAGAACGCCGCCGCCGAGAAGAGTTGCAAAACGCAGCAAAGCATTGCAGACGAATCAAGAATCCTTCACGAGCAAAGATCGATGGAGGGACAGGAGAGTCCTCGAACACAAACCGAAATCGATCCAATGGGAGTGGTTCAGCAAATAGCCACTGATGTTGCCGCTTACCACTTCCCCGACTCACTCGGAAGAAGAAGCGATAAAGGAAATGGCGATGAAATTGGGATAGTGGGGACCCTAGTCGATCCAACCCCTATTGAAGGGTGTGCCACCACCACCGCCCCACGGCTGAACCATCAATCGAAAGCAGGGAGTTTGGAGACGAGTGACCCCATTCAAGTCACTCGGTGGTGCGCCCGGTGAGGGGAAACTCCTCCACCGCAGCAAGGTCGGAGGATCTGCAGATGGCTCCACAAAGAATCAAGGAGGCGAAGAAGAGAAATCACAATCACAAGAATGACAAAGAAGTTGCCATCAACGAAGCTCGCGATTGAGACTGTCTCCGAGGTGCCAATCGCTATGAAGGCTAATGACGCCGCTGATGCGGTCGAGGCACGGAAGGAATGTACCCAGGAGTTAACACTGCAGGCGATGAAAGTGCAATCCATGGGGTTGAGACTCCAATGGATGCCATTGTAGAAGACCCAAGACGGTGACATCGTCGAAAGGGAGGACAGTGCCTCGCAGCAAAGAGAGACCGCTGGAGGTAATAAAGGCCCACGGGAGGTTGAGACTTCCGGGGTAAAGAGCCGACGTAGAGAATATCCCTCCCGCAATCATCGACCCATCCGAGAAGGAGATCGGCACTTCATGATTCCCAGGACAACCCCGATGTCACTTTTCCGGGATCGGAAGGCGAAGAAGCCGAGTCATCCCCATGACAAATCCAAAAGACTGCGGATGTTCCAGCACGAGCAAGTTCGATCCCAAGACTACTCGTCAAACTTTTAACTTTGATGATGAGCCACCAATGGAAATCTCATCATCGTCCGATGACGCATCGATAAGGCCGAGGACCGCCATCGAAATAGAAAAATCATTTGAGACCAATGAAGTTGTTAAGACAAGTGAGCTCGGCAGCAGTTTCAGTCTACATCACAACAAGACCACTCAACAAGAGACCACCGCACAGCTCCTCAAGCTCGCAGCAGATCGATTCCCAAAAGAACCGCCCGCGCACCACTCATCATCGAATAGATTCCGGTTGGCGGTGATGAATCCTTCGTAGAGTCTTTTCCTTTTTAATCGGAAATAGGAACTCCACGAAGAGTCGAAAACGAACAAGCACGCTATCACGGACCACCTCCTGTTTTTCACTCAGGCACCATTGTTCGGCCGATTTTGATTTTGACGTTGTATGGCCATCACCGCAAAGAATCACCAAGTTCGAGAAGTGTTCAAGGCACTCTTTCTTGAGGTTGAACGGATGGAGAGGCATCGAGCCTCTTTGGACATGCGGATCGACAACATGAGATGCCAGCCTTACGGTGACTTGCAGGCATCACGGTCGAGGATAAGGGAATGGTGGCAACAAAGTGAGCAATCAATGCGTGTGGAAATGTGAGATACTTTAACTTTGTTCAACAAGTCTTGGTGTGGAGAGAGTGAAAATGTTGATGCAAAAACAAAGTCGAGAGAACACATTGAGCATATGCATGAAGCTCACACCACGAAATCAAGGTCTGGCTGCGTGAGCAAAATACAAATGATATACAGCGTTTGGAAGAACACATGACTAGAAAATTCAGCCTTCTCATGGCCGAGATGAAGCCGATTTAGCAGAGTCCAACGCTACTCGTCCGAATTCCGTCCGCATACAACGCAGAGACTTGAAGCGAGAACTCAACCATCAAGGCTCGACTTCATGCTTGCCAAAGATATTCCCTGGGGTTCCTCTATCCTTTGATGATGCCAAAAAGGGGAAGAGGAATACCTTAAAGCAAAGAAAAATCGTTTAAAAGAAAAAGGAGCGGTGATAAGGGAAAATCGGTGAGGAAGTCTTGAAGCGAAGAAAGGAAAGCTTGTTGAGGGGGAAGGATCACGGATGTGACATTAATGATTGCACAAACCCCCAACAAGGTCCTGTCACGGTGACATTATGAGCGACAAACTCCTCGTGACTCGCTTACTCCAACACTCTGCTTTGTATCTATGGCCGAGAAGAGAAAAGCAATTGAAGCGGGGATGAAGGAAGTGGAAGGAAGAATGGATGCCAGGGTGATGAACATCTTGAAAGAACATGGAGGCATTCCGGTTGACAGAGACACCTATGCCATTTCGGATGTCGGGACAGAGCCACGATCGGTCGATGAATTTAAAACGCTCGAATCGAGGGATACTTTGCAAATATGTCTATGGCTCAAGCTTGGGACTGTCTTGGGAAAAGGGTCTCACATTATGTGAAGAAGCCGACAAGCGGCAGACAACCTATAGCGATCGCTCTACGCTTGGTCACTCCGCCTGTCACTCATTTGGAAAGAAGTAGGCCCAAAGACAAAGATACGCCCGCAGGTAGAGGAAGAAGCAGAGTGGAGGAAGAAGCTTTTGACCCAGGCCTCCGCCAAGAATATTGAATACGTAGATCCAGGAAAGAAAGGAGGGATCTCTTGTTGGGGCTTGACCAAGTGGCAAATTTAAAAGTGGCTAAATCTAACGCCGAGTATGCAAAGAGATTAGAAGAAGAAAACAAGAGACAAACTCGGCTATGGCGGGAGAGACAGGAAAGATTAAGAAAAGATGAAAGCGCGAGGAAAGGCATATGAGAAGAAAAAGAAGGCGATTGACGATGAGAAGAAGAGAAGAAGAGAAGAAGATCGAACAAGATGAAAGAAGGAGATAAATGAAGGAGATGAAGTGTTCTTTGTCCAACCCTTGTATTTTATTATGTAAATACATACAATGTAAGTCTTACGTAATAAAGCTATAAATTTTTTTGTGAAGACAATTATATACTCGATACACCTTGTAAACAATTGTGTTAAGTACAAGAATGATATGATCAATAAAAAGAATTGATTCTGCGCATACATTCTATGTCAATACACTATCTGTATTTATCATTCTTTGTTTGCATCTTTGAATGATTTAAGTTTTGGCATCATCAAAAAGGGGGAAATTGTTAGGAATTTTATTGTTTAGATTTTGATGAATGCCATGTAAAACTTAGAATAGAAAGTTGGCACCCAATTCTTGTTGTAAAATGCATTGTAATGAATAGAGTGCCAAGCCGAGTTAAGAAAGCTACGTCCTTACATGCAAGAAGACAATCAAGATGGAAGGAAAACTCTGTCACGAGAGACATTTGAGTATGGCAAAGAAGAGTAGACGGGAACTCTATGAAGAAGCGGTGAAATGCGGTGAGTGGACCGAATCAACTAGTCCCCCTACTCTCCTAGTTTGAGCGTAGATCTAAACTAGGTGAGTATGAAGTGCTGTGTCTCCTTTGCATGTAGGATAAGGTATACATTAGTCCTCCTTTTTAGCTTGGAGAGCACGTGGCTAGTTCGTTCGGGAAAGGAGCGGTTTATTTTTGAAATTTGAATGCCCCTTCGATTCTTGTGCCTCGACAGTGCATTTAATGCTCTGTCAAGTCAAGAGTCACTTCATCTTTTCTCTCAATCTTAGCCCTTGATGCGCCTTCATCCAACGGTTTCGGACCGCCAACCCTTCACCTTTCTCCCTATAAATACCTCATTTATTCCCCTTCCTCCCCGCCGCCATTTACTTTCTTCAAATTCTCTAGTTTTCCCCTTTCGAGAACACTTCCTACTATCTTGAGTTCGTTTTTAGTAATTATCACTCGCCATTCTTGGAGCATCCATGGCCCCCACCAAGTAAGTCCCGATTCCTCCTCTTCTTATTACATATTTTTTCTTCTCTCTTTTTCTTTCTTTTCTTTCGTGTTTTTATACATTTCCCTTACATAATACATATACATACGCGTATACTTGTATGCATCCTTCTTCCCTTCCCCGCACCTTTCGCCTTCCTTGTTCGATCGTGATCTTTTGACCGAATTTTCGACTTCTTTCCCCCTCTTATCAAAATGGCCTCCTCAAGCAATAATCCACTCGACCCAACATTTATAGCACCCTATCGGAAGAGTCATTAAACAACATTCGGATTAATGCGGGTATTCCTGACTCGTACGAACTACGCTTACCCGGGCCGACGGATGTGCCCTACAGCCCTCCGTCGGGCTTTGCTTGCTTTTTCGTCGAACAACTTGAGGCAGGTCTCCGATTTCCCGTACCTGACCTATTATGTCGTATCTCTCGAAGTTTTGGTATCCCCTTAACTCAGCTTGTTCCAAATTCCATTAGGCTATTAGTTAGTTTTTCCATGATACTCCAGCACTCCCAAGAAGTGCCTACTCCTCAGCTCTGGCGTACTTTCTATCAAGCCAAAACCTCCAGTACTCCCGGGTTCTTTTATTTCACCAGCAGGGGTTTAGCCAAGTTCATCGATGGTACCCCTTCTTCTAACAAGTCTTGGAAAAAAAGATTTTTTTATATCTCTTCTCCCGTGCCATGGCCCTTCGCCACTCGCTGGATTGATGACCTCCCGCATCAAGGCAGGGGTGTTAAACCTACTCCGGCCATTTTGGACCTAGCTCGGCGCCTAAACAGTAACCCCTACCATGCCCAGCTCTTGGTTGAGTCCTGGCCTTTGCTATACTACTTTCATTTGAGTCCCAAGGCGGTAGATCTGCCCGGAGGCTTAGGTATATTTAGTAATTTTGTTATCTTGTAATGTTTTTATACGTACTCTAATCCATTCTTTTTGCAGAACAATCGATGCAAGAGAGGCTAGCTCGGGCGGCCGATACGAGAAGATCTTCAGGTCTACCCATTCACCCTGAAGGGGAGGGGCACATTCCTCGACCAAGACTCCCGGGAGCAAGTCCTTCCTGCTCCCCATACCTTGGCAGCCTCGACCCAGAGCCCTCAGGGGCAAGTTTCTCGCAGCCCTTCCCCCCCTGCCGCCGATTTGATCCGCCCTAGAAAGAGGGCTCATGTAGCCTCTAGCTCGGGAACATTTCATCCCCTGAGGCCTCGATTGAATTTGGCCGATCTTCCTACGGGAGATGGGGACTCCCCTCTTAATATCATGGTCCGGAGCTTAACGCGACCTGGGTGGAGAACTGGTCACTCCATCCATCAGCGAGCTCTGGGGAATGCGGACATCCAAGTCCGTATCCGAGACATGGCTCATCATGCATCTCGGGTAATAACTTTACAAAGTTTGACTTTATTTCTTGTTTATTTCTCGCTTCAACTTGCTTATCTATTTCTTGTTTTCCGGATGATTCTTACCATGGGATCCATAGTTCGGAATGCCCGCGTAGGTCCGATCGATGCCACGAGCGGCGGGCCAATGAGATCTTGCAAAGATCGATTCGATCGGGTGCAATCCCGATCTACTACCCTGGATACCGAGCCGCGTGAAGGGAAGGCCTCTCGGAAATTCAAGCGCTAAAGGCCCACCTCGCTTTTCGGAGAACAAAGTTAAGGCCTTAGAGGAGGAATTGACAAAGGCTCGAGGGGATGTTATCCGAGCTAGGGAGGAGGGAAGATCTGCTGGGTATGAGGTCGCCAAGCCGAGTGGCAAAGATAAGAAGGAGAAATACCTAGCTTCCTCAAGAATTCTGGACGGTGGGTGACGACGCTTCTTCCCTACCTTGAGCAAGGCATGATCATCATGGCAAAAGGGCTCAAGCCAAGGACTCACACTCGAGGTCCCCGACTGAAGGAGACGATCAAGGAGTTGCCCGATGCCTCGAACCAACAGCCTAATCCTTCGGGGGTGCTCCGTCGGCTCGGCCCCGACTCTTGCGCAGACCTTCTCGCTCCGCAAGTTCAGCCCTTAACTACTCATCCTCTCTCGAAACACTAAGTAGCGATAGTGAGGGGACTCCGATCCTAGTGCTGCCAATGTTCAAGGCAATGTGGCGCCCTAAATGTTTCAGGGCCTTTGTAATTATGTTTTGTTAATGAACCTATGTACTTAAAACTATCTTGCTTTGTAATATTTGATGCATATTTTCTCCGTCGATTCGACTGTCGTTTTTTATTTATATTTCAAAGAGTTGGCCCACCCTATTTGAGATGACTTGAGCCGAGCTCGACTCTAGGGGATTTGAGAGGCCCCGGATGGTTAGAATTTCCCAAGGGACCCGAGATGGCACGAGCCGAGCTCGGCCACTCGAGGGCTTTGAGCTTGTTTAACCTCGGAGAGAATTTCCCAAAGGGACTGAGATGGCACGAGCCGAGCTCGCCACCGTGGGTTTAAGCTTGTTTAACCCTGAGATAGAATTTCCCAAAGGGACTCGAGATGGTACGAGTTGAGCTCGGCCACTCGGGGGTTTGAGCTTGTTTAACCCGGAGATAGAATTTCCCCGGAGGGACTGAGATGGCACGAGCCGAGCTCGGCCACTCAGGGGTTTGAGCTTGTTTAACCCTCAGAGATAGAATTTCCCAAAGGGACCTGAGATGGTACGAGCTGAGCTCGGCCACTCAGGGGTTTGAGCTTGTTTAACCCTCGGAGATAGAATTTCCCCAAGGGACCTGAGATGGTACGAGCTGAGCTCGGCCACTCAGGGGTTTGAGCTTGTTTAACCCTCGGAGATAGAATTTCCCCAAAGGGACCTGAGATGGTACGAGCTGAGCTCGGCCACTCAGGGGTTTGAGCTTGTTTAACCCTCGGAGATAGAATTTCCCCAAGGGACCCGAGATGGCACGAGCCGAGCTCGGCCACTCGTGGGTTTGAGCGAGACCCGGGAAGACACTTTGTATAGCTGCCAAAATATTGATTTCATTCAAACTAGTAAATCATACATAAAATTTCATACATAAAATTTCCTTAGATGACATACATTCCATGGCCTAGGAATTTTAGTACCTTTCATATCTTCCAGTTCATAAGCTCCCTTAGCAATTACCTTAGTGACCTTGTAAGGCCCTTCCCAGTTCGCCTCTAGCTTTCCCACGGTTTAAGCCGAGCGTCGCTTGTCTTAAAACCAGTCTCCCACTTTGAAACTCTTTTTTCTTACTTTCCGTCATACGTGGCCTTTAACAAAGTTTTGCTAGCTTCCATCTTTAAATAAGCTTGCTCTCTCTCTCTTCCACTTGGTCTAATGCCTCCTCAATAGCTCAGTATTAAGTTCTTCCTCGAAATTCGGACGCGGTGGCTTTCCATGCCGATCTCTACAGTATGATGACTTGATCCCATATACCACACTCGAATGGGGTTTCTCCCGTTGCTTCCTTGGGGGTAGTGCGATGAGACCATAATATCGAGTGCGGCTCGTCCACCTATCCTCCTCCGGCCCGTTCAAAGATTGCCTTCATTCCTTTGACGATAGATCGGTTCGTGACCTCTACTTGACCGCTTGCTTGAGGGTGGGCTACGGAGGTGAAATCGCCTCGACTTTCATCTCTCGCTAACCATTTCTCGATCTTCCCGCCCAAATCGAGTTCCGTTATCGATATCGATCTCTCGGCCACCCATACCGCTAACCAAATTTTTCCAAATGAAACTTTTAACTCGCGATCGGGATATTTTGGCCGGGTTCGCTTCCACCCATTTGCTAAAGTAATCCACCGCTACTATTAAGAATTTTTCTCGTCTCCGTCGCCATAGGGAAAGGCCCACGATGTCTATCCCCATTTTGCGAAAAGGACATGGTGAGCTCATAACCCCTAACGATTCTCTGGCCGATGTATCGATGAGCTATGTCTCTCGCAACTATCACACTTTTTACCATTTCTCGGGCTTCTTCTTCCATTTGGGCCAAAAATACCGGCTCGGACCACCTTTTTGGCTAAAGCTCTTCCCCGATGTGCGCTCCATGTGCACCCTCATGTATCTCCCTCAACACATAATTACCTTCCTCTTCGATAAGCATCTCGAGATAGGGTAAAGAGAAAGCCTTTTTATACAATGACCTCCAATTATCCGAAATCGCATGACTCTTTGCTTTCAACCGACCGCCTTCCTCTTATCCCTCAAGTAGGTCGTTCGTGCTTAAGTACTTATGGAGATCGGCTCTCCAATCATCCCCTCTCCTATTTCGTGATCTCGGCTCCGATGCTAGGCAAGCTATCTGTCGGTAACGGTTATGTTTCGTGATTCACTTTCCGAGCCGAGCTAGCCACTTTCGAAAGATGATCCGCCTTGGTGTTCTCGCCGCCTTGGTACTTGCAACAATTCAAATTTGTCGAACTTTTTGCCAACTCGCCACCACTCCTACATACCTCCTCATTCTATCTTCTTTGATATCGAAGCTTCCCCAACCCGATTAGTTACCAAAGATTGAATCGGAGTATGCTATTATAGCCCCGACGCCCGATCTAATGTCATTTTGAGTTCTCTTACAAAGCCTCGTATTCGGCCTCGTTATTCGATGCTTTGAATCCGAACTTAATCGCGAACTCTAGATCTTCCCCGGATGGATTGGTCGGGACAATCCCCGCACCGCTTCCCCAATTGAAGCAGTAACCGCCCACATGCAATAACCGGACATGTCTCGAGGAGCTAGGTTCCGAGGCCATTTCTTGCAAGAAATCCGCCGAGCTTGCACTTTGATGGCCGCCCAGGCCTATATTCCAAGTCGAATTCCCCACTTCTACGGCCCACTTTATCATCCGACACGATACTTCCGGGTTCCCCATGATGTGCCCTAAAGGCATATTAGTAAGCACCACCACCTTGTGAGACAAGAAATATGGCCTTAATTTTCGAGTAGCCGTCACCAGGGCCAACCCTCCTTTTTCTATTTCTGAATATCTTGTTTCCGCCCCTTGCAAGACCTTACTAACATAGTAAATCGGCATTTGTTTATTTCCCTCTGACCTTAACAAAACAGAGCTGACCGCCCCCTTCCTATAGAAAGATATAGATACAATTCCTCCTCTCGCTCGGCAGGTAGCGGCGGAAGTGCCACTAAACAAGCTTTCAATTCCCTAAAAGCTTGCTCGCACTCCGGTGTCCATTCGAAATTTTTAGCCTTTCTTAACACTTTGAAGAAAGGGAGACTCCGCTCCGCCGACCTAGAGATGAAACGGCTCAGTGCTGCTATGCGCCCCGTGAGCTGCTGTACCTTGCCGACGTTCGTGGGTGATTCCATTTCCACTACAGCCCTTACTTTCTCAGGATTTACTTCGATGCCCTTCTCCGTAACCATGAAACCAAGGAACTTTCCAGACCTGACACCGAATGAACACTTAGCTGGGTTTAACTTCATTCCAAACCTCCTTAATGCTACGAACGTTTCTCCCAGATCTGCTATATGGTCGTTTTCTTTCCTACTTTTTACCAACATATCGTCAACGTAGACCTCCATGTTACGGCCCAACTGGCTTTTGAATACTCTATCCATCAACCTCTGATAAGTAGCCCCGACATTTTTTAGCCCGAATGGCATAACTACGTAACAATAAGTCCCCGAGGAAGTGACGAAGCTCACCCTTTTCTGGTCTTCCTCCGCCAACCTGATCTGATGATAGCCTTGATATGCATCCATCATACTCAACAGTTCATACCCCGCCGTTGAATCCACCAATTGATCAATCCGAGGTAACGGGTAATGATCTTTGGGACAAGCCTTATTGAGGTCTCTGAAGTCGATACACATCCTAAACTTTTCACCTTTTGGAACCAGCACCGCGTTAGAGACCCATTCCGGGAATTGGATCTCCCTTATATGTCCAGCTTGTAACAATTTCTCCACTTCTTCTTGAATGATCTGATCTTTCTCATATCCAAACGACCTCTTCTTCTGTTTGACAGGTCTCACTAAAGAGTCCACGTTTAAATGATGCTCCACCATGCTAGGGTCGACCCCTTGTAGGTCTCTTGATGACCAAGCGAAGACATCTCTGTTTTCTCTCAGGAAATCCACGATTCCTTCAGTTAGCTCGGATCCTAATTTAGTTCCTATCTTGACCACTTTTGACGGATCTCCCGGGGTTAGCTCTACCATCATCAACTCTTCCTCGGGCCTAACACTGAGCAGGTCTGGATCTTTTTTCTTTTCTTTTTTTCTATTTTAATGGGCTTGGTTTCCTTGTCCATTTCTATCACCTTTCTTTTGGATTTCCTCTGCTCTCCCTTCCTTACTGCCTCAACGTAACATTTTCTTGCAACCTGTGCATTTCCCCATACCTCACCTATCCCATCCCCTACCACGAACTTAAGTTTCATGTGGAATGTAGACACAATAGCTTGAAAAGAATTAAGGGCAGGTCTACCAATTATAACATTGTAAGTGGAGTAAGAGTCCACAACAAGAAAAGTTACCATCCGTGTTTTTTGCATGGGGAGATCTCCTAGAGACATAGGCAAGGTAACCTGTCCGAGCGGCTCCACCATTCCTCCCCCAAAGCCGAACAGGGCGGTCTCTACCGGCTTGATCTCCATTTCCAACTCCATCCTTAAGTAGGCTTCATGGAATAATATATTGACAGAGCTTCCAGATATCACCATAGCCCTGGCTACCTTGTAATTTGCTATGGTTGTTGTAATTACCATAGCGTCGTTATGCGCAACGGACACTGTTCATCTTTCGCCCGAAGGATATCTCGGGCCTTCCCTTTTTCCCCAATATTGAGCACCTCTTCCGAATCTCGAACGACGCCTTTCGCGCTCAATTTGAATCTCCATCCGTTGGTCCTCCTACGATCATATGAATAGTTCCTCCCGGATGGAGCCGGCTTGGCCAAGAGTGGCCATGCTTGCCCCGGCAGTCCTGCCTCGTCTATCGGGCTTCTATCCGACCTTGGTCGTGGCTCGTGCTCTGTTTAACCTGGGATTCGCAACCATCCTTTCTCACCATGCGCTCGATCTCATTCCTCAAATGCCTCGCATTCTTGGTGGTGTGTCCATACTCATTATGAAAGTCACAAAAGAAATTGGATCGAGGTCCGATGGGAACAAGAGAGTAGTTCCCGGCCTTTTCAACTCCCTATGCCCCATGTTGCCATTAACACTGTGCACGGGGCGATCAAAGGCGTGTACTTTGTTAGATCGGGCGCCCGATTTATCAAAGCCAGTCTCCCTTTCGCTCACGAAATCGCTTGTGTCCTACCGGGCGCGCTTCTACTCCCCGTCCTTCCTTTTTTCCCTCGCTGCGTCTTTATTTCCCTTCGTGCCTCCTCCAAGTTCACATATTTTTCAGCCCGCCAATAGATCGTCGAAATTTTTGGCGGGTCGCTTAGCTATTGACTTGAAAAAATCACTTTCCCCGCAATCCTTGAGACAGGGCACTGGATAGCACCTCTTGCGTGGCTGAGGGTACATCTAGCGCTGCCGAGTTGAATCTCCTCACATACCCCCTAAGGGGTTCATGCTCTCCCTGCTTTATACCAAAAGAGTTAGGGCGGTCTTTTGATGTTTTCTCGAGCCGGGCGAATTGGTGCAGAAAGCGGAGTCGAACTCATCAAAGGAACCAATGGTGTCGTTAGGGAGCCGACTAAACCATTTTGAGCCGATTTAGCAGGGTGGTCGAAAAACCCGACATTTTACTCCATCAAGTGTATCGGTGCGGCAAGGTTGAATTCTCGAACCGACACAAATGCTCCCATGGATCCGTGGTTCCGTCGTAGTCATAGCTTAGTGACTGAAATTTATGGGGAGGTCGTCCGCCATGACCACTTCCTTGAATGGGATTCTCTCTTTACTACATCTTGTCCCGACATTCGCTTCCTCATCTCCTTCACCTCTGCCTGTAACTTCTCCAGCTCCGACTGTGGTTCCTCCTCCCTCCTTGGTGCTACCCTACCCTCCGCTCGACCCGCTTCCACACATACATCGCCTCCTTTCTCGCCCACAAAGTATTGACGCGCTTTGAACTATGGATGATAATTGGTCCCCGTTACACTCGGACCGACTCCATGCGAACAATGCCTCCAAGTTTGCCACCGACATCCTCATCGTAACAGGGTGGGAGACACCCCCACTATGGTGACTCCATCCCCACCGCGATGGGGTCGCTCTACCCCGGTATAGTGACTCCATCTCCGCCGAGCGGGTTACCCCCACCTCATCGGAAGATCCTCCCGCACCAACCACTTCATTGCCTTTCGAAACCAAACCCGACATCCTCATGTCTTAAACTCAATTTCCCACGAGACAGGCGCCACTTGAAAAGGTTTAGAAGGCGAGATCTTCTTAAGAATCCAACCCGATCCTCTGCCCGCAAAAGACTAACTTAGGAGAGAACTCGGCGTGAGCACCGACGATCAAGTTAGTGAAAGGGAAGAAGAATAAAGACAAGTGTATAAAATATAAAAGTCTGAATAATAAATGCCAAAAGTCCCTTCATTTCTTACCTTCTTCCTCCTTTTATACCCAAGCCCTTTGGTCCTTTGAGGTCCACGTGTCTAATCGGGATTGGGAGATAGATCGGGAAATCATTTAGGTTGACAAAAAGAATCGGGTCACATCGGTCAGGTCGCCCCCGGGGATAGTTATGCCTGTCACAATCCGCTTTTAGGATATTAATTACTTGTCGTCTTTTCTTGTAGATTATTGCGCGTAGGTATGACCGACATTTAATAATCGTGTCGTCGTCGTCCGCTCTTTTAGTAACTTTCTGTCGGTCGACCAAGGTTTTAGCCTTTTGTAGTCAAGTCAATCGCATCTACTAGTAACTATTAATCGGTCGGTCGCATTTCTTTAGTAACTCTCTCTCGGCTCGGTCGTCCTTTCTAGTTACTTTCGTCCCGGCTCGGTCGTCCTTTCTAGTTACTCCCTGTCAGCTCGGTCGTCCTTTCTAGTTACTCCCTGTCAGGTCGGCCAAAGCTCTTAATAGTCAATCAGGTCGACCGAAGCTCTGAATATTAGCAGGTCGGCCAAAGCTCTCAATAGTCTATCGTCGACCAAAGCTCAATAGCCTATCAGTCGAAAGCTTTGAATATTTATCGTCGGCCAAAGCTCTTAATAGTCAATCGTGTCGCCCAAAGCTCAATACTAGCAGGTCGACCAAAGCTCTTAGTTCTCTACCAGGTCGGCCGACCCTCTTAATAGCCTTAATAGCCTATCAGGTCGGCCGAAGCTCTAAATACTAGCAGGTCGGCCAAATCTCTTAATTTATGGTGGCTTCTTTTATATGTACTTAGCTACACCGAATCATTGTCCTTCAACTTTTGGGTGGTAACATTTTAGGAGTTTTAATTTTAACTTAGGTTTTTAATTTGAAAAATTCGGAACGTTGAGTTTTGGTCCGAGAATTCAAAGATTGGTCGGATTGGTGATGTGGCTACACTTACCAATCCAAATTGATATTTTCAATTTTCCGTGCTAATTGAGTTCTATTTTAATTTAAGAAACATGTGAAAAAATGAAATTGAAAATCAACACTTTCGACAAAAAATTGAAAATCCAAATGTGCGATGATGAGGATCATTTTTGAATTTTTCACCCAAAATTGGACTTAGTGTGCTATATTTTAATATTAAAGTCCTAAATTATAATTTGGAAAAAATCAAAGTTCTAAAATGCCACCACTCCAAATTTACATAACAATTTCGCAATTAACAAATTAAGAACAATTTGCTTTTATATATTAATGGGTCTTCTATTTATTTTAATTTTTCAAAACTTTAGAAAATCCAAATAATATTCATTCAACCGAACAGAGAATGTCTAAATTGTGTCGCCACAAATTAACACATAATGAGACTTTAACAAGTTTTGAAAATTGTGGGAATTGATTGTAGCGCAGTTGGTTTGAGCATTTGTAAACTAGGTTATTGACCTGGGATCAAATTCCACACGTCCCACTCCTATCAGGACTTTGTAATTGTACTAAAAAAAAACAAGTTTTAAAAATTGTGGATATTTTTAAGATTTTGCTGGTCTTGATTTGGATAAATTTTATTTGCTTATGGATCCAAACAGTTGAAATCATTGTTAGTCTTCAAAAATGTCGTACTGAATTGAGTATATAGCAACATATATACGGCAATTGAATGAGACTTTGTGACACTTGATATTTATTTGGTTTAAGGATTTTGATAATGAAAAATAAAATTAGAGGAACAAAAAGAAAAAGAGAAGGTCTTCTATCGACGATCTAATAGATCTAATCCATTAGCGGATCTAATTTTAACCCAACCAACGACCCACTCCCGGATCTGGTACAATTAATGAAAAATAACACGCAAATCTCACTCTCTCTCTCCTGCGTCTTTTATCGATCTATCGCACCGCTCCGAACCGCCATAGATGTTTCCTATCGATCCGTTGCATGCTCAATTGCTCCACCACCGCCTCATCTTTCTCACCCCTCCGGAGATATAAAATCCAAACCATTGATTTCAACAAAAATTCACTGGAATTATAGCATTCTTTGAAGAGGAAAAGTTTCGAGAAAAAAAAAATAGTGGATCGATCGGATCTTCAAATTCAAGGAAATATTTTCTCTATTTGACAAGGATGAAAGTAAGCTAACAAATGTGTTTGGATTGGATCTCAATCCAAATCTTGATCCCCAATGATAAAAATGGAGGAGCAAGGTTTTGTATATATACCGCTTTCAAAAGCTTCTACGGTAGTTCTTGTTTATTTATGTATATAAATAACACCATGGAAACTAATACTTTTAGGTGTGTGGCTACTAATACTATTTATTGGAAAAACTAATACTATTCAGGGAAATTACTAAAAATATTTCAGGGATAAAACTAATATTTTTCGGAGGAACTACTAATATGTTTCATTGGACTACTAATACTATTGCGAAAAAAACTAATACGTTTAGAAGGACTAATAAAATATTGTTCAAGGAACTACTAATACTTTTTCGAGGACTACTAATACTTTTCGGGAGAAAAGATTAATTATATTGAGAGAATTACTAAAATACTCTCAGGGGAACTACTAATACATTTCAAAAGAACTACTAATACTTTTCGGAAAATGATTGTTAATAACGGTGGTCCCCGAAAACCACTAATAATACGGAAATGCTACTAGGTCGATTTTAGATCCGACTAACGATTTTTGGCCCGTTAGACCATCCGACATGAGTTTTTGTCAAAGAAAAAAATAAGTTTGTTTGATTGTCCGAAAAAACAATAAAGGATAAAGAATTAAATAGGTTTTTCTCTTATTTTCCTCACATTTCGCGAGGAAAATTACTCTTTCTAAATTATATTTTATTTTCCTTGAAAGTTTTTTTCCTTATCATTTTTCTAGCAATTAAACCATCAAATTACTTCCCGGAAAAAGGATTGAGTGTGATACAAGTAGTTTTTAGGTTTTCACAGGTTGGGTTCGATCTCACTAGACCAATCTTTATCGGGATTTTCCACCATTTAATAATTGTATAATAAAAATTTAGTTCCCGAGAAAAGGTTAGACTGTGATTGTTTATGAACAATCAATTTTTTCTCCTATCAATCACTTCTATTCATTTTTTTAAAAAAAAAATTTATCTAATCAACAATCATTATAACTCATTTTTCCATAAGTTTTACTATTTATCCACTCACTTATTTTTAACTACCAATGACTATTTTATTATTTTTGTATCAAATCAACTTTTATCATTACTTTTTCATCTAATATTTAATCATAGTCTCAAAATTCATATTTTTTCTTTCAAAGTTTTTTTTACAATTACTCTCTAGTAAAAAGAAAATTTCCAAGTATATTGTAATGGCATCCTTAACTTTTGGATAATCCAATGTGTTCAACTCTTGGATTTGTTAATGCGGTAATGATATGAAGAATGTACGCGTGAAATCGATACTGCCATATGGCCTATGGGCCGAGTGTAAGATATTTTTAAATAAATCTGGCAGGTTATGTTTACACCAGTACATCAAAAGGCAAACCTTGTACCATAGTGGCAAAAGTGTCCCTATAAATACCGATCAAAAAAAAGTGTCCCTATAAATAATAATCAAAAGAGCATACTATGGGGATTTTAGAAAAAAAAAAAAAAGCCATAACATACAAAATTGCCATATTCTTTCATTCCACATTCCAAAAATTTTATGAATTTTGTTCCAAATTAGGAGAAAGTCCGAAAAGAAGAAGAAATAAAGGATCAATGGAAAAAGGTAAAAGAGTCACACACAAAAAAAAAAGTAAGAAAAAAAAAGGACAGAGATTATTCTCACCTTCTCTATTTATTTATCAGTTATCCGAACGTATATCCCCCTCCAAAAATACAAATTTAAAAAACCATTAACACTCACAATTTCTTCTGCTAAATCAAATTGATTAATTTTTTTTTTTTAAAAAAAAAAAACAAAATTGGTCGCCCTTCCCGCTTCTCCAAAGCCAATTATGTAAAACTTTTACCCAAAAAAAAAACAGAAAATAAATTAAAACAAAAAATGGGAAAATTTATTACTCTAACAAACAAGAAAGAGAGAGAAAATTGTGGGGAATGTTCATGATTGTCGATTAAGAGGAGCTGGAAATAGCTGGAAAACCTACTCCATCAAGAACTGCTTCACAATCTTCACGCTTGGTTCAACCACCTGTTTTTCCCAAATATCCGCCACCACTCTCCGCCCGCACCCCTCCATCGCCGCCGTAATCGCGGCCGTCGTGTCCACCTTTTTCAGGTCCCACCCCGCACCCTCCCTCAGCCGTACGATCTTCCCCACTTGCCTCTTCGCCAGCTGCCACGTGTTGTCCTTCACCGCCCTCACTGCCTCCTCGTACGGCGCCCCCTCTTAAAATACCTCTCGAACTCGGGCACCCCGATTGCCTTTTTCAACCCGCATTCGGTAACCGAACCCGACCCGGGGTTTTCGAAATACTCGGCTAGCTCCTCGAACATGCCCGAGTCGAGCATGTCGTCGACTCGTCTCACGAGATATTGGTTTAACACCGGGAACGAAACGTCGACCCAGATGAAACAGCAATCGTAGCGCAGCTCTTTGCAGAAGACCGATTTCGAATCTGAGTTTGATTCGTTGAAGACGTCGAACTCGGGGTTGAATTTCTTAGCCAATAATGCGTATATGAACGAGTTTGACCCGCCGACGACGAACGGCAGTCTCCGGCGGGAAGTGATCTGAGAAATGAGTTTGGAGGCGGAGGAGCGGAAATCGGAGGGGGTGAACTCGGGGTGCGAATCGGACGAGTCGAACTCGCCGAGGAGATGGTGGCGGACGTTTTTACGCTCCGGCAATGGAAGTTTGTTGGTGGTGATGTCGAGGCCGCGGTAGACTTGGATTTTGTCGGAGTTGATGATTTCCGATGAGGGGAAGAATCTGGAAGCTAAGTCGATGGAGAGTTTCGTTTTTCCGCAGCCGGTGGGCCCCATAATGACGACGATTTTTTTCTTGTTGCGGCGGAGGACGGTTTCGGGAGTGGTGGCGTGGGCTGACATGTGGGCCCACCTGGAGGAGGGTATTTTTGGAAAAGGGAGGGAGAGGAGATGGGTGGTGTAGTTTGTGTGAGGAAAGTGATGGGTTTTTGTGAAGATTGAAAATCTTCTCATAAGGAAAACAAACAATGTTTGTGAGAGGAAAGTAATGTGTGTATTTGTGTGTGTGTTTTTTGTGTGGAGCTTTTGAGAGTGATGAATATGTATATATAGGTGGTGGTGATGGTGCTCATTCTTCATGCCATCATTTTTTTTTCGCGTATCTATCAACTGGTTTTTGCGTCAAATGACTAATTTTCTCTTGTTTTAGATGAAATTTCTACAGTATGATATACATTCATACATTCCTTTTCTCACGTTTGTGTATTCATGATTCACTAAATTTTGTGTGTGTTTTGTTTGAGAGAATGAAGGTGTATTTGAATGAGATATGAAACAGGGCGTGTGAGGACTGATCAGGACTTTATGAAGGAATTTTCTCCATAATTTAAATCCTTTTTCATTTAATTAAAGAGGAAATTTAATTTTTTTATATACTCTGTAGCTACCAGCCTACATGCTTTGCACATTTAATTTCCTAGACCAGAGGTGGTGTTTGTTTGAAGCATTTGTGTCTTTTGAACTTATTATAATGGATTGACAAGATTTTCGAGCAAATAAGTGTAAAATAGTTCATTTTTTAAAGAATAAAAAAATATCATGGTTGATTTGGTTCTCCTCATGATATGTTGGATAAAAACCAATATGAATATAGCATTTACGTCCAAAATAAATACTAGTGAAATGAGTTTATATATATATATATATATATATATTATCATTAGCAGTCTTGCTTCTTGTTATGAAACTTTAAAAACTAATTTGAATAGTTCTTCAGATTAATGTCCACATATGTAATATGTTGATTACTTTTCTCAATCAATTTTATTAAATAATCAAAGTAATTACTAATTATAATCTCATACTCATTAGGGGCCAAACAAAGGGACTATCGCCTGCATTAGCGTGCAAAACCTTAAGGTGGTCCTCAAACAGCTGCCTAGAAAATACACACACATATGCCGTACGGTCAGGCTACTAAATTCTTTTACCACTTGCCCAGAGGGTGTGTTCGTGTTTTCAGAAATTGTACAGCATCATTTGGAAATTCGAATAGAGCGCTATTATAGTGGACTAATGGATTCTTTTGCTTTTTTTTCATTTTTGAAAAAAGAGGTCTAATTATGTCAACGATTATCGTCCTAAAGCTTCTTGATATTATTTAGATTTTATGAATAAAATATGAAAATATTGTGCCAGTTCCTTTCATGTTATTTGTACGCGTCTTTATATATTTGTTGCACTGCTTACTGAAATTCATACTATTATTTAGAAGAAAATAGATATTAGTATTTATAAACCTTATACCTGAAACTAGAGTTGTCAAATGGGTCGGGCCAAATAGGCTCGATCCTTTTCAAGTCTATGAAATTGCAACTCGATCCGACTTTTTCAACGTGTTGTGCATATTATCCTATAATAAACACTTGGTTTTGACAACCCTACCTAAAAATACAATAGTTTTTTTAAAATAAATGGAAATATATAAAAAGAAAGAAAAGATCCCGATCACAAGTCCATCAGCAAAGAAAGGAAAAAACAATGCAATGTCGGAAAACAACTTAGAGACGCAATTTAAATGAAGGGCGTCTATTTCTAAAGAATTTTCGAGTGACAATGTCATTGGTTTTTTTGTTGCACGTGCTTCGAGTATGTTCTTGATGGTTTGATGTAGCTTGTGGAATGTCGGCCGGGATCCTTGAGCCACAATTTTCAAAACCTTCATAGCTTATGAGGAAGACATGAGTGAATAACAAACGGGGTAATTGAAGATTTTCCTGGCTTGGTCTTTAAAGCATCCGATTTGTCTTGATCTTCTTCATCCGCCATATCCGATCAATGTTGTCGGGCATCGTAATCATAACTTTGAAACTATCAGAGGACTGTTCGAATTTAAGACTATTGCCGTGAAGATCCGCCGACCTTTTTCATCCAAAGTTGTGGTGATCACCGCATCATGGTAATAATGGAGCCATACATTGGTCTGCGCCGTAAAGGACCATCGTTATGTCCGTGATAATGTACATTGTCCGGCCATGCTCAAAGGTGCCGCCATAATCGACTTTGGTTGCGAATTATCTACAACGGTAGTGTTATCTGTCAAAGCCTCCACATCATCTCCCAAAACATTGAAGGAATTATGTGAATACTCAAGACAAGGGTCCGACTGAGCACGATTCGATTTAGTTTTGTTGAATCCAAACATCAAAATCCACCACTTTAGACTTTACCCCAGAGGATGGAAGCCTCGAATGTGTGACTGTCGTGTAATCGATCTTCCTCGATGATGACTTTTACCCTTAGTCATAGCTTCGTCCTTCTTTCTTTAATTCATGTGTTTTAGTCTATCTCAGTATTTATTAACATTGTGCCCAATAATACGACAAGTAACACAAAAATCTAGTAGATTTTTATAACTAAGTGAGACAAACGAGCAATGTCCCACTCGCTCTGCTATCACAAACTCTTGGAGGGCGTTATTCATATCAATTTTAACAAAAACACGATCGAAATGTCCAACCTCCCAGATAATGAGCGGTTGTCTATTTGAATGCGAGTACCCATTGCACTAGCGATCTTCGTAATCAAATCGGGTGCCAATATTCAATGCTAAGTTCGTATATCCTCACCCATACTTGCGCTTTGAAGTAGTAACTTTATACTGATTGAAGTCCAAAATCCAATTTGTAATGCGAATAGAACCTGGGTTCAGGTTCCAAGAAGATTTTGCCAAAACTCTATTACGTTCATCCAAATTTGTAAACTGTAAACTAAAATAACCCTTCAGGAGTGGAACCAAGCACCGTGCATGACTAATACTCCAAATACCCTCAGATTGGATTTGAGTACCTCTAACGTAACATGTTTGGCCCCTTTAGGTTGTATGAGACGCTCGATTAGCGAATTACGCAACTCCACGGTGCGTTGTTGGTAAATCTCCTCATCTATCGTAACCAAGTAAAAATCACCTTTCTTGATCGCAGTGGAATCCTTCCCGCAATTGGCGTTTGAGCAAAGGTGCGTAGAAGCAGAATTTTCTTGAGTTTCTTGATTTTGTCTTGAATTAATCACGGAGTTCTTGAAACCCAAATCGTGATTTTTTTTTTGAAGTAAGAATAGAATCAGGCATTTGCAAAAACTAAAATTCATATCCTAATATATTTTTTTCAAATTAAAAACTTAGGATTCTTTTTTTCCGTAAATACTTCCATAGTGTACTATGCTAATTAAATTCAAAGTTGACGCCGCCATATCTGTATCTTGTCTCTTTCAATCGACATATAGCTCCTACTACATGTTACATGTCAACTGTAGTAGTATATAACCAAACAACATAGGAAAGATAATGCCAAGTGCCTAAAATCTAGAACATACAAATAAATGAATATGTTTAAGATCTAATTCTTAAATGATCCGAAACTCATATATATTGTTTGAGAAATGAGAATTACCCATTGTAGAGCTATATGAACATACTAAGTATTGTAATTTTATGCAATACCATGTTTTCACTAATTCCGATTTAATTAATGTAGATCCATGCTCATTAAACGTTTTATATTAGCCAAATTAAACCCTTAATTATGTGGTGAGAAATAGAAAATTAAAATTGCAATTCATGGTTAACCTCCACCTTTAATAATGTTCGAGTTGAATTAATTTGCATGTCTTTATCCTTAATTAGGTTTGAATTGAATTACATCTTTGAAATTATAGAAGATAATCATTGATTCATAATTGATGCTAAAAATCTTTGTTAGTATGCATGCATGAATCATAGAAAAGGGTTAGGAGAGAGCCAACTTCAAGATCGAAATCATGTCCATGTACTTACATAAAAAAAAAAAAAAAATCAGAGGTCTAGTTTCCACATAGATTGGGACATGTGAAGTTCTAGATTATTTTTTTAAACTATGGGGAACCATTCACGGGCATAAATATTAGATTTCTCGATTGCAAAAGGGTCAATATCAATTTAATCGTCAAACCATTTGTTATGACATGGCATTCATTGTTTTTAAGGTGAGAGAACTACTAGGTTAGTAGCATCGTGTACCAAACAAATTGATGTACAAAGATTTTCAAGCTGGAACGAACTCAATTGCAATTCTTGTTTTGGTAATTTTAGTCTAGTGGAACCTGTACGAAATATGCCTTTGTCGTTAAAACTAAATCGATGGTCTCCAAAAGAATTCCAACCCCGAGTTAGTTTTGAGTTTTCAAAACCATAAAGATCCCAATCCCAATTCATAGGAAGGACAATGGGGTAGGTCCAAACCCGGACCTGTTCCATTTAGTTTTTTTTTTATTTTAATTTTTGATTGTCATAGATCATGTGTATATGTAATGTTTTCTTCTAAAAATATATTATTTTTCTTACTTTAAAATATATATTTTTATAATTATATATAGCAAAGCCTACGAGCCGAGGGATGGGGCCGACGGGTCTCGGGTTTTGGCAAACCCGTCCCTTGCCATTCCTAATCCCAAACCTACCCAACCACTAATAAATAAAGAGAAAAGCCTAAGTTGCGTTTCTAGAAAATAAATCCTAGCATTTTCTTTATTTTGACGAGCCATCACCATTTTTTTTAAATAAATGAAAATATATAAAAAGAAAAGAAAAGGTCATGATCAAGCCGATCACATAATAAAGGAAAACAATGTTAATGTAGGTCCCAAGGGTGTAAGTGTAAGGTTTAGAAGGGGGGTTGAATAAACCTTACCAAATTTTCGATTTAGACCTTTTAAATCTCTAGAGTTCTACACTGCAATTTGTGTCCTTGATGGACAATCGAATTAGTCACTCAAGAGAGTCAATCTCTTAATGACTCAAATTTGAGTCATTAGTAGAGTGACTCAATTGTTGGCTATAATTTGACTTAGTTTGTGGTTTTGTTTTCAATGGCCAAGACTTAACACCCTTAAGTTTGTTTAAGCAAGTTTTTTACTTGATTTAGTACTTATAGATTATCGATGGATAGCAAATTTATCAACAGATATAAGCAATTAAAAGTGCTGAGATATTTAAATGTCAGAAAGTAAATGACACAAGAAAGTTTTTATAGAGGTTCAAGATGGGGTAATTCTTCTACTCCTCTCTTCTCCAACTCCCGGAGGAATCCACTAAGTAATGATCGGTTTACAAAGTGGTAACAATACCCGGATACAAGTCTTGATCACAACAAATGACTTGATCCTTTGGGACTCGATGCCCCGAGACGCCTTGATCACTCATTGGCTCTCGACGACCTGGGCCTTCTTCACAGGTGGCACCGCTTTGCTACTACTGACTCACTTGCTCAAGCACTTTGGATTTGATCACGAAGCCCTCCAAACGCTTAAGACTTGGTTCATTTTTGAACCTTTCTACAATCCTTCTTGGAATGTAGACCCTTGTTTTCGTAGTTTCTCTTCAATCGATTGAAGTTCTCTTCCTTCACAGGTAAGTGTTGGATTGATGTTCTTCGAGATGTAGAAGCTTGAGGATTGAGAATATTTCAATTTTGATAAGCTTGTATGTCTCACATGTGTGTCATCCACGCATCATTCTCTTTCTCAATCAAACTCCTCGCCTTTTATAGTGAACTTTCAAAAATTTGCCCGTTGAAGAGATAGGCTCATTTTTGAAAATCACTTTGCGAAATCGTTGGTTTGCACTTCTTGGAATTGCCATTTCCTCGTATGAAATGTTTTATCACCTTTTCGAGTTCGACACGGTGTAGTGCTTCCCATCTTGGTTCATTTCTTTGCACGCTTCCTCGGGATCGAGCACTCCAAGAAAGGTAGTATGGAGATATTACTTGTTTAAGTAAATCTCTTGATTTCGCGGCAACGGTTCCTTTTCGATTATCTCGACTTGACCGCATTTCCTCGCTTTCCCAGGTGACTTAGAGTCGCCTTCCAATCATGGATGACTCTTCTCGTCACTTCATCTGAGACTTGGCTTTCTTTGAGTTGACTTGACCGATGTTTCACTCACCGCATCTCACCGCTTCTTCGATCGAGTTCTCGTCATTTTTCTTTGTTGTACTCATTGTCTCACAAACAGAAGTTTTCCTTCAAGCCTTGCTTGTCTTCTTGCAAGTTGGAGCGTAGGCGACTTAACTCACCTTGGCACTCTAATTGTTACAATACATTTCAAAGCAAGAATTGGGGAGCCAACTTTCTATTCTAAGTTTTACATGGCATTCATCAAAATCTAAACAATAAAATTCCTAACAATTTCCCCTTTTTGATGATGCCAAAACTTAAATCATACAAAGATGCAAATAACAAAGATACATACAGATAGTGTATTGACATAGAATGTATGCGCATAATCAATCTTTTTATTGATCATATCATTCTTGTACTTAACACAATGTTGTTTACAAGGTGTATCGAGTATGTAATTGTCTCAAAAAAAAAATTTATAGCATTATTACGTAAGACTTACATTGTATGTATTTACATATAAAATACACGGGGTTGACAAAGAACACTTCATCTCCTTCATTGTCTCCTTCTTTCATCTTGATCAAGATCTTCTTCTCTTCTTCTTCTTCTTCTCATCATCACCGCTTCTTTTTCTTCTCATACGCCTTCCCGGCAGCCTTCATCTCTCCTTATTCTTTCATGTCTCTCCGCCATAGCTGAGTTTGTCTCTTGTTTTTTCTTCTATCCTTCTTGCATACTCGGCGTTGGTTTTGGCCACTTGCAAGTTTGCCACATGGTCAAGCTTCACCCCAAGAGATCCCTCCTTTCTTTCCTCGGATCTACGATTCAATATTCTTGGGCGAGGCCTGGGTCCAAGCTTCTTCCTCCATCGCCGCTTCTTCCTCTACCTCCGGGCGTATCTTGATCGGGGCCTTTTCTTTTCCGGTGAGTGCCATGGAGTGACCAGCAGAGGATCACGGTTGTCTTGCCTCGTCTGTCACGCCTTCTTCACATAGTGTGAGACCCTTTTCCCAAAGATGAGATCCCAAGCTTGAGCCAAGGACAAATTTGCAAAATAACCTTCGATTCGAGCGTTTTGAATTCGTCTAATCGATCTTCGCTCGCCCCGACATCCGAAATGGCATACGTGTCTCTCACAACCGGAATGCCTCCGTGTTCTTTCAAAATGTTCATCACCCTGGCATCCATTCTTCCTTCCACCTCCTTCATCCCTCGCTTCAATTTCTTTTCTCTTCTCACCATAGATGCACGCAGAGTGTTGGAGTGGCAGAGTCACGGGAGTTTGTCGCTTATAATGTCACCGTGAGGACCCCGTTGGGGTTTGTGCAATCATCAGGGTCATATTCTTTGATCCTTCCCCTCAAGCCAGATTTTCCTTTCTTCGATTTCAAAATTTCCTCACCGATTTTCCCTTCTCAAATTGCTCCTTGTCACCGCTCCTTTCTTCTCGCCTTCAGATTTTTTTTGCTTTAAGGTATTCCTCTTCCCCCTTTTGGCATCATCAAAGGATAGAGGAACCCTGCGTGGAACATGCCGCAAGCATGAAGTCGAAGTCTTCGATGGTTGAATTTTGCTTCAAGTCATTTTCGGCTGCGTTGTATCCGCACGGAATTGATCGAGTAGCGTTGGATTCTCTGAAATCGCTTCATCTCGGCCATGAGAAGGCTGAATTTTCTTGTCATGTGTTCTTCCAAACGCCAGATATCATTTGCATTTCGCTTCACGCAGCAGCCTTGATCTCGGCAGTGTGAGCTTCGTGCATATGTTCAATGTGTTCCCAGACTTCGTTTGATCAACATTTTCAGCTCTCCACACCAGCCAGACTTGTTGAATAATTGTCTCAAGTATCTCAATTTCCACACGCATGGATTGTCTTTGTTGCCACCATTCCTTATCCCGATTGTGATGCCTCTCAAGTCATTTGTAAGGTTGGCATCTCTATTGTCCAGCGCATATCCAAGGAGGCTCGATGCCTCTCCATCTTTTCAACTTCAAAGAAAGAGTGCCTTGAACACTTCTCGATTTCATTTGATTCTTCATGTTTGATGGTGATGGCCATACTGTTTAAATCAAGTCTACTGAACAATGGTGCCTCGAGTGAAAACAGAGCTGGTCCGTGATAGCGTGCTTGCTCATTTTCTCGACTCTTCGTGGAGTTCTCGTATCTCCAAAGTGAGAAAGGGAAAGATTCCACAAAGGATTCATCACCGCCATCCGGGATTTGTTCTATGATAAGTGGTGGACGTGAAGTTCTTCGGGAATCGATCCAAGTGTAGTAGCTCGAGGAGAGTGCGCGATGGTCTCTGGTTGTTGGTTTTGTGGTGCAAGAGACTCGGCTTTCGAGCCTCGGTATGCCTTAATGCCTTCGTTGGTCTCGGTGATTTCTCCTTTTGAGTAGACCGGTCCTCGGCCTTATCGAAAGCGTCATCGGACGATGATGAGATTTCCATTGGTGGCTCATCATCAAAATTAAAGGTCCGACGAGTAGTCTTGGGATCGACTTGCTCGTGCCTGGAACATCCGCATGAAGTCTTTTGGATTTGTCATGGGAGTTGACTAAACTTTTTTTCTTCGCCTTCCGATCCCGAGAAAGGTGACATCGGGGTTGTCCCGGGAATCATGAAGTGCGCCCGATCTCCTTCTCGATGGATCGATGGTTGCGGGGAGGATGTTCTCTACTTCGGTGTGTTACCCCGGAAGTCTCAACCTCCCGTGGCCTTCATTTCCTCCGGTCTCTCTGGCTGCCGAGGCTGTCTTCCCTTTCGACGGTGTCACTGCCTTAGGGTCTTTACAGATGGCATCCATTGGAGTCTCAACCCCATGGATTGCGCTTTTCATCGCCTGCAGTGTTAACTCCTGTGGTACATTCTTCCTCGTGCCTCGATCGCATCAGCGTCATTAGCCTTCGAGTGTTGGCACCTCACCGAGACGATCTCAATCGCCCCGAGCTTCGTTGGTGGCAACTTGTCTGTTTCTTCTTGTGTTTGAGTGTCTTTTGCTTCGCCTCCTACATTCTTTTTGTGGAGTCATCTGCAGCATCCTCCGACCTTGCCAAGCTGCGGTGGAGGAGTTCCTCACCGGCGCACCACCGAGTGACTTGGAGTGGGGTTACTCGTCTCCAAACTCCCGGCTGTTGCAATTGATGGTTCAGCCGTTGGGGCAGTGGTGGCACACCTTCAATAGGGGTTGGCTCGACCGGGGTCCCCACTAGCCCGTTTTCATCGCCAGCCCCTTATTGCCTTCTTCCGAGTTAGTTAGAAGTGGGAAGTGGAAGAACATCTGTGGCTATTTTCGAACCACTCCCATTGGATCGATTTCACCGTGGTTCGAGGACTCTCCTGGTCCCTCCATCGTCTTTTGCTCGTGAAGAATTCTTGATTCATGCAATGCCTGCCGATCCGCACTTTTTACGTGGCGGCAGCAGAGATTCTCAGTTCCTCGTCACTTTCGCAGAGAAGACATCAAGGAGAGGATGGAAGTGTTCGTGGTGCGGGAGATAGGCGATACTTGCCTTTTCTCGTGCTTCGGCTTCTTGCCTTGCTTTTCTCTCTCCTTGTCCTTGTAGATCCGAGAATATTCATGCGCTTGTCTTCATCTGTGAGCCGGAGCACAGAGATAATCCAAGGAAATTTAGCAGATTCTCTTCTTCTTCTATGAATTCAAAGCCGTTGAACTGTTCGACCGACCTCGCCAATTTTTCCATTTTCTCCACTCACGCAGACGATTTTGGATGTCCGGGTAAGGTGGAGATAGGATCATTACATCACTATCGCTTGGGCCGGTTCTTCTTGAGTTTTTTGTATGAACTACATTTGTGTCTTGGTTGCCTCTGTGATCACCTTCAGACTTGGTCGTTTCATCATTCAGTTTGGAGACTCTACTTCTCCAAAAGTAGTCTCCCAGATCTGTGCTAGCCGAGTAGCCGACTCACTGGTTTCTCTTGTTCGATCCGCTTGACGAGTCTTCTTCGTCTCCTGGTTTGTACCAGGGAATTTCGGTTCGGAGGTGGCGTCCTCTCGAGTCTTGGGGGGTGGGGCGTCTTGTGTTTGTTTCGAGGAGCCTGGCCGTCTAGGTTTGTCGATTCTCCTCTTTTTGACGATCGAGAAGGAATTTGTGAGTCCTTCTCGATCCGCTAGCTGCGGGCAGTGACACGGCCGCTTGGCGGTGACACGCAGGGCAAGCAGTTTGCTTTCTTTCTTTGTCGCAGGGGCAAAGAGATTTCGTAGTAGGCAGGGCGCTTTTCTTGGTTGGAGAGGAAGCGGATGTGTCTTCGGGTCGGTGATTCCCCCTCACCGGTGTCGCCTCTCTTGGCGTGACGACGCTTCGAGCACCGGAGAGATTAGCTCGAACATCCTCTTGTTAACATGGAAGGCCTTCCATGTCTAAGAGTCTTTTCTTTCACCTCCAATAGCCGCCAATCACTAGGCCATATCCCAGGATCCTCCAAATGACCCATCTTCTTTGAAGGACTTGTTTCCCACGTTTTGGCAGAAGTCCTTTCAGTAGATAAACTCGGCCCAGTTTATCTTCTTTTCTTCGATTATTGCGGCCATCACAATCAATTTTGCCTTTGTGATTGGTCAAAGTCGCCAAATTTGATGTCGATACACTTGGCAACAATGTCCAACAATTTGTGATAATCCTCCTTCAGCATCTCTTGTTTCTTTGTGAATATTATTTTGTCGCAACATCGGACTTGGCTATTTTTTCCATCGTCACCCAAGTTTACATCGGCCTCTTTGATCTCGGATGCTCTCTCTTGGTAGTGAGCAATATTCACCAAATCTGGCCGTGATAGTCACCGCTTTCCGTGAGCAGATGACTTGATTCTTCGTCGTGAATCTCGGCATTCACGTAGGAATTGTGCGACCTCCTCCACATAGGTCATGGGATACTCCGTGTGTTAGAAACGGTTTGATCCTGCCGTTTAGCTTCTCCGCGATTTTCTTCACCAGGGTGTCGTTGGACCCTCGCTTCACCATTCCGTCGAAATCCACGGTCGAACCGGGTGTGGATTTGTTTTCCCAACTTGGTAAAGTCATATGTTGGTGCCATTTCTCAGAATAATTTCAAGAAAAGTTCAGAAATAGATTTGAAGTTTGATAGGGTTTCGAGAGTGTTTGCCTTTGCTTTTTGAGAGAGATATTGAACAGTTTTTAGAAGTGTGAGAGAGAAACGGACGAAAAATGGTTTAAATATGGTTTATGAAAGGGCGTGCAGACGGTTTTGAATCGTGATCGAAATCAACGGCTGATTTCGTGACGATATTGAGCGTTCATGTCTCGTATTTAATGCGGCAAAGATTTATATCCAATCATGAGCATGGTGTGCGGCTTTTATGTCCATGTACACATCATCATTATGCCGACGTGTTCCTTAAAACATTCCCGCTTAGTCAAAACGATTGCGTTTTTGTCATTTTGCTCATAAGTTATTCAACTTATCTCTTAGCCGATTTAACTCGCTTCTCACATTTCTCTTAGTGACTCAATTATCGGTGACTTGGTATAAATGACTTTTTCCGATCTGGTGATTTATTGAGCCGATTTTTGTTTTCACTCTTTTTCACCTTCTTTCCTGTTTCATTTCGTTTCTTTGGCTCTTCCGTGTCTCGGCTTAGCTCAATTAGCCCCAACTCATGTTTAAGTTCTTCAAATCTTGACTCACATAATGGTTTTGTGAAGATGTCGGCTAGTTGTTTGTCGGTTGAGATATATTCCAAGATAATGTCCTTCTTTTCAACATGATCTCTTATGAAATGATATCTCGACATCTATATGTTTTGTTCTTGAGTGCAACACGAGGATTTTGAGTGATTGCAATGGCACTTGTGTTATCACACATGATTGGAATTTCTTTTTCTTCAATTTCATAATCTCTCATTTCTTTGTCTCATCCATGGGACTTGGGCACAACATTGCCTCAGCCTATGTATTCTCGCTCACCAGTAGAGGTGGCTATTGAGTTTTTTCTTGCTAAACCAGAAATTAGTCTGTTTCCAAGCATTTGACATGTGCCGAAGTATTTTTTCTGTCCACTCGCATCCAAAGATAGTCGAGTCGAATAGCCAATTAGCTTGAATCCACCTTCCTTTGGATACCATAGCCCTCTACTTGGTTTCCTTTTAAGTATCTCAATATTCTCTTAGCTTGATCATATGGCTCTCTTTTGGAGCAGATTGAAATCTTGCACATACACCTACAAAGAAAGGTGATGTCCGCTCGCTAGTGTGAGATATAGCAATGATCCAATAAGTGCTCAGTATCTTGTTTGATCTAGGCTTGCCATCCGCATCCATATCCATTTTGACCGATGTGTTCATTGGTATTTTTACGTAAGACTTCTCCTCCATACCAAATTTCTTCATTAAATCTCCGTGTATTTTGTTTGGCTTATGAAGGTTCCATCTTTCAAATTTGTTTTACTTGAAGTCCAAGGAAGAATGTCGCTCTCCCATCATGCTCATTTCAAATTTACTTTGCATGAGGTTTGAGAATTTTTCACACGACTCTTTGTTAGTGGATCCAAAAATGATGTCATCCACATATATTTGAACAAGCAAGATACTCTTCTTGTCTTGAATTCTCAAAAGTGTTCTATCTACTTTTCCTTTAGTGAATCCATTTTCGATTAGGAATTGTGACAGGTATCATACCATGCTCGGGTGCCTGTTTCAATCCATACAGGGCTTTCTTGAGTTTGTACACTTTGTCTCCAAGAGTCTTCTCGCTCAAATCCTCGGAGGTTGTTCAACATACACTTCTTCTTCCAATAATCCATTTAGGAATGCACTTTTCACATCCATTTGATATACAATGAAGTTTTTGTGAGTCAGTATAGGCAAGAAACATCCTTATAGCTTCCAATCTTGCTACAGAGCAAATGTTTCATCAAAATCTATTCCTTCTTCTTGGCAATATCCTTTGGCTACCAGTCTTTTTTTCTTACCACGTAACCTTCCTCGTTCATCTTATTTCGAATACCCATTTGGTTCCAATAACATTTTGATGTACGGGTCTTTGCACTAATTCCCATACTTTATTTCTCTCAAACCGATTCACTCTTCTTCTAGATAGCTTGAATCCAATGTGTGTCATCCAATGCTTGTGACACATCTTTGGGCTCTATTCTGCGAGATGAAGCATGTGAACATTGCTTTTGTTGAGTTTCGATCTTGTCTTGACACCTTCTCTCATGTCTCCAATGACAAGTTCGTGGATGGTCTTTCAGCCATCTTACGTCAGTTGAAGTAAGTTAGCCGGATTGATCGACTTGCGTGTTGTGTTCGTGGTCGCCTCTCTCGTGATCACTCAGTGCAGATTTTCCACCGCTTTTGAGATTCACTATCTCATCTTCTTTCTCAATTTATAATCCCCGTCACCAAAAGATAGGGACTCTTCTGTAAGGTTGGATGTTTCACTTATCGGTGACTCTTCAATGTCTCCTCCATTTATGTTTGGCTCATCGAATACTACATGAATGGATTCTTCAGTAACCATAGTTCTTTTGTTGAGTATTCGTCAGAGGCTTTGCTTTGGTGAGTATCCTAAGAAGATACCCCATCGCCTTTAGCATCAAAAGCCTTTAGGTTGTCTTTGCCATTATTGTGGATTAAGCATTTACATCCAAATATCCTGAAATATGCAACATTTGGTTTTCTTCCAGTCCAGATCTCATAGGGAGTCTTTGTCACCGCCTATTTATCATACATCTGTTTTGGGTGTAGCAAGTGTGTTGATTGCTTGACCCCAAAATCTTTTTTGTAACCCCGTCAGCCTAACATGGTCCTTTGTCGCTTCCCGAGGGTTCTGCATTCTTCTTCTCGCAACTCCATTCTGTGGAGTCCTTGTGATAGTTCATGACCAATACCATTTTCAATACAAGATCTTGAGTTATTATTCCATTAACAAACCGATTCCTCTATCCGATCTTATTTTGATAATGGTTTGACTCTTCTCATTTTGTATTCTCTTCATCACCGTGTGGTAGCTTTTGTAGAGTTTCTTTCTTTTTGCACATGAATATTGTCCATGTATATCTTGAGTAGTCATCTACTACCACCAAGGTGTATTTCTTTCCACTTATGCTTTGGTTCCTGGGCCAAATAGATCCATATGAAGCAGATGCAATATTCTTGTTGAGGATGGGCAAGTCTTTTCTTGAAACGACGACTTGATTTGTTTTCCTTCCGACATGCATCACATATACTCTCCTTCTTGTATATCGAGTCCGGAAGTCCTTCCACAAGATGACTTCTTGCTAGCTTATTAATCGTTTTGAAGTTCGGATGACTACCTTTTTTGTGCCCCAACCAACTTGATTCATTGTGTCTTTGCTAGTAGACAGTCTTTGGGTGTTGCGGTTGACCAATCCACTACATACATATTTTTTCTGTCTCGCATCCTTGCAAAGACAACTTCATTAGATTCAACATTTTTGATTTGGCATATTCCCATGTTGAATCCAACATTGTAGCCCTTGTCGCAGAGTTGATCGATGCTTAGTAAATTGAAGTTTAGTCCTTCAACATATGCAACATCTGTGATTTCTAAACCATTCCTCCTGGATGGATCCAATGCCTCTTATTTCACCAGGAGCTTCATTTCCTCCAAATATGACTTTGGCTCCTTTGACTTCCTTGAATTTTGACAGATTTCTCTTATTTCTGTCATGTGTCCGGAATACCCACTATCCATGTACCAGGTTCCTCCGCATCACTGCTTGAACCCGCAATCAAGGAAATTAAGTTTTAGGTACCCATTCTTGTGCGGGTCCCGAGGGGTTAGAATTATAAGATGATCCAACCAACCTATAGCCAAATGATTTGACTCAAGAGGTTGCCATCTATCGATTGCCATAATCATAATCAATCCTGGCAAATTGCTTGGGGAGTCCAGGTTCATACAAATTGTCTCTTTTGTCTCAGATGCCGTGCATACGTGTTTTAGCAATTGCCTTTCTTGGGTAATTGTGGTGTCTTTGAGTGTAGTGCCTAGGTGCATATGTCCGATGAAAGCTCTTATGCTTTTGGAATGGCCTTTGTTGAGTTCTGGCCTTGCCATTTGGGCTTGTATTCCATAAGTCAGCCGATAGTTCACATTGTTCGATCACTTGGCTTGGATATTTTCTACCATTCCCACTATGTGTATTTCTTTTATGAGTTTTAAGGATTTTTGGTAGCTCGCTTTTTCTTTACTGAGTAGTATTTTTGTTTGGAGTCTTTGAGGACTAATTTGAATCTCTTCTCACCGCCCTTTCAAAGACTCTCAATCGGTCCCATTTTCCTTTTCCTTTGTAACTAAGGCCGGCAGTTTGCTTAGTATTGTGCTTTGGATAGAAAGTGTGTGCATCATTTAGAGTTTTGGATTTTTCGGACTCTTCATGACTTGAAGATCCTTTTTCCAAAATTACTCTTGAGGTTTGACATGGCACAAATGAATTAAATCAAGCCTGCCTTGTCTCCACATTCTCTTTGACTCATAATAAGATCATCCAATGATTTAGATGCCTTAGTGAATGAGGCAATAACATTTTTGAGGTCATTCTCCTCTTTTCTATAGCAGCAATTTTCGCTATTAATTTAACATTTTCCTTTAAACTTTTATTCTCATCACTGCCTATTTGACTTAGAGTACTCGGCTCCTTAGTCACTTTGAGTTTTGGTTTTTGAGTAGTCGTTTTCCTCATTCAACAGAGTGTGTGAGGTTTTAATGTGCTCAAAATCTTTCATCATTTTGCCTAATGAATCATAAAGATCGAGTGGGTGATGAAGTGTGTGTGTCAGTCTACTATAACTAGTGTCCGAGCTTGTTGAGTTAGATTGTACCTCATCTTCTTGATCTTGTTCTTTGGCCATTAAGCGGATCAAAGCTTCTTCTTCAGAGTCACTCGAGTAGTCGCCTTCACCGCTTCTCTCGAGTCACTGTCTCTCTTCGACTTGGTCTCGTAGATCTCTGCAGCCCATCATTGCCTTTTTCTTTTCTTGTCTTCTTTCTCTCAAGACTTTTCTTTCTTCTTCTTCGTTTTGCACTTGTTGACTACAGGATATGAGCAACAATGGCATAGTGACTGGTTGTCTACAATTCCAACATAGATATTCACCTTTTGCTCAACTCTTTCTATTCTTGAGTTGTCACCCTTTGATACTCAACTTGTTGATGATCGTCCTCTTGGTTGGCCTATCATCCCTTGATTTGGAGGAGCCGAGTGTCTTCTCGGAGGATTCACCTTTTCCTCTCTTGTAATTCTTGTTAAAGAACTTGTTAAATCTTTTAACCATTAGGGCTATTTCTTCCGGGTCAATTGCCTCTTTGACTTGACTCTCCTTCCATCTTTGACAACCAGAGCAAATTTGTTTTGGGGTACAAATTTGTTCTCTTCCCGGTCTTTTTCCTTCTCACTCAAACTCATAGGCTTTGAGGTCCGAGAATAACTCATGGTTGGATGTCTTTGATAGGTCCATGGAATGTCTCGATGTGCCATGACCTTCATCTCCCATTCATTGGAAGACTTTTCGGATCTTCATACACATTTTCTTCGTGTATATTCCTTTCCAAGTGTAGAGATTTCATTTGTGATTTTCAGAATCGAGCATCCATTGATCCAGGTTCTCTCCCGAGATCATTTTGAAATTTTCAAACTTTCAGATGTACCATCGATAATTTGTTTTCTTTGATTTGCTCAACCTTCACAAATCAAAGTCAACTTGTCCCAGATTTTTAGCCGTTTTGCAAGATTTGACTTTGTTGAAATGGCTTTATCCAAGGTTTTGTAAAGAATGTCCTTGGCTACATCATTGTCCAGGTTGTATCTTTTTGTCATCATTTGTCCACTCGCTTCTTGGTTTTTCAACCATGACCGGTCCTGATGTCAGATCTTCTTCCCTTCACCGCAACTCTTCGACAATTTTGTGTTCACCTTTAATATTTGCAGAGGCCCATCTTCTATCACTATCCACATCTCATCATGTAATCTTGATAGATGAGCCTCGCATACGAATTTTCCAATCATCAAATTCTTCAATAGTGAACATAGGAATGCGTGTTAGATTTGCTTCCATGATGATAACTTTTAATGATAGAAAAGAGTTTTGAAAGATTAAGTACTAAAGCAGACTTTTGAAAAGTTTGGAGATCTAGTTCAAGAACTGGTGCGGAGGGTTCAATGAACCAACCGCTCCGATACCACTTGTAGGTCCCAAGGGGTGTAAGTGTAAGGTTTAGAAGGGGGTTGAATAAACCTTACCAAATTTTCGATTTAGGCCTTTTAAATCTAGAGTTCTACACAATTTGTGTCCTTGATGGACGAATTAGTCACTCAAGTAGAGTCAATCTCTTAATGCACTCAAATTTGAGTACATTAGTAGAGTGACTCATTGTTGGCTATAATTTGACTTAGTTTGGGGTTTTGTTTTATTGGAAGACTTAACACCCTTAAGTTTGTTTAAGCAAGTTTTTACAAACTTGATTTAGACTTATAGATTATCGATGGATAGCAAATTTATCACAGATATAAGCAATTAAAAGTGCAGATATTTAAATGTCAGAAAGTAAATGACACAAGAAAGTTTTTATAGAGGTTCAAGATGGGGTAATTCTTCTACTCCTCTCTTCTCCAACTCCTGGAGGAATCCACTAAGTAATGATCGGTTTACAAAGTGGTAATCCAGATACAAGTCTTGATCACAATGTTCGACTTGATCCTTTGGGACTCGACCGAGACGCCTTGATCACTCGGTGGCTCTCGTACGACTCGCCTTCTTCACAGGTGGCACCGCTTGCTACTACAAACTCACTTGCTCAAGCACTTTGGATTTGATCACGAAGCCCTCCAAACGCTTAAGACTTGGTTCACTTGAACCTTTCTACAATCCTTCTTGGAATGTAGACCCTTTGTTTTCGTAGTTTTCTTCAACTGATTGAAGTTCTCTTTCCTTCACGGGTAAGTGTTGGATTGATGTTCTTCGAGATGTAGCTTGAGGATTGAGAATATTTCAATTTTGATAAGCTTGTATGTCTCATGTGTGTCATCCACGCATCATTCTCTTTCTCAATCAAACTCCTCGCCTTTTATAGTGAACTTTCAAAAATTTGCCCATTGAAGAGATAGGCTCATTTTTGAAAATCACTTTGCGATCGTTGGTTTGCACTTGGAATTGCCATTTCCTCGTATGAAATGTTTTATCACCCGAGGAGTTCGACATGGTGTAGTGCTTCCCATTCGTTCATTTCTTTGCGACGCTGGGGGACCGAGCACTCCAAGAAAGGTAGTATGGAGATATTACTTGTTTAAGTAAATCTCTTGATTTCGGGCAACCTCCTTTCGCTTATCTCGACTGACCGCATTTCCTCGCTTTCCCAGGGTGACTTAGAGTCGCCTTCCAATCATGGATGACTCTTCCTCACTTCATCTTGAGACTTGGCTTGCTTTGAGTTGACTTGATCGATGTTTCACTCACCGCATCTCACCGCTTCTTCGATCGAGTTCGTCCTTTTTCTTTGTTGTACTGTTGCCTCACACAGAAGTTTTCCTTCAAGCCTTCAAATTGTTTTCTTGCTTGCAAGTTGGAGCGTAGGCGACTTAACTCGGCTTGGCTTGGCCACTCTAATTGTTACAATACATTTCAAAGCAAGAATTGGGGAGCCAACTTTCTATTCTAAGTTTTACATGGCATTCATCAAAATCTAAACAATAAAATTCCTAACAGCTTAAACTCAGGAAAAAAAAAAGAAACAAAAAAAAATAACTCAAAGATACAATTTAAATGATGAATGTCTATTTTCGGAGGATATACAAATGACATTTTTATTTGTTTTTAAAGACGCTGTTCAGTTTCATCTTAATGGTGATGGGACATCAGCCATTAAACATTCTTGCATATCCACAAACAATTATAGGGACCATCAAGTTTGGGTCCCTACTAAATTCCAGAGTGGTGCACCGACCAGCGTGGGGGCTTGACTCATCCGATTGGCTGCTGATCAGCTCGAAAATGTTAACATGAGACAGGAGCGTGGGGTTATTCCTCGGATGGCTCCATGTATTTCTCATATATTAGAGGCAAAATTAATTACTTAGCTAAAAAAATAAATAATTTTTATCGTTATCAATGCCTGTGGGGGATGTGGGAAACCTCATGCACTATGCACACGCTAGTGTTTCTAGTTTTTGAGGTTTGGTGGAATGTGGAATGTTTCTTGATGTCTTGTGGGAGGGGATGACCAACACTGTAAAATAAGCTACCTCCTATTTCAGTGCTGATCTCCTATTTCTGGTTTAGTTGCCAAATTGGTCTTGTAAATTTGGGGGTTTTAATAAGTTGGATAGAGTTGTTGGAAGAGAGGGGATACATCTCAAAAAAATTGAAAGACTCGAGGTTTAAATTCTATCAACACCCTTGCAAAATTTGGGGTGATTGGTATATTTTTAGGAATTTTATTTTTTTCAGTTTGCTACTTTCATATATAAAATTCATCTTGTTGAGGATAATTTTGGCCAAAAAGTCAAAACTTGGCCAGATCGGCTGATGTGGCGCCACCTCACCATCCAAAATGGGGTTTTTAATTTTCCGGTGGATTGTTGATTTGGATGCTTAGTCGATGCCAACATGGAATTAATTGATTATGACACATATGCATGCCATGTGTCCCAAATCCCAATAAGCAATTCCGCCTAAAATTTGAAAATTCTCGATTTGGGTGGTGATTAGGTGTTAGCCATGTCAACAATCCGACCAAATTTTGAATTCTTCAGCCAAATTTTGTCCTCAATGTAATTATTTTTTAAATTAAAGTCCTAAAATGCAAAGTGACAAAAAAAAAAATCACCTTATTAAAAAGTCACCCCAAAGTTACAAGACCAATTTTCCAATTAAGCCCCTATTTCTTATAGTATTTTATTTGGTGTTGTGTTCTATTTTGCTCTGAGATCGAATCCACAAAACATACATTTATGCCGAGTTTCTAATGGCTTTTGGCACATTAAGAGCATATATAGAAGAAATGGGGTGAAAAGAAACAGAGCCCATGTGTTCATTCATGTTCTCTTGTTGGTAAAAATACTTGCAAACCTGATTTTTTCTTGGGTCATTTATATGTAGGCAGCTGCACATGTTTATCAATTTAATGTGGTGTTGGGTTATGCTCAACACACCGCTAACAAAAAAAAAATTCTATCTACATCAGTTTGTGGCTTGACTGGTTATCAATAATCTATTTCTTGATTTTATTTATTTGTGCACTTATTTTGCAATTTTTAGAAGGAAATACACTGCTCAACTTGGTGTAAGGTTTAGAGTTGGGTTGGAGAGGTATTTTTGTATATTTTGTGTAATAGTGTGTGTTATAGAGTTGGATTGGAGACGCCATAATTCCTATTACAGTGTCAGGTGGTAGTGACAACAACAACGGATTGCGATAAAAAAAATAGTTAATAGTGTTTGATTACATTAATTGCTCTAACTAATCATGATGGTATAACCATCTCCTATTTCATCACACGGGTGATTGTCATGTGTATAGAAGTTACCATCTTAATTTTGGAGCATAAATCAAGCCTAATTTGTGGAGTTTTAAGATGGTAACTTTTATATACGTGTCAATCATCCTTGTTGTGGAATAAGAGATGAAACACCAACCTAGAAGATCTCATTCGCACAATTTCTACTATAAATTAGGAAATAATGTTTGAAAATCGTATTTCCTGATTTAGAATAAAATTTCTTTTGTAATTGCAATGATTGTGAATTTCTTTACAACTCAACTTCAATTAATGGCCATGTGTAAATCAACTAATGTGAACTATGGACCCAAAACCCACAAAATCTTAGACTAAATAGTTGAAGAAAAAGAAAACGCAAGAAAAGAGAACTACGACCGCTGATAATAAGTTGTCCTTTTTTTCTTTTCTTTTCTTTTTTCGCAAAAGGTCATAGACAATGATCAAGGTTGCCAATCAATAGTTAGTTCCATTGTTTCATTGTTGCAATTATTTCTCTACATCTATTGAGCAATTCTTGTTGACAATACTGGTGGATATTTACTTAAAAAAAATCCAAATTTACCTTATATATAGTAAAGTGATCTCTAAATTACACAAAATTTGTGTGTGCTTTTTATTATTATTATTTTATAAAAACATGTCAAATTTAATTTGATCAAGTTATGTCTCAACTCGATAGTGTTGATGTGACCATTGATCCCCTAAAATGATGGCACATGCACAAAGATATGTGTTACTTACCTAATTCTCTTAAAGTTATATGATCGATCGGGTCGAGTCGGTCCGAACTACCAGAACTGTCCACCCCTATAACTATTTATTCAATAACATTTAGCTTAAATCATTTTTATTAAGTTCCAAATTTAAACGCAAATCATTTAAAATGACATATAGTACTATTTGAACTTGAGTCACTTCAAAAATCCGAATTATCATATTAACAATGATAACATTTGAACTTGATTTGATTGAAGCTCAATTCATAAAACCCAATTGACAATCACTTACGGAGCAAAATCAAGGAATATTGATTCACATACATATATCAAAAAGATGTGGGAACTATGAACTTGAAAGATCGTCTCAGTCTCGTTACTTTAATTGCAAACTCCATCAACCTAGCTTTCCAAGTGGCCTTAACAACGTTTTCACTTGTGTGAACTCCAAGGTATTATAGTCCAACACTTATATTTTTGTGATCGTTTTTTTCCCATCAAACTTGGTCCTAGTGACATTTTGGCACGAGGTAGCTAGTCATAGATAATTATGGCGACTTACATGTAAAGTAAAAGGTTGGCTTGAAAAGTTATGCATTTATCATCATCTCATTATCAAACTAATCATTATGATCATCAGTTTTCTTGATCCCCTCTTCTAACTACTCAGAATTCAACATTCAAAGATAGCGAGAAAACACCATAAATATATAGAATTAGCAACCATTGGTACAAATGATGAGGATATTGACATTTGATAAGTTTGTGTAGGAATTCAGGCGCTACCACTTCGTCTAAAACCAATTGGTGTTAGGAAGACACATATTCTTATTTTAATATTGTATCATGCAGTAAGCACTCACAATATCCGACTGTGATTTGGCCTCGTTGGACATCTCGGCTTTGATTTGGCCCCACCGACCTCTCACCACCTATTGTGACTCGGACCACTCAAGCCATGTACCACAGGGTAATTTTTGTTGCACCAAGTGCCCAACAATTTCCCATTCAAAGAATTGTTCCAACCGGGAAATGGAAATCGTGACCATGGTGTCAAGTATTATCGCCAATAAATTTGTTGAAACCAATTGGTATTAGAACGGTGCATATGCTTATCTTTATGGTGTATTCTACAAATAAGCACCAACGGCATTCAATTGTGATTTGATTCCATTAGACTTCTCACCTTCTATTGTGACTTACTCATCCGAGCCTGCGTCCACGGACAATTGTTGTTGCACCTAGTGTTCAACGGTTTGTTCACTTTTAAGTTTGGTTACATGAAATTTATAACTACATGAAAATGTAAACATGAAAAACATCAAAGAAGAAGATAACACTACTACAAAAGTCGATAGAGACAGGTTTTAAACCGGTGTCTATTATTAAATCAACCGGTGTTAAAGCCACTGGTGTTAAAAGTCGCACTTTTTGACACGGTTCAAAACCGGTGTCTTTTCTTCAACGACACCGGTTTAAAACCGGTGTCTTTTCGTAAAAATAACCGGTGTTAAAGCCATGGTGTTAAAAGTCTAAAATTTTTGACACCGGTTTAAAACCGTGTCTTTTTCTTCAACGACACCGGTTTAAAACGGTGTCTATTAGTAAAAATAACCTAGGTGTTAAAGCCACGGTGTTAAAAGTCTAAATTTTTTTTCGGTTTAAAACCGGTGTCTTTTTCTTTGAAAGACACGGTTTTAAACCGATTTCTTTGAGAAACATTATCCACTTTCTTTGAGAAACATTATCCACTTTAAAAGGGTTGTTTATTTACACAAAAACACCCTAAAACCGCAAAATAACCATATAAATAAATAATTCATCATGAACTCCAATTCTAACAAACCATCATAAGTGCACTACCAACAACCAACAAAAAGACTATATAATTCAACTATCACAACAAAATCCATATGATCCAACAACAAAAATATACAATTAAACATGGAATGTTTGACTTGTTGATTCACCCACATAGTATTTCTCCAACATTGCCCAAGCATCGTGGTTGTGCCCGACATCATCAAACTCGTTTGTTACGCCCTTCCTCAAGTAAGAATATCAAATAAAGATTGTTAGTTTGTGCTACTGGTCATGAGATGAGATATTACACATAATATACAAGGTAAAAATGTGTAGAGGAGTCATCCTTTTATGAAGAGGAGAAAAAAGACAATGGTTATGAGCAATCATCCTTTTATGAAGAAGAGAATAAAGAAGATCGATATATATCAGAGCTATTACAAGTTACAACCAGACATTTATCATCTGTTATGAAAACACATGTTAATTGTAGATACAAAAAGAATGAGTGACCAAATTGGAAAACTAACTAGAAAACTTAGCAGCATTCAAAGAATATTAAAACATATTATAGCCTCAAAGCTACACACCGTCCATCATCATTATCTGATCACAAGTTAGAGTCCAACAAAAGGTAAAATATAAGGAAATAAAGATGTTCTGATGTCCAACCACATAGCAGTTTTAACTGAGAAAACCAAATTAAAATAATACTACTCACAATTCACAAGCAAGCATACTAGCATCTCAACAACTTTTTATCGAGGAAGGGAGGGGTTGTAATGAAGAAAAAGGGTTGGACATCGAACATCTTTATTTCCCAAACAAGTGAACAACAAGCCCGTAGTCTTGTACGAAAAGCAACAGTTCTTAAAATACCCACAAACATACATAAAAGCCGATTAGCCTTCCAAAACTCATAACAAACACAGTTTGTCATATGAAAACAAACCCAAACAAGTGAACAACAAACCCGTAGTCTTGCATTTAAAAAAGCAATGTGTTCTTAAAATACCCACAAACATACATAAAACCTGATTACAACTTCCAAAACTCATAACAAACAGTTTGTCATATGAAAACAAACCCAAACAAGTGAACAACAAACCCGTAATCTTGTACGAAAAGCAATGAGTTCTTAAAATACCCACAAACATACATAAAACCCGATTACAACTTCCAAACTCATAACAAATTCAATGGTCACGCCTACAAAAACATCATGGCCCATACAAAAATGCTTTCTAATTAATACACACACAAGAAAAGGTCACACCTACAAAAACAAAATTAACATAAATTAAATACCTACATAGGAGAATGTATTTAATTTATGCAAAAAGACAAGACCACAAAGCTTTTATTGAATAAATCTCTAAAATGCTTCAAGTAACTAAGGAGAAGCGAAGAACATCAATTGTTTCTACAATAACACAAAGATTAAACACATGAAATATTGGAGATATACATACTTTAATGACTAAGGTATACAAAACTTCAAAGATAGTTTTGCACAATAATCGACAAGTCATTAGAAGCATGTCGATGAAACCCCGCATTGAAATTCATATCAAGAAGTAACTAATGAGTATACGAAATGGGTAAACATGAAACCAAGATTAATTGAGCACAAGACATCTTAAAGAAGTCACTAAGAGAAAAACATCACTGTTAAGCTTTGTAAGGATTTCTCAATCTCCCAAAGAGGCCATAATCGCTTCCATTGCATGAACACGCACATCTTTCTTGAAGTTGCTCTTTAAATGAACATAGCAACAACATGTAATGTGTCTACATACAAAGAAGAGAAGGCAACAATAAGTTTAGAAGATGTTTCTAAATTGAAAAGGATTATTCATCCGCAACATTAACATTGTGCAATCGCGGTAATCTTTGTAGGATGAAATGTAACTTGGAATAAATAGCCAAATTTTTCTCTGCAAGTTAAAGATATAAAATCAACAAAGCACTCTATTAGAACTAGTTCAAAACTTAGGACAATAGACAATGGGATAGCGAATACCAACACCGACAAACAAAAATAATGGAGACAACAAAAACATTATGAACAAAAACAAAATAATAACCATAACAATATCAAACCCACAAGACAATAAGGATGTAGCAGACACCAAACTTAAGAACTCATCATAGAACCCGACACTTGCCGATGTCATTCCCTGAGCTATTCAGCATCGCAAAGAGATTATCATTCCACTTATTAATACAAGAATTTCTTTCAAATAAAAAGGCAACAAGATACCACATGCATCATTTGGAAAGACAATGATGACGAGGTTGAGAGCGTTGGAATATTAGCAGAAACCGTGAGGTTTCATTTCATCACTTTTACAATATGCAATTATAGTTAATTAGACAAAAACTCGAATACTATTCACAAAACACAAACCAATGAGGGGATAGTTTCACTTACATCCTTGTACCTTGGTCTATAGTTGAACCAATGTGACAAATTTCGGTTAACATCCTTGTACCTTGGGCTATAGTTGAACAATGCCTCCAAGCATGTAAGCTTGAGATTAAATTACGATCCAAAGATTTTAACCTTAATAACAATTAGGCCTCACGATAATGGAATAGACACAGGTAAAAGAGGATAAAAAATAAGGTTTTGTCCAATTCTAGTAAAACCTACAAACATAAACATAATTAAAGATGGAAAACACAAGCACCTATTTGAGGAGGAGGTGAACTACGTCTTTGGAGCAGACGGGGAGTCGGGCGAGCAGATCTTTCCTCGTAAATTTGATTCAACATGAGACATTGATTATTACAAAGTAGCAAGTCAACATTGCATTGAAACGCTCTTACTATATAATGATAAATGTTGCAGGAACATGCCACATTAGAACAATACAAGTGGAGAAACTACTGTGACACTCCAATAACATTGTAGCATTTTAAGAAGATAAGTATAAAGTATATACAAGCCAATTTAGCTTATTAAATTAAAGATCTACGAATTCCCACTAAAGTTAGTGATTGAGCATAAAAATCGATATTTTAATATTTAACGAATCATTTTCAAAATCCCCCAACCTGAACATATATGAAACCACTTATATTAAGTTAAAGAAAAATGTAAGTTCAAAGATCATCGTCAATGTAGTAGAACAAATTCAAAACTACAACAAAATATATACATGTTGCGGAATGACAAGTCGCGTATGGATGGTTTACCAAAGATAATTAATATTGATAATCGAGAATTTTTCTAAAGACAGGGCAGGGCGTTCTTGAAACGATCAAGACTCTTCGCATACATAATTTAAAGCCGGGTTAGATATCTTGTCACTATAACACCACATCACCACTATCAAACACCGATTAAATTTCACATCACAACCATCCTCACCACCTAAAACAAAACCCGTGAATATCCCAAATATCGCCAGAAACCCTACTTTAAAAAAGCAAAACCCTAAGATTTGAATCGAACAAAAATGGATTTAATCCTAAAATCGATAAAACCAAACTTAGTAAAATATAACTATAATACCTAAATGTTACTTTTCCCGCGCAAAGTAGAACGGCGGAAGAGAACGAGACACTCGGGTGGGGGAATCGCACTTGGAGCAAAGAATGTTTAGGCGGTCATGAGCGGTGTGTGTGCGGCTGACGGTGACGAGCTGCGAGCATGAGAGGAGAGGAGAGACAACTTTTTCTTTTTGAGAAGAAGACGAGAGAGAACGCGTTTGTTTTAGAAGAAGACTAACTAATCAAATACTTGGAGGACTACGTGGACCAGGTTCGATATCCGACCAGGTTTTTAATCGGAGGGTTGTGAGCGCGGAGTTTGATAGGGTTCTAGGGTTTTGGAGGTGTGGACGGCGAGAAGGAGAGGAGGGCGCAGGACAGGGAGACAGTGGAGTATGTGTGCCGGTGGGTTATAGCGGCGACGGGAGATTGCGGAGGCGGTGGTGCCGGCGATAGAAGGGAAGGAGGAGTTTGGAGCGGGAGGTGGTACACACATGTTTGTATAAGAGTGGACACTATATCTATATTGGACACTATATCTATATGGCACTATAAACAAGTGTGTAAAACAATAAAGACACCTGGTTCTATAATCGGTGTCAAAAAAATCTGTGTATAATCTAAAATAATTTATATAAATAGACACAGGTTTGAAATCGATGCTAAAATCGGTGTCTATTTGGGAAATATTTTTACAATAGACACCGGTTCTAGAAACTGGTGTTGTTTATCAAACGACAAGACTAATTAGACACCGGTTTCTTACAAAACCGGTGTTAAAAAGGAAAAGACACCAAGAAAGTCATAAAATCGGTGTCTTTTTGGTGGTGTCTATCAAATAGTTTTTTTGTAGTGTAACCACGAATGACAGATTTTAAAAAGGATTAAAGCAAAAAGTATAACCTCGTAAGGAATTTTCAAACCATGCGATAAGAAGAAAACCTCTATTGTAGACTTCTTTCGTCTATTAATTAATTAATTGATTGTTCTCATATTCATCTTATAATTTGCTGAAATTAACAAATGGGGCTGGCGCCCTTTATGATTGTGTGGGGCATAATGTGAAGATTTTGGAACTTTTGAAAGGTCGTTGTACATGGCCGACTAGTAAGGAATTCAAGAACTTACACGTGTGCGCATGTACACATATATTTATATTATCTTTTGTCGATCATCCTAGCAAAACATAGCTGAAATACTTAGATATATAAAAATAAATAGCTTCATTTATTTGTTTTGTTTTATCCGTTAGTCTGTTAATTTGCCTTTCACATATAATAGTTAATTATTATAATCTGTATAAATATTATTAACTAATACTATTCCACTTGTAGATATATTACCATGCACTAATAGCTATAGAAGAGAGACAACTGAAACTGACAAAGATGCAGTTTTATGTATGTAGAGCATCAAAATTGTTCTAGGATATACTTTGTGCTCAAATTGAAAAATTATCCGTTATAAAATTTTCTTTAAATGTGTGTTTCCTCTCCGTGCATTAAATTTGTCTACAAAATAGTTCAAATTGATTTTTCTAGAGGAATGAGACAACGAAATATTTAAAGAAGACACACCAAGCAAATATGTATAATACATTTGGAGTCAAATTAAAAGGATATTCAACTTGCATTTCATGTGACAATAAGGATGCCAATTGGTGCAATTTCTGTTTGTACTAGACTTTAATTTGGCATGTCTTAATCTTTTTGTCATTTTCCATTCATAGCAGAAAATTTCGGCCAGAAGTTTAGGAAAATTGACAGGTCTCTTTTATTTTATAATTTTATATCACTAAGTTATGCAGAAAATTAAAGTTAGAATTTTAACGTTGGAATGATTGGGATGGAAAAATCAACATAAAATTAATTTTACTAAAATTTTAAGTTTAATGACCTTTTCTGATTAATTAAGTTCCTAGTTACATCGTTGTCATTGACCAACAGTTTACAGTTTTACACCACAAGCCATAGTCATTGCGTAAGCTTCTGCAACCTAATCTATTGGCATAATGGCATCTTTGTTATTCACATTTCTTTATTTTATGATACCAAACTAAGGAAAAATTACTCGTTAGATTTTATTTTTTATTTCATATAAAAAGTTTGAGTTATAATTAACATTATTGTTTGAAACTATTAAACCTTAGCTACAATGTAGAGAGAAGATGTGTGCTCATTTTATTGAACTTAACTGAATGAATAGTACAGGAGGAATCATGACTTATTTATACAAGAGAAGCTATAAGCTGTAAACTGAAAGCTAACAAACCAATAACAGAAAACTAAACTAACTAACTCAATCAAAGGTAGTTATAACAGAAAAACGGTTATAACTAACTTATGGAATCTTCTATGCTCTAACATCACCCCGCAAACTTAAGGTAGTGTCATACACCTTAAGTTTGGTTCCATATAAGCCCAAAGGTAGCACTTGAATTCGCCTTCGTAAAGATATACGCTACTTGATCCACAAAGCAGGCACATGTCTAATATCCACAAGATTTTTCTGAACTTTCTCACGCACAAAATAAAGATCCAACTCAATGTGTTTTGTTCTAGCATGTAGAACAGGATTTGCGATTAATTGCACAAAGGCTCAGATTGTCACACCAAACTATGGGAACCTTTGTAGACTCAACATACAACTCCTGAAGTAACCCCTGAAGCCAAGTGATTTCAGCAAACAAGCTAGCTACACTGCGGTATTCAGCCTCTGTAGATGACCGGAGATAGTGTGTTGTTTTTGATGCCAAGAAACCAGATTAGATCCCAAAAATAGACAGAGTATCCCGTGGTAGTAACGCCTATCATCACAGTTTGATGCCCAATCGCATCCGAGTAGCCCACCAAATTGAAGCTGTAGAGATGCATCCGGAGTAAAATGAAGGCCATAGTCTATAGTGCCACCTTTGAGATACCTAAGGATTCGTTTGATGACTTTCCAATGAGAAGTTAATGGCTTTTGCATGAACGGCACACTTTGTTCACAAAGAAAAGATATCTGGCTGGTTATAGTGACATAATGTAGAGCCCCTACAATGCTCCTATACACTGGACATTATGCATCAAATCGAGTGCCATAAGCGGACAATTTCTCACCAGATGTCATAGGAGTGGTGATAGCTCTCAAAGCATTTTGCATCCGAACTTTGCTTAAGAGATCCTCGACATACTTAGTTTGTGACAGACAAACACCTTGAGGAGTAACTTGGACTCGAATACCGGAAAATAATCAATAGTACCAAGATCCTTAGAGAGAAGGCTTTGCTAAGGTTAGAAATAAATTCTTGAACCTCTGTGGAATCGTGCGTTGACTAGTATGTCATCTACATACACCAATACATAAAGAATAGCACACCGCCCGCTTCTCGACAAATAAAGAATGATCTCGATCTCGGTAGATTTAAGCCCAAAAGAAGACACCACTTGATATAACTTGTTAAACCATTCTTTAGGGGCTTGTTTAAGCCCATAGAGAGACTTTCAAGCTTGTACACATGTTGAGGATAGTTAGGATCTTCAAATCCAACTGGTTGTTGCATATAAACTTCTTCTTTGAGATCACCATTGAGGAAGGCATTGGCAATATCCAATTGCCTAATAGACCATTGTCTGCTTATAGCTATAGAGAGAACAACTTTGATAGTTGTGGAGGCTTCACTACAGATCAAGGTGTCGGTAAAATCAAAACCAAAGAACTTGGCTAAACCCTTGCAAAACAAGTCTTGCTTTATACTTGTTTATAGTGCCATCAGGATTCTCTTTGATGCGAAAAACCCATTTGCAGCCAATTGTGTGTTTATTCTGTGGTAGAGGGACAAGTTCCCAGGTGTTGTTTCTCATGAGTGCCAAATATTCATCAGTCATAGCTTGTCTCCACCTATCATCCTGTAAAGCAACACGAGGATCTGTTGGCTCAGAGGCAGTACCGCAAATACTTTAGGCTTGAACACACCGGCTTTTGCTTTAAGAACCATATGATGTGTGGGATGAATGGAGGAGTGTCATCAACAATTCCCGCACAGGTGGAACAACATTATCCGAACAAAAGGTAAGGGGCTTGTGACAACTTCAACGAGTTCTTGAGTGAGAAGAAGGGATGACACCGAGAGGAAAAGAAAGGGAAGGAGAGGATGAGGATGGGGTGGAAGGTGACAGGAGAAGATCGAGCAAAAGAAAATGAGACTCATTGAAAATAACATCTCTCGGAAATAATGATTTTACCAAGAGAATCCAAGCATTTGTACCCTTTATGGATTAAGTTGTAGCCTAAAAAATGTGCAAGGGGAAGTTCAGAGGAGAATTTGTGACTGTTATACGGCCAAGATTAGGGTAGCAAAGACAACCAAAGGTTTTGAGGGAAGTGTCTTGAGGTTTGCTGTGGAATAGAGTTTCATGAGGACTTTTGTGGAGCAATAGAGGTGTAGGAAGTCTGTTGATAAGATAAACAGCTGTTCTAAAGGCCTCATCCCAATATTTTAATGGTAAAGAGGCTTGAGCAAGAAGAGTTAGACCTGTATCTACTATATGACGATGTTTTCTTTCAGCTAATCCATTTTGCTCATGAGTGTAAGGACAAGGATGTTGATGAATGATGCCTTGAGAAGTGAGAAACTCAGTAAATGGTCTAAATTCCCCACCCCGGTCAGTTTGGACAGCCTTAATTGTGGTTCCTAATTGAAGTTCTGAGTGTTTTTTGAAGGTGAGGAATGTTGTAAAAGCTTCTGATTTATGTTTGAGGAGATATATCCATGTGTGTCTAGAAAAGGCATCTATAAAATGGATGTAATATCCGAACCACTTGAAGAGATTTTGGAGCAGACCCCACAAATGAATGAATTAACTGAATGGTCTTTGTATATTTAGTGTTTGGTGATGGAAATGGAAATTTATGTACTTTGCCCAAACAAATGGTTCACATGGAGAATTATTAGAAGCTTTAAGAGATGGTAGAGAACACTGAGTCAATACAAGTTGTACAATTTTATTATGAGGATGACCAAGTCTCTTATGCCACAAATCAAAAGATGAAAAACAGTGGTAGATGCCACATTACAAGTTGCGATACTAACAGTTTATTACATGGAAAATGAACAGGGTGTATGACAGGAAGATGAACTAGATACATGAGAAAAATGAAGATGCCTGGGAGGAAAAACATAGAGGCCATTGTGCAGCTTGTCCTCTTAATAGAATCGCATGAGTGATTGAGTCTTTGACAAGGCAATGGTCCGAATGAAACGAAAGTAGACATTGTTGTCTTTGGAAAACTGGAGACACTAAGAAGGTTCTTTGTGATCCGAGGAACATGAAGCATTTGAGTAAGATTAAGAGATCGAGTAGGCAAAAGGAGATGGAAAAGTAGAAGAACCAATATGTTGAATTTGTAAGCCCTTACCATTGCCCATTTTAACCTGTTCGGACTGTATAAGCGCATTTGCCGCATCAAGTTGTGTGAGTCACTGTAATATGGTTTGTAGCACAGACCTCGGGGTACCATTCTTCAGACCAGGTGACCAATTGAAAGGAGCATGTGATGAAGCGGAGGTTGGTACATGAGCTAGATTACCCCTGAAAAGGTGAAGGAGATCTAGCCGGGGATCTCGAGAGAATCGAGCAGGACTTTGAAAGGATTGATCAAAACGATAGTAACATTGGAGAGCCATATGATTATTCCTTCCACATAATCGACACATAATTCGATTGGAAGAGAAACCTCTCGCCTCTAGAAAACCTGTTGGTACCACGAGATCCACGAAATTGTCCTCTATGCACAAAACCTCCGCCTCTGAGGATCCAAAACCGACCAGCCAGGATGAGCACCATGGAATTGATTTTGAGATCCAGAATTTGAATTAGAAATAGCAACGTTAGCCATAGCTAATTCAATTACTTATGTGTGCGATCAATTCTACCATGTGCAAGCAAAGAGTGATTCAATTTCGCTACGGTGTAAGTATCATTCCGAGTAGAGATGGAAAGAACAAAAGTTTCATAATCCGAGGGTAGACCTTCCAAAATAGCATCAACATGATCTTTTCAGAGATTGAATATCCAACCAATGCCAACATGTCAACACAATGACGCAGTTTGAGAAGATATTCATTGATAGAGAGAGAACCTTTCTTTAGATTTTGAAGTTGGAGCTTGAATCGATTGACTTTCGCTCAAATTTGTGCAAAGAAAATAAATTTCAAGGTGTGCCATATCAAGCGGATGTATCACAATTCACCAAACGATCGAGAATATCATCATGTCGAAAGCTAAGATCCATGAAAGGATGAGCCGGGTCTGCTTTGCTCCCATTCCAAAAAGCGCAGATTACGCATGAGTTACCATTGGTGGAGATAATAAGTTTCGAAGGAGGTGCAACATCATCACGAGAAAAGCTTGAAGGCGATGACCATTAATTGTTGCTTAATTTGCTTCTTGCAAATGAGATAGTTATCATGATTGAGTTTGGATGTGACCAGGATGAGAAAATGTCACAGGGAGAAGGAAGAACAAGATGTAGTAGCCATGGAAGCTCCGGTGGAAAGCCCGTTCACCGGCCTGATACCATATTAAACCTTAGCTACAATGTAGAGAGAAGATGTGTGCTCATTTTATTGAACTTAACTGAATGAATAGTACATGCGGAGGAATCATGACTTATTTATACAAGAGAAGCTATAAGTCAGAACCGAAAGCTAACAAACCAATAACGAAAAACTAAACTAACTAACTCAATCGAAAGGTAGTTATAACAAAAAAATGCTTATAACTAACTTATGGAATCTTCTATTCTCTAACAGAAACAAACTAGTTGACTTAAGAATCAAATTAAAATTTCAACAAGCTTAATTGCTGTAAATTGAAAGTCCATATCTAAGTAATCAGAGTAGAAATGTAAAAACATATCTTACATGAAAAATAAATAAATAAATAAATAAAACATATACTACTAGCTCTACTGGTGTTATCCATGCTCTAAGATCGAGTACTTATCCCGAGGCTCTGGGAAAACATCCAATAACAAAGGTTTATAATTAATTGCATAAAATAATAAATTTAGTACGTAAAATTCATGTAGATCAACATGATAAAAAGATTTAGATTATAATAGAGTAGATTGACGAATTTAATTTTTACTTAAGTGCCTCAAGCCTATATATGCTAACTGGGATCAGTAGTCAACCTTTTTCTTTTTTTCGTTTTTTCGCCAGTGAGATCATATTTTAATTTCCTATTTTCCTATTAGTTGACTAGATTTTCAGTTTAGGTAGTTTATTAATTAGTTGTATGGCAAAATTGATAATAAATTTGGGCTTTGTCGCGTTTCTATGAGAACATAATTAAATTATTAAGAACAAAGGCATATACTAATAGTACAATAATTATTTGCTTCACCTCTCACGCCCATGGCAGCACAGTCCTTTTATTTTTAAGTAACTAAAATTTAGAAACGTAAATTTTTTTTTTTTTTTTTGGGAAAGCAAATGTAGAAACTTAATTTTGATTGTGGAAGAGAATTTAAACAACTAAGCCACAATCCTTGTATATTAAGTTTCACATGGGCTTTGATCCTAAGGGCTTTCACCTCTCACGCCCATGGGCAGCACAATCCTTTTATTTTAAGTTTAAAATGGGCTTTGATCCTAATTAGCCTATGATACATTAGGACACATACTGGCAGGGAGAGGGGGCACCTTAGGCCCTGGCCCTCCCCCATTTTCTTGAAAAGAAATTTTTATACTAACAATTTTTTTCAATAAAATATTTTATTTGTATTGTTTTTTTCAGTTTTTATTCGAGCCACCCCATTTACATTTATTGGCCCATCCCAATATTTTTCCCGGTCGCGCCATTGATGACACATTTCGTGCCTCGACCATGATGACCATGACATGACCACATCTTTTGAAATTATACCATAAAATCTTTTTCCTCAAAATAAAAAGAAAACCCATAAAATTTTGATTTGAGATAAAGGCCTTGTATGGTTATGTTTCCATTGGCAATTTCAGTTTAGTGTTGGAAAATGAATTTTGAGAATTTATTGGTTTTCGTGAAAAACCTGGAATTATGTTTGGATGAGTGAATGAGAATGAGTTTTAAGTAGCTATGTTTGAAAATGAGATTATGTTTGGTTGAGTAGTTTTAAAGTAAGATTTTATGTATATAATATTTTTGGAAAGTTGATAATGATTGAATATTTTAATTGAATATATAATATTATATTTGTAAGATTGTAGGCTAGTGGGTCCTATTAGATATATATATGGTAATATTTTAAGTAGATAAAGTTGATAATGGATGGTCCCACATATATATATTTGGATAAAAAATGAGAATAGTGATTGATGAGTGATGTAGGGTAGTGTATAGGGTTGAGAATTGAAATTATAGGTTTGAGATGTTGTTTTATGTGAAAAGTGGAAAGTAGAAATAATGAAAATTGAAAATGATGATTTCTATTGGAAAATTTACAAACAAACATGATTCCATTTCTATGAATAATGGGGTGGAAACGGTGGTTTAAAACATAAACAAACAAGGCTTTTGGAAGTCACTAGTTTTCTCGATAACAAGAAATTGTCGCAAAATACTTAATGTCTAACAAAAGTTTTTTATAAAACGCAAGCTGCATTATATTTTCTTTTAGACCAAGCTGCATTATATTTTATATATGAATATTATAAAACCCACGACCCATCGGCCGCTCAATGGCGAGCCAAGGTTCAAAGTGGGGTGGGTTTGATTGAAAAATTAAAAATCATATAAGCTCTAATATTTCAAAATAGCACGCAAACTCGGCTCAAGTGCATCAAAAATTTTACAACTACTCAAAGTCTAGTACATTAAGCTAGTACATTAAGCTAAAAATTAAACCAACTACCAATATTCCAAACTTCTAGTTTAACAACATGAAATGGATTTCCCCAATATTCAACCAACTATATATTTTTTTAAAAATCCGGTAAAACCACATTCCACATGCACACATATAAAATTTTAATGCATAACTATTTTTTTTTAAAAAAAAACAGTAAACCACATTCCACATGCACACATATAAAATTTTAAATACCATCTCTCACTCATAAGCACACTCCAAGCACCACGTGTATTATTAAAAATTTTGTAAGCAATTTAATTTTCCACATTCCACACATGACACATTGATATACATGAGGTTAAATAACTGAATTATGGGGAAAAAAAAGACAAAAATGGGGAGTTGAAACATTTTGAGAGTAGATCCTGTACAGAAGCTACAATTCAGATTTTTAAAGGCTTCAAAGAAAAATTTTAAATCTTTTCATATTTTTTTTCTTTCTTTTTGATTGGTTAGCACTGTGAGCACCCCTGGAATTCTAGAGAGGATTATAATTTATACAAAATTACAAATAGAATTAGAAATTTTGCAGATTGACGGTTCAAGTGTAAAAATCATATTTTTTGAGTTCAAACATAAATTTCCAGATTATAGACAAAATCTATTCAATTCAAACTTCAAACAAGCAAACCTAACATACTTTGGCAATAGATTAGGCTAGAATATATTACCTATTGAGCTGAAAACTATTCCAAGAAGAAGCCCTTTGTATTTTGCTCTCTCCACTTCTGTGAGTTACCCAGAAAAATTGTTATTTTAATATCTACTGAACATACTTGCAGGGCTGGGCATTTTTTTTTTTTAATTATTTAATGCTATTGTTTTGTGGGCTTGTGGCTTAATCCCTGGCCAAAAATTAAATTTACACTGGGCCCAAACTTGAAATATCTGGGCTACACTTAATTTTTATTTCTATTAGTATTGTTGTTAAAATGGGTTTTTAAACGAGGTTTGCGTCAGTCACCCCTATATCCGCCAAAGTCTTATTTGCTCCAAAACTAATTTTTTTCTTTTTTTATGTATTTGCAAATTTATGTAATTATTTTCTATTTTATGATTTTCACGGTGGAAATGGGGATTTAAACCCTTCCATGGTTTAATTTTTGGAATTCGATTTCTATTAATTTATTTTATATATTTAATGAGTGAAAATGTATATATATATATATCATTAAGTTCATTTTGGAACTGATTTCGCTAATTATTTGGAATCCGATTTATATGCTTTTACGAAACATCGGGTTATTTTTCTAATTTTTTTTTACTTCATGTAGAAATGTTTTATGAAAATAAGACTTAGTCTTTAGATCTGAAAAAAATAGATCTAGGGTTTTCTTCAAATTGAAAACCATAAGATTTATTTTCGCATTTACTTTTGAAAGTGGATATATATTTGAAAACATTTGTAGATTTAAGGTTTGGGAAATTGAAAACCCTAAGTATTCTTATTCGATTTTCTTATACCAATCAATATATATTTGAAAAAATGAGTAGATCAGTTATTTTACTCAACCGAAAAAGTTTTCTTTCAATATTTTAATTTATATATATATATATATATATATGATGGATCTTTGATGCTCAGGACCTTGAGCTTGAGGATTAAAAGTAGATCTGGTGTGTTATCAAGTGTTTATTTGTTGGGTTCCGTTTTAGCCTCGAGTGGAATTTCATGATCAAGGGGTTTGTTTTGGTTGTACATTCGGAACATGCATAAACAAAAACCACTGACCCTACAACTCAATTGTAGTGAAATCACATTGGTTGTATAGAAATCTTCATTTATATAAAATGTTATTCTAAATCCGAAAGTTGCACCTTTGAAGAAAAGAATAAAATGCGAGGACTCTGAGTGTGGAAAAAGATAAGTATTTTAATTTTTCTATTTTTCGTGTTTTTTTTTAATATATTCTTGGATGTTTGATTGCTATTTGTGGCATTTTGATATAAACCATTAGGATCTACAAAACAAAAACATATGAATGAGCTTTTTAGAAAAGGTTTGTGCATATTACTATAGGTTACATGAGAATGATTGTTGATGATAATATGTAAATGGAGCTTTATGCATTTTACTATAATTATCGCTTACTAATTTGTTTTTTTCAAATTCGTTTTCGGGTTACCCCGATAATGAATGCCGGTGATAATACCATCAATAATAGAAGGTTTCAAAGATAAGTATTCAACTTAAAAAAATGGATTAATCTTTGAACAACTAATGTCTGGTAGATTTGTTTTGTTAAAGATTTTTACTCATCGGACTATCACTATTAACTATAGTTTTCTAATTGATGCATGTCCTATGTATGTGATTAATAATATAAAAACAAACAGATGCTTGTGGAATTAGGTTTCTAAAGATAAGTTTTTCAAGTCCAATTATACAATAAAAATAAATAAGTAAATGATATATATATATATATATATATATATGAACAATTAGAAATGATATTTAAAAACTAATATGCAAAACAAACAAATATTTATTTATAACTTTCAAAAACATAAAACATATATCACCTGGTCGAAGTATACGCTAGAAATTTTTCTTTTATTGGTAATTATATTGTGACCCGAAAGCTCCTCATTGTGATGATCGACATGTGTGAACTTTTTCTGAATTTTTGCTTGAACTTTTTCTGAATTTTTGCTAAGATAGATAGTAATGTATTGTTGTGCTAGTTCTCGAGAACTATTTATACATTGAAAATATTTGTGGTTTTGGTATGTGAATCGAATTAAATGAGTGGATGCCTAAAGATGATTGAAACCGATTTCATAAGATCCGTATACAGGTAAAAATAAATAGAATAAAGTTTGACTTAAGAATTATATTAGGCATGTGAATTATTGAAAGATATGATCATCTTTTAATTTTTTAAATTAAAAGGAAAACATATAAAATAAAAATATACTAGAACTATTTCCATAAATACCAAATCTTCTATCCGTCAAATGAATGTATCTTTGTTTACTATATTATATTTACATATTTACATAATTAGGATTTTTAAAATAAATAGCAATTTATTATAAGAATCTTTGGATCGATGTATGTTATATGAAAAAAATTTATTATTTTCTGATTTTATTTTTACAAATAATCATTCTATATATGAAACTAGTTTATCAAGTAAATTTAAGTGATTGTTATATGTAGTAATCTTAATTCTGTTTGTGTGATGCAAAAAATCAATATTTACGAGAATAAACATCGGTACAAAATCTCGAAAATTTTAAAAATTAATAGTATAGTAGTTTATTAAAAGTTGGATAAAATGTATAATTTCTTGAATTGTATTATGTTTGTCAAATAATTGTTTGGCCTCCATGTTGTGTAAGTGGTTGAAGCATTGCTGGCGATTGTATATACCGGATGATCATTTTACATGGTCCGTTTATCTCCTATTCTTAATTGATACTCACATGTTTGTTCAAATTTATATTCATCTATATTGTGATAATTCGCTTCAAATATGTTTTCATTTATAGAGTTTTCATGATAAAGGAAAATATAAGAACAACTCAATATAAAAAACCACTTAACGGTACATTAAACGTGTATTAGAATCTGTGAAGTTATAATGTTAATTTTTTATGAAGTGTTCAATTTTTTATTGACAACTTATAGATATATTTGTTTAATTATTGTAAAATGACTCAAAAAATAAATACCACTTTGACCCTACAACACGATTGACTGAATCCTGTTGGTTAAAAGAGTCTCTATTTATGTATACGATTTCATTACTATTATATGTATCTTGAAATATTTTTTAAGTAATTTTTATTGAAGTTGATAGAAGTATGTGTTTAATTTTAAAAATACAATAAAAACTATAAAAAAAAACATTTCACAAATCACAATATACATATTGTCAATGTCCAAAATTTCATTAGTTAATTTCGAGTAATGGTAAATTATAAAAGTATTTACATTAGGTACAAATAGTTCAAATACTTGAAAGAAAAAAATACATATATATAAATTATATTAATTAATTCTCAGATTTATAATTACAAAGTATTTTACAAATTAATTTTTGAAAAATACAAATACCAAACATTTTATCAACTAATATAGAGTCGAATAAACATTTATAAATACAAAAGTATTACAAATAAAATTCTTGATAAAATACAACACTAACTAAACATCTCCCATCGACTAATGTAGAGTCGAAAAATGAAAAGCAATAATGCAATCAACAAAG